>CM021767.1:13693139-14143555 GCA_011076525.1 Nettapus auritus
CTTGTTTAATTCACATATCTTTAGGGTTTTACACCTCTGTGGCAGAGGGTAATAGTTTCATACTTCATAGTGGTACTCAGCAATATTTCTGTGTGTTGAGTGTAGGAAGATTTTTAAGGGCTTTCAATGTGTTTGTGTAGTTCTTGCAGTATTTTTAGTAGTTTTAATAGGAAACATGGGTCTCTCAGTAAAATATGTGAGTGTTAGGATGTTTTTTGTTAGCCAGTATCCTAAAATACAACCGTTACAAAAACTGAAATAAATTTGGAAAAAAGGCAGCTTATTGAAATACTTTGAATTACAGTTCTCAAATTGACAAAGGCTGCAAGTTATAATGTCTATAGTCACCACTTACCTGCTGTTTGTGAAAAAGTAACTTTAGGTTTCCTTTTGCAGATATGTTTGGTATCTGCCATTCTTTGTAGTGGAAATATTTATATAAGCAGCCCTTAGGAAGAAAGGGTGATATATTTATCATGATGAAGAGGGAGGCACTGAGCTAACTGTACATATGTTTTGTTATCTTTTACTTAGGGCCTTTAACCTACAGTCCTTTAACCTTCGCAGTGCCTTTAAGTGAATAACAGCTAGAAGGAGGTGAGATACATGCTCTGCTAGTAAACTTCCAAGTTGGTAGCAGTAACGTGCAGTTGGAGAACTTGCGTTCACTTTAAAGTTCTGAGAAGATAGAAATCTGCGTAGTTGCATAGATTTCTGTTGCTGCTACAATCAAGAAATCAAATGAGATATTTTCACCTCCAGTCTCCCCATTCCCAGCTCCTGCATCCAGTGAAACACTTGGAGATGGAAGGAGCAATGGTAGCTGAAGTCCTCACATACAGGATCTTCAGAGTGTATTCCAGAATCAGACATGCTTTGGTGGTCATTTTCTAAGGCACATGAGCTGGATGTATGCAGGCGCATTTTCACAAGTGGGGCAAAATATATCTGACCCTGAGAGAGAAATTTTGGAAAGCTTCAGTTTGAACAAATGAGTTTCAGAAGCATTTTAAATAACTATAGGCAGCACTACGAGGCAGATTTCTGTTAAAACTGCATCCTTTGATTACTTTTAAGTAATGACTTTAATTCAGTATAAAGCTTCAAAATGAGCTACCTTTCCTTAGACATTTAAAAACATCCACTTGATATCAGCCAAGTAAACACCTGAATTACATGAGATACTTTATAAAATGTGTCTTAGACACAGATTCCAAAGACCTAGTCTGTGGAATCAGTTCTGTGCTATCAAATTAACGTGAATGCGATCTTTACCTTTTTTTCTGATAAAAACAGCTCAATTCTATGAGGATTTTCAGTGATCTAACACCAGTTAAGCATACATTTTTGTTTAGAGGAGTCTTTCATCTCTAATTAACCTGCAGAACCTGGAAAAAAAAAAATTCAGATGTTATAAATAGGAATGGGCAGTTAAACTACCTACACCTGGATTTACCAGGTTTATCAGTTTGTAACAAATGTGGATCAGCTAGGAGAGGGATGGGAAAGAAACAGGGGGTTAGATGCAAAATTCTTTTGTTAGATTGGTCTCAGAGAAGTTGCTCAAGAGACTTGGTAAGCACTTATTAAGCTTATTTATGCTTTTCCAAAAAACAACAAAAAGTACATTATTTTCCAATTTTGTTTGCTGAAGAAATTGCAAATTATTTCCTCAAATCTTTTAGTATTTTTATTAGTTTAAAGGTATGATCTTTCCCTACCTATTAGTTCATTTTTTTATTGCCTACATTGCAGTTACAAACAACATTCAACTTAGCTTGTTTCAAATCAGCAGTGGTTGAAATCAGCTGAGTTGCAATGACTCATAGAACCTGCGCTAGAAAGGAGAGAAGGCTAAAGGTAAGCAGGGGAAATGCTGACATTAATTTCTAAATTTGTTTCTTTGGTATTTTAGTGTTGCCCTTTCTAGATTTTATATCTCAAGTATTGATGTGTTGTTGGTGAACTGTTTGGCTGGTTTTTAGTATGATGCTGGAAGCTTTGTCATTGGAAATATAACAGTGTGGTAAAAACAAGGCTTTCTTTTTACGCTTTAATTGTTATTATTTTAAATAAAAAGTGGTATTTATCTGCTATTTGTTTATTAATAGTCTATAGCTGAGTGATAGCCTTTCATCTGTAGCAGTTAGAATAGGCTCTACGTAACTAGGTAAATTCTGTAACGTAGGAAGTTGAGCATGTAAGCGTACTGTTAGATGTGCTCTAGCGATATCTTGAAAATCTTGTGGTAATTGGTAACTGAGGTACAGAATCTTTACGTAATCTCATGCACAATAGACATTTGATACATACAGTCTTCAGGTTGTTTCAGACAAAATAAGCTAACAAATATCACATTCATTTTAGTAAATGCACTTCCTAAAAAAATTTCATGGTTTATTGTATAAAAGCTTCTTAAGCTTGATTTGCTTGGAAAAAAGGAATGTGGAATTAGAATATGTACTTATTGAAGGTAGTCTTTAAGTCTTTTAAGAATAGTGTTTGTGTTGTACGTAATTAGGTGGTGAAATAGAATTTCAGAAGCCTAACGAGTACTCATAAAACCAGTACTTCTGACCTTGTGACTGATGTATTGTAACTAGAAATTTAGGTGACAGACCTAATTTAACGTTAAATGTAATTTCTGTATGTTCTAGTATGTTCTCAGCTTCAATGTAATCTTTGTCAATACACGCTTCAGCACACCAGCAGAATTTCTGTACAATTATACTAGGCTTGCTTTCCCATTCCTGTTATTTTTCACCCTCTGAAGTACAGGGAAAGATAGCCTCTTTGAAAACCCACGAGAGCATGAGCTTTCAGCTGATTACTACGGAGCAGCATAAACAATTTTGTCCTCCTTACAGTTCTTAGGGAGTGGTATGTCTCTGCTTAGGCCAAGTGGAAAGAGAGATCAGAATTAAAGAAGAGCATAGCCAGCCTCAGACACCTAACCATGCTGTGTTTTAGGTTTGACAGTTCTATTGCTAGCAGAAGTCCTAAAACTAGAGTATATTCCATATATATAACCAATGCATCACTTCATTTGTTACATGTCTTCCAATACAGCACAATCAGTAAAGATTAGCAGCTTTTTTTGCAGGTGTTGGCTAATGTAGATACATCCAATTCCTATGTACTATGCAAGTTTCTGCTATTAATTATACCTAGAAGTCCATTAGCATGTGGAGGTGCAACTGGTCACAGAAAAGGAACTGTTGTCATTCAGAAAGTACAGAAGAAAACCTATATCTAACCCCTTGTCCACCACAGAATTGTTTTATGTTCCTCAGTGTGATTTGATTATTATCAGTTGTACCACACCATGTTTTTGAAAAGTAATGAGATTTGTGGTCGTGCCTTTGCATTTCTGAGATAACAAGAAATGTCAGTTGGCTGTATTCAAAGGAAGAGAAAGCCTTTTCAGTAGCACTGAAAGCTTCACGTAGTCTAGGGCAGCTGAAATTACTGTTATCCTCCAGCCACACTTAGTATTACCACATCTATCATTTCTGTAGATGTGTATTGTAGACTTCCTTCCACATAAAAAAGAGTTATCATCTGCTTCCCACTGCTCAAAAGCTTGGCCTTTGTTCACTTGACATAATATTGAGTCAACATCTCATTCTTCCCTACTTCTTTCCATTAAAGTGCTTAAACTTGAAATGTTGTGTGACAGGTTTATCATGAGTAGAAAGCCTGAGTAGGGAACAGCAGTAATGTAACTTATCACACATGAAATAAAAACACTTTTCCTGGGTGGAAAATCCTTATCTCTGCTCATCAGTTGGAGGCAAACATATGCAAATATATTTATATTATCCCTGTGTGAATTTTTTAACAAGGTCCTGTGAGTTTTGTCGGTTCACAGAACTTGTCATAGATGTGAGTATACTCAGGGATTGTCAACAAGATGAAATTTGTTAAACTAAAAAAGTGGGAGTGATCCAGAAAAGTTATGAGTGACTTTTTTTTTCCTTGTTCTCTACAATATTTCTCCTTGACTATTCTTCTCTGGGCTTTCTTGCTTATTCTTATTGTGTCTTCTTTTTATCTTCTCCAATGTTTTATTCATATTGTAGCTCCCTCTTGATCCCTCTTTTTGTTAGCGATGTGTATTGTCTGTCCCGTTCCTAAGGTTTTCTTCTGATTTCCTCTCTCATCTTTCTCAGATGTATCTGCAAATGTTTTGACTTGGATTGTGTCTTGAGTGATCTACATAGTTACAGCTATATTCCCAGATGACTGCTGGCTATACGGAAAGTAGAATAGATCCAGGAAATCCCAAAGCAGTTAATTACTGAATCAGCATCCAGAAAGAATACCTTTCAGGAATACCTTCAGCTGTGCTGTCAAGCATTGGACCCATCTGTAGCAACTATAGTGCAGCTTGATTGACATCATCATGCTTTGGGCAATTAATTAGTGCACAGATATTTACTGTTCATTGTGACCACCAGTTTTAGAGCTGACTGGCTTAATCTTTGCCTGAATTATGTTCACATCCATACTTATGGGAGAAAAGGCACAGCTACGTTCAGTCCATTTTTAGTCTTTTCAGCTCCAGAGCGTGATGAAATCAGAAAAATAGGCAGTTTGATCGCTAGCAGCGCTGTGCAGTTGGTGTCATCTGCTTTGGCTGCACTTTGAATCTGGTATTTGAGCAGAGTCAAACTGAAATAAGGTGAACACAGGAAATAAAGGAGGCCACAACTTGTGACAGTGGTCATAATTTCTTCAGTGACAGATTTTTTTCTGACGTATAAATTGTATTTGCAGTCAGAGTGTTCAGACTGACCTTAAAAGTATGAATAATAGATGAATGTGAAGGTTTTTCTTTACAACTGATTGTTTCAGCTTCATCTTACTGACTTTGCACTATTTGTACCGAAATTGCACTATTTACATCAAAAAGTGCCGTGTGTATCTGTCATTTGTATTTATTTTCATGTTTTTTGGTCGGAGTCTTTTCATTCTTAATGTAATGTCTAATTTTGCTGTGGTTGCTAAGACTTACACACTTATATATCCGTAACTTTCAAGCAGAGCAAAGAACAAAACACTGCAGCAAGAGGTTGTCCAGAAATCCTTCAATTATCTGAAAAAAACCTATTCCTTCTCATTTCTAATTATAATTTTGATAGCTTCTCTTGCTCTGTTTCTACAGAAACAAGCAAACAACCAAAACACACACACAAAACAACAACACCCCCCACAACCCCCTGCCCTCCCCCAAAAAAAAGGTTTTATTTTAGACCAGGAAAAGTGCAGTAGCTGTTCTAGCCAAACCACGCACACCTGTGCCGTTTTAGTCAGCTCATGATTGTCTAGCAGCATCTCTGCCCTTCTCTTAATCCAGGCCAAGACCCTCTCTTTCCATTTTCTTTAGCTCTTTCCTGGAAAAAATAGTCATACCATGTTACGTATGGAAATTTCCAGCACTCTTATACTTTTGTCATCTGGGTTATTTTCAGATATTTGCAGAATGCTGAAATAATGAGCATGAATGAATGAAATAATAAGTATGAATGCAAATTTAACTACACTCAAATGGGAACTGTGCATGCATGAGAAAGCTGAAGGAGAAAAATGGTATATGGTAGTGTGATTTGAGAATTATACCGTAGCATGTGTCTGATCTACTGCAGCTAATGAGCAATACTGCATATTTTTCCCAGATCACTTGTTCAAAAAGCACAATTCATGAGCACATCAACAGTTATTTATACTTACCTTTCAATGACCTTTATTAAACATGCTTTGGATAAAATCTCCTAAGACTTCATTTCACTGGCAAAAACTTGGAGCTGAAAAATACTTGTGAGATATGCACAAAATAAATATACCATCAGAGAGCCATATGACCTCTGTGCTACTGCAGCCAAGTGTGATGAGGAGCCATGGTGCTGCCGGACTGTGCTGCAGTGCTGTTCCCTTTTATTAAATCTGCCATTTTTTCTTTCTCTACAGATGCATAGGACTGTAAATCACAGCTGGCCTCAAAGTGCAGAACATTTTTGCTAAAAAAAAAAAAAAAAGTGACAATTACATTTTAAGAGATTTTTTTCTCTTGCTTCTTTTCACTTCTGCTACTTGGGGGGACATTCTAATCACTTGATCAAAACCGATTTAAGTCTGACCTGACTCTCTGAACCTGCTGCAGCTCTGTGCTGCAACCGCAATTTGTGTGTTCAGCAAGTTACGTACCCCGCCTAATGGGCCTGATCTGTCAAGGCTTCTAATAAGCTCTGAGCAGCCAAGCAGGCTTCACTGAAATGTGGTGGGCTAACTGTAGGCCCAAGTAACAAACAATGGCCCAGAACTGGTCAGCGGTAATTGCCCAAGGACAGAGAGGAGTGCTTCTGGAGTGGCAGGAATGGCTATAACTTTGCAAGCTGCTGACACTGTTACACCTCATGCTACTTCTGGGAAAAGTCAGAAATAACATCTATGTCAAAAAGCCCTGTGTGTTTCCAGGACACTTTCAGTATCTTTAGCGTGCAAAGGCTATTAATGAGTGTGCTTCAAACACCTTTAGCAGCACCAGTTGTGCTTTGTCTTCTTTATAAATGATTACACTTAGGCTCAGTTTGTGGCCAGGACCCGTTCGGAATGCCAAACCGACACCGGGATTTTCAATCACAGTCTGCGTTGACATCATTCAGAAACGTAGGTGTTCGCTTCCTCTGACAAGCAGATGGTCACTGTCTGAGGCAGGCCCCCAGATTCAGAAGCTGTTGTTGAGAAAGTTAGCCTGCAATGACTTGCTCTAGGTAGGAAGCCAGTGCAGAGTTATGAATAAATGCTAGAACAGCTAACTGTATCACTCTTCTTCCTACACATGGAACATGAAAGCAGAAAGCAAGCAGTAAAATAGTTAGTAAGTACTTAGACCTAAAGTATAAATTATTTGCCAGATGGTCTTAAATGCATGTTTCTGTAGGCATCTGCTCTTCTGGGTTCTGAATGGGCAAATTATTACCTTATAAAAAACAAGGTAGTGACTTGAAGTTCTGTCACTGTCCTTACTCAGAGGTGTTTCCATGAACATTTATATTTTTTCAGAACAAATATGTTCTGTACCTCTGTTTGCAACAAGTAGGTGGCAATATTTTGTGTATTTCAAACTATTACTACAGCAATACTTTTGCCTGTGTAAAAAGTAATTAAATTGAATGTGTGTGCATTAATTGTATTATACATACTTATCAACGCACATACACATGCAGGCTCGGTGTATCAGAGCTACCAGATCTCTGCAGTGCCTTTTCTCCCAGTGAACCTTGCTTCATACACGTGCCATACACTCACATGGCCCCCGTCACTGGGCAGTGGTACCTGCCATACAGAATTGCTCATGCGGTGTGGGATCTGCCAGCCAGCTCTTTTCTGCACCCAGGGTTCCCAAGCTTGCACTTAAAGGGCAAAAAGTTACAAGCTGTGTTTGTGTATGAGTAGCAATCTCCTTCATTATCAAGAGGTTGATTATCATTGAGTGATAGTTGTTTGTGTTTCAGAAGTAACTTAAGAGGAGACTATATGATTATATGCAGCCTGAGGCCATCAAATTCCTCCAAACTTTTATTCCCATTTTTTTCCCCAGCATGATCTAGTGTGGTGTATGCAGGTTGCTTTGTTCTTCACTTGTTCCACTTCTTTTTCCTGGCTTCCCTTTCCTGTTGTTCTCATGCTCCTGCAGGTCACCACGTTTGTTTTCACTTACCTGCCAGTCTTCCATTGCTCCTTTTAATTGGGCTTGGTTATGTTTTGTGCTGTGTTCAGTAATAGGGGTCAGGCTGCATCTTGCCTTATTTTTCTGATAATACTGGTCTGCCTGTACAGTGAATTACAGACCTCCCTTGTGGCCCCACAGCTGAGGAGAGAACCAATTTCTTTCCTGTGAAAAGAGGAATTCCAGAAAGAGTTTAATTTGCTGACATGTGAAAGCAGCTCTGTCCTTAGCATTATATGAGCAGTAAAATGAAGCTGAAGAGATCCATGGTCTTCAGACATGCCTGCTGGCCTGTCAGGATCTTGAAAGTGTCACTTCATTCTGCACTGAGAGCTAACAGTGCAGAGCAGAAGGAGGCAACCAAGAAGAAAATACCTACTGGCACGTAATGGCCTATTTCAGGATAGGCTTGGAGCTTCTTGAAGCATTTTGAAAAAAAAAATAATAAATTCAGAGATGTTTTTACTACTGAGAAAAGTCTTAATAGAATGGTTCTGTTATTTATGTGTCCGTTATTCAAGCATAGCACAGTCAGTGCCCTGAGTACTTCCCAAGAAGTTTGACCTTAATTTTAGGAAAAAACACTATGTTCTCTGTTCCGGTAAGCTGTAGATTTTGTATCAGACTTTGACCAAGAAAGTATCAAATCTTTAATTTCTTTGCAAATTAATCATGTACAGACAATGTCTGTATTGCTATGGAATTGAATTTAAATTTGCCTCACATTCTACACTGTGTAGCATTGTGTTAACATGAAACTGCATCATTCTCTAAAGGTTTGTCTGAACATGCAAATTATTCCAATTGCAAAATAGGATGAGTTTGGAGTAGAGAATGATTTTATAATGGTCTATCTATCTAGATTTATTTCTAAATAGCGTCAAGTTAGCAGGCTGCTTTGAGGAGCAGAAAAGCCCTAGCAATGGGAATGGATTGTGTTATTGAGAGATGGGTGACAAAGCTAACCATCTTTCCAAAAGCAATCCTTGTTTGTTAGGTGAGACATTCTGGAAAGTAGTTGTAATTTGTCTAAAAAGTGATCCATGTTAGTCAAGGAACAGTTAATAGGATGGTTATAAAAAGATTCAATTTAATATGGCATTCATAAATAGTAGTTATATGTTCACAACAGTAAAAGCAAATGTTCATCCTTTGGCTGCTTCAGTGAAAAAGTGTTTTGACTACCTGACGAGGTTTGTAATAATTAATTAAAAGACATGGGATATAATGAGCTTCAGACTTCTGTCTGTTGTCTGATACACCCGTGTCAAGATCTCAATGAGCCTATCAATTTCATACGTATGTATTAAAGATAACAGGACTAGCTTTCTTTTTGCAGCATCAAGGATCAGTTAGCTAATGCAAGGAAACTGCTCTGAGCCAAAATGCATTTTTACTTTGATTACTTCAGACTTTTGATGTATTTTGGTATGTAGATTTATAGAAAAGTCTGGTTCAGAAGGGGCCTCCAGAGATCATCCAGTCCAACTTTCTTTTGAGAGCCTTAGCCTCAGACTTGGTTATCCAGGGTCCTGTCAAACTAAGGAATCATTTCCAGCAGGGAGATTTTATTGCTTCTCTAGGCAACCTACACCAATGTTTAATTCTTCCCACAGTGAAGAGTGTTTTTCTTATATCCAGACAGAATCTTCCATGAAGCGACTTGTGTCTCTTGCTTTATTTCCTCTCACCATCCATCCTCATGAAAACTGTACCTCCAGCTTCTCTGTAACTACCTCTGAGGTACTGAAAGAACATCAAATGCCTTCTGAACCTCCTCTTTCTGAAGCATCTCTTCCTTAACTGTGGTCGATCAATTCTCTCATCCCCTTTTTCTTCTTCCCATTCATTCTTTGTTTCTAGTGTCTGTAATTCTCTGATTCCTTGACTGTATTTGATGAAGGAAAAAATGGCTTTATTGGTGGTTTGGGAATAATTTAAATGCAAAAATTACAATTTAATATTCAATATCAAGATGTTGAAGTGGTTTGTTTTCCATAAACTCTTCTCCTTCTGAGTTTTAAACCTGAGATCTGTATTATATGTATATAAATCTATAGAAACTGTTACAGGAAACAAACAAAAATACATTATAGACAAGAAGCAAATACATCCAATCCCTTGAAATTCTGATGTGGGTATAAAAGAAAATCTTGGAGCAGGATATTGTTGCAACAGAAATTGTGGAGGTAGGAAGAGTTTACCATCTGGCAAGGCCCTCAGACCAGATGGATCCACTAATGACTTTTGTAAAGCATTTCATCAGACTCTGCTGGAACACATGACTGGCATCTTTAATTATCCTAATTTAACAGGGTTCCAGCCTTGGATGCTAGATTTGTAATCATTGATCTTGGAAGTGAAGGAAAAGAAAATGTTCCCCAAAATCTCTTTTTCCTTACAGATCGATTTATTAATAAGGTGTAACGTTAAGATACTATGTAAAGTTTATTGGTTCTTCTTAAATGGATTGTTTGGTTAAAAAACATGCCTATTATGGTGCTGTTACGAAAAATCTCTTTTTGCAAACACATCAGAGTGCTTTGGGAATTCAGTTAGCTTTATGCATCCACAAAAACGTTCAGCTGCTCAGAGGAGTGGACTGCCAGAAAGCTCCTCGCTTTCTTTGCCTTCTCTGGGAGGAGGGGAACAAGCACTTCCCAAGCAGTCATCTCGGCCTCGTACCCTACACGTGCATCCGCTCCTGTTACTGTTCCCACAGAGAGAAGGTTGAGATGTGTGGGGAAGTGACTGCAGCCACCCACCAGTCGTACCAGCAGCAGTAACTGATACTCCTGCCCTGCCTAGGTTCTACCTTACCTCTTTGTGTGGGGGTGGAAGAACTGCCCATAAAGCAAGACAAAGTCAACTTCCTCTTCACACAAACCTGGAAAGTAGGGAGAATTTTTAGTGTGAAATTCGTTCTGTGCGCCCTGCTTAGGTCCTGTGGGAGGGACTGTGCCCTGGTCTGTGAGGGCACTGCCCGTGCTGCAGTCACTCCGACTTACACTAATGCATCTCAACCAGGTATCTGCAGGCCTATCGCCCGTGGCTTGCAGAAAACTGGTTGTGTAATAAAGCCTATTCTGTTTCTAGCTCTTCTGCCTGTTGGAAAGAAAAGGAAATAATTCCTTAACAGTGTTTTTCTATACCATAATTGGCAGTCGTTTAAATACATAATCTGTTCTTACCGTATTTTTATCTTGCACTAATTATCATAGTATTTCAGTACTTTCCAGTGCTGCAAATAGTGATGTGGCTTCACTATAAATGGTTTAAATATAAGATAGGATGTTTGCTTAGAAAGGTGGTTGGAAACAAAAGAGTGAGGTTTATACTCAATTTTAAAAGGTGTAGAAGGGCACAGAACCCGTGCCAGCAGGAAATCTTATGATCTGGAGGTAGGAAGAGAAAATAGATTAAGTAGTTGCACATACAGGTTTTATATGTTAATTCGCAACAAACGTGGAATTCATGTATACAGTTACTCAGTCACCAAGATCTGTACTTGAAATTAGACTCCATTTCCTTACTCCGTAATCCACCGTTCTGTCTGCCAAAAAAGAAGGCTTGGTTATCTAACAGCCAGACTGAACGTAGGCAGTGGCAGTGCATTGTCAAGGCTGTGAGCGGGAAAGGAATGTCCTTAGCAGTTCCGAAAAATCAGGCTACGTATTCAGGTGCCAAAAGCTGATATTGGGTCCTAATTTTAGATGCACCGTTAGTTGACTTCATGCATCAAAAAGGATAAAGCAAATAACAGATATGTTTGGTACGGATGTATTTAGGTTGTAGGGAATGTGTTGTTCATATCCAGGAACGGAAATACCAAACGTAAGACAGGAAGTTTTAGTATGTGGAAGCCAAACTGTACAAACAGTGATAGATGTAATTAAGCTGCAATTCTGTGCTAACAGAAGTAAGGTAGATTAGTTCAATTAATCTTTTCCATCTGGTTTTTATTTTTATCATTGAAGAGAAGTAATCTAAATGAATTCTAAGTATCAGAACTTAAATATGGTGGAGTCATCTTTTATTCCCCTAGTGAACTAGTTGACACAGTGAAATGTGGAATCCAAGCCTAAGAAGAAAAGAAGAAATGAGCAAGCGCAGGAGAAGATAAAACAGTTTTATTGGACATTATGTTATATGCGTACTTTTTGCATGAATTGTTCTTTAACATGAAAAATTGAGTACATATGTTTTTGAAACATCCTTAAGACCTTTTTTTTTTTTTTTTTTTTATGAATCTTCTCCATAATTAGTATTATCTACTACTGGAACAGAAAAAAATAGCTACCCTAATCCATCTGTTGAATGCCACTTTATTAATAGAATATTTTTTCACAATTCATCTATAGCTCACATATTCAGACATTGTTCTAATTTGTTTCCTGAATAACAGTGTAAAGCTGTCTTTGTATTCCTGTTACCTTAGGGAGAGTTTTTTATTATTAACATCCCCAGGCTAGATTTTCAAACTAGATCCTCTGGGCTTTGTCAAAGAGAATATCTGAAGGGTTGAAGGATAGCTTGACAATAGCTCAGAATAATTGCCAAGAGTAGTTTCTGGTACTGTTTCACTACTGATAGCCTGTATTACTCTTTTGTTAACGTGGGATGAAGTTTGCTAAATGGTGGCCTTCTGTCTTTTTGCGTTACAATGAAAATCTGTTGTGTGTGACAAGGAAGATATATATGTTTCTTTTTTTACATGATCTTACTACGTGGTTCCAGAATATTTGACATCTAAGAGAAATGCTCCCAGCTCAAGATGGAAATAAATATTGAAGTTCACAATTAGGCATGGGAGTGAGAAAGATACTGTGGGCTGCCTGGTGGAGATTTCCGTATCTGAAGGAATGTGCTTGGAGATGTATTTTGATTCTGCTAATAGAACCAACATTAGAGCAGCTTGTAGTAACATGTCTGTGTACAAATACTACAGAAAAGAAAAAAGTTGAGAGGCTTGCGTTTAATAAATGTGTAATATAGAGCTGGTCAAGCAATTGTACTGAACACCAGTGGAGTTGATCGCTGACAACCAGGAAACCATTTTTTAAATACTACCGTCTTCCTTGGGATTAAGTAATAGAAATGATGCTGGATGCAAAGGCTTTTTGCAAAGTGCTATTTCTAATTGGCTGTTGGAGAAAAATGAAGTGAACTCACAAAGGTACAGTAAATTTTACCTCTCCTTGGGTGGCAGTAACTAAATGATATCTTAAAATACAGAATCATAGATTCACAGAATGGACGAGGTTGGAAGGGATATCTGAAGATAACCTAGTCCAACCCCCCTGTGAAGCAGGATCACCTAGAGCACGTTGTACAGGTTGGCATCTAGGCAGGTTTTGAATATCTCCAGAGAAGGAGACTCCACAAACTCTCTGGGCGACCTCTTCCAGTGCTTTGTCACCCTCACAGGAAAGAAGCGCCCTCTCATATTCAGCTGGAACTCCCTGTGCTTCAGTTTGTGCCCATTGCCTCTCAATAGAACAAATATTGTTTTTCAAATACAGGAGAAAGTTTATTTTTGTATCCTCTAAGTCCATTTTTAAACTAATTATGAGAGGATTTCTTGCATGTAAGTTGTGAAGAATATTATTTATTCAGCTGCTAATCCATATTTCAGAATACTTAAGCTGATGTGTAGAAGTGGAATAAATTTTTGAAAATCACCCACTGACTTCATAAAGCCATGAAAGACTACGATAAAAACCCATGTAAACAAATTCTGGTTACATTTTCCTTAAAATTTGTAGTTAAAACATTATTGCATGATAAATTGTATTCTGCAGTCACCATGTGAAGCTCAAACATATTATTTTAAGATATAAGTAGATAATGGGATAGACTGAGTTTTGAAGACAGTTGATATGATAATTCAATATATTTATATAATAAATCAAAAGGAGATGGTTTTTGAGAACTAAGAAAAATTACGTTTTACTTTCATTTTTGCATTTTATACTGTTTTACTGATTGAGAAAGCGTATTGTAACTTAAATTGTATTCTGTTTCAGCCTTGCAGTTCACCCAGATAAAACATTAGTAGCTACAGGGCAGGTTGGAAAGGACCCTTACATCTGCATCTGGGATTCCTACCGTGTACAGACTGTTTCTGTTCTTAAGGATGCACACACACATGGAGTCGCCTGCTTAGCTTTTGATTCAGATGGCCAGGTTTGTATATCTTCTTTCTCTGTGTTTGTAATTTAGTGTGATTTCTGATTCCAGGAGAAATGCACATACAAGTATTTTATATGTGTAGGTAGCTGCATTGCTGTAGTACTGATATTCCTATTGTGATTTTTTTTTTTTTTTTTTTTTTTTTTTAAGCCTGCAAATCTGGTTCTTTCCAAGACCAAAACCTCAACCTAGAATTCAAGTCAAGTAGATGCATTGGTTATTGGACAAATACCCGTACAAGAAATGGCCGTCCCTGGCTCACATGTAATGGCTTCACCACATACTTAGCACCTGCTGTTCAAAGAGACCAGTTCCTGGCAGAGTCTTTACAATCCTGCAGCTTTTTTGGCAGAGGGGCTCCAGTAATCTCACTGCTAAGTGTCTCATTGGCTGGGATACACAGTAAATTTAATTGAAAAAGCGGGTTAGAACACAGAGTATATGGTTTTGTACACTATTATATGATTATATGATATTTTTAGACAATACTAACATGAGTAAATGGTGGGCTATTCACAGCTAAGCGTATTGAATTTTTCCCTTGAGGAGAGCTAGTAAAAAACATTAAATCTATTTTCCTCCTTCTTCAGTCACAATTTATATAAAAGTGAGAAATACTTCATATTTACTTCATATTCATAATTCTCTATAAAATTAACAGGGCAATTTTGTCATTACTGATGCCCAGGTTTCTGGTGTAAGGCTGAGGTTGTAGTTTAAAATTGGTTGCTGAAATATTTTTAGGAATGCTTAGAAGATTAGCTGATTCCTGGATTCTTGCACAGATCCTCCTTGATTTTTCTATTTGCTTGTGTATATCAGAATTAAAACTGAAAAGGGCAGATTAGCCTTTAAATGTTTTTCTTAAAATCATGTCATAGACAGTTAGATGTTTACAGAGAAGCACTTTGCTATCATACGCCTAATTACTCTTCCATTGACCACACAGTGGTTTTATTCCTCTTTGGATTATATTTCTTCATTAGAAGTTAGAAGTAAGTTTCTATTTTAAGCCTAGTTTTCAACCATTTTCCTCCATTGTTTTTAAAGTAAAGCCATTTCCTCTGAAATCTCATGTGCCGATTCTAATTAAAGAAAAAGGTGTTCCTGGGGAGTGTGGAACAAAAAATGAAGTGAGAAAACCCCCAAATCAACGGAAGAAAATGTCAAATGTTGTAATATTTTAAAGATATTGTTTATTCAAAAATGTGTTATAAAATTCTCTTATGTTTTACTTCCTGAGACAGGTGAGTAAACTTTTTTAAAAAAAAAACTACTTAAACATCTAAAAAGTTAAATAGTTGGCCAAGAGCCCAGTCAGTATGAGTTAAAGTTGGAGGCTCTTCTGAAAGTCCTGCTGGGTGCCTACCTATAGTTAAGAACTGAACTTAATGCTGTGTTGACGTTGCAAAACAGCGACATTTTTTTTCTGGAAACGTTGGAGAAGTTGCAGTTTATTCTGGAAATGAAAATTTGCATAGAATGCTCTTATATCTGGAGAAAGAGCAATGCTGGAAAACATAAATATGGATGATGTATCTTGGTTTTTTGCTGCACTTTCTGGCTTGCAGAACAAGGTGCTGTGCTGAGCCAAAATTAAAGGGCTTTGAGTGAAGTCTTTAAGTATATGAAATTCAGAGCTGCTAGCAGTTCCAGTTTATTTAGTCAGCATAGTCACCTCAGGGAGCTGGCATCTTGTGATTGGCCCAGACAGGTATCATGCACAAAGCTCACACCTTTCCTTCAAGTGCATGCCTTTTATTCTTTTTTATTGAATGTCTCTTAGTATCCAAAAAAGATCTGTATTTTAGCCTCAAAATACAAAACAATTCAACAGTAACATTAAGGTATAGATGCAAAAAGTTATGTATTCTTTTCTCTATTGCATCTTTCTAAATAAATACTGATTGAGGACAAGCTTAGGTAATTCTGCTTCTCTACCTGGGCTCGATTCCCACAAAATCAACTTGTCTTCCTCCCGCTCTGCTATGCACAAGTTCCAAGGGTGACTGCTGTGTTGAGGGCCGCGTGGCTCCAATATGAGGATTTAGCAAAGGTCCCAAAATAGTGACACTGCGCTTGTAGTTTAGTCAAGCTAATTAGCTCCTGTTTTATGAGAAACTCTGGGGTGTTTTCAGGTATTCAAATGAATTAGTTCTGAAATATTACTTCCTGCTGGAATTCAGCTGACACTGCATGGAGACAGCTTAGGTGTCTCTGCAGTGCTTCCCTGGCATAATTAACCACAAACTGGGTAATGAAGAGTAAACAGTATTTGTTGTCTTTTCTAGTATACAGAGGAGATAGATAAGTGGCTTAAATCAAAGGTAGCTTATATGCTTCCTTTATTTTATATACTTTCAATAAGGCTTTGAAATTTAGAGATTAATATATTAACGTAAATTTCCTATTAATGTTATCTGTAATTAATACTGTATTTTAAAAGTACTGATGGAAGCTGCATATGTGGCTGAACAGCTGCTATTTAAAAATAGGTATTTGGGGCTTTTTCTGTATAACCAGGAGATGACATTTGGGGGGCAGGGCATCTGCACATTCTTCAGATGTTTGATGAAGAGCTGTCAGTTTGTATATAATTAAAAACATATTTTGTTGAACCAGAAACTAATTAGAGTTTGAAAGTACTAAGATATACCCTTTACAGAATTACCTACAAAGCTGATGTCTTTTATATAGAAGTATTTCACTAATGCTTCATATTTCAATTTCTGTTCTGAGTTGTTTTATAAGGATCCCTTTGTGTATTTTCTCTAATAATAATAAAAAAAAGAGTAAGGAGAGCACTGCCATAGTGCATACATACTTTGCAAAATTCAGCATTACATTGCAGTAGGCTTCTTTAGCCAGGTCTTCTAAGTCTGTGTAGATTTAAAAATAATTGTTTAATTATGTGCATAAGCTACTTGGCAGATATATTCTTCTATTGATTCTATGAATTCTCTAATCAAGATGCTGTCAAAGTCCCTCCCAAAAGGAGTATTAAAAGTAAAAGCCTTTCAACCGAAAAGGAAACTCAGCTTTTATCATTCTTCTGCCAGCAGGAGACCTTCCTTGGTAAACTGAAGAGAAAAAAGAAAATATAAAATATTAGTTACTATCCTCTAATTGTTTCACTGTGCATCTACCCCACTAGTGGTAATTTCCTGACTGGGAGCTACAGTTCAGGTCTGATGTTAAAATCATCAATCTGAAAGATACTGTAAGTACTGCCATGGTTTCCATGGTGAAGAGAACAGTATAAAAAAGGTGAGAAAAAAGTTGGAATCGGTGATGGTTCCATGAAAAAATATCTTGTTTTGATCAGTACATCCAAACCCTGGGTAGCTGTAGATTGCTCAAGAGCAAATATTACACATTTGCTACAATAATCCTTTCATGTGCCTGCGGTAGACTCTCACAAGGGTGAATTTAACAAGGCCTCAGGTATTTTTCTGTCAGTGAGAGGCATATAAAAAGTAGTCCGGACTTGGAGAAACTCAGAAGAAAATATACATATGGTATTAATGAAAAAAACTCATTACTTAGTCCACTTGCTGGTAAGAGTTGCTCAGGTCATGTATTACTCATTAGGCAGAGTTCAGCTGTTACATTAGGTTGTAATGTACGTTATGTCAATTCCCAAGCAACCAAATGTAAAAAGGATTTATTTGATTGCTCTAAAATACAGGAACTGTAACTATTAAGGAGGCAGTGCAGGGTGCATGTGTATCAACTGCCTTTAAACTAGAGTTTTTTGGAAGTGGCCAACTTAAGGAAGATGTACACTATGTTTTTACACTTTAAAATGACATGAAAAGGTACGGAGTATCTTGTCTATAATTTATTTTGCTACTGAACAATAACTGGAGCTTTCTGTTTTATTACAAATAATTATTTCTCTCAGTTCTATAGTGACTGGTAGCCTTAGAGCAATTAGTATTATTATTATTTTTTTCTAATATAGTGTTTTAAAGGAATCTTTGGTAACTGCACTTGTTTTCTTTTAACACTGGTTTTTTATTAACTCAGAGATCTCTAAACTTTAACCAATTTGCCTATTGAAAATCTGAGCAAAAAACAGTGGACATTTAATGGATGGAAATTTACAGGACAGAGATTCAGTTTGCAAGTTATCTTCTTAAAGCAAATCTTCAAGGAGAAGATGTGGTCCACATCATATCTGAAACATATGCCCATTTGGATCAGATGATTCATCTGCTCATCTTTGAGGCCAAAATAGTGTTTCATTTATTGCATGTTCTTGAAGTGCAGGCTTTCCTGTACCAAAGCGGAATGCTTAGGAGCTTTAGTTGGACTCTTAAATCTTTATGATAAGACATTTGTGGATAGGGCAATGAGAAGAGTAAGGGACAGGCAGTATTGATGCAACAGATGTGACTTTTTTAAAAGTGTTACTGAAGTAGGAGATTGTTTCCCATGAAAAGAGTCTCTCACAGACACTTCCCGCAGTGCAAGTTACTCATGTTTAACCATTATGTATCCCTATGCAGCGTATGTCGGTTGGCATCATATCCAATATGTACAGTTGCAGGACGTTTGGCACTAATTTAGTCTTCACATCACAATGTGTCTTCACAGATCACAGCAGTCTTTGTTCCCATCAGTCATAGAGTCATAGACTGATCGAATTGTTTGGATTGGAAGGGATTTTAAAAATCTTCTGATTCCAACTCTGCTGCCATGGGCAGGGACACCTCCCACTAGACCAGGTTGCTCAAAGCCCCATCCAACCTGGCCTTGAACATTTCCAGAGACGTCAAAGATCTCCTGCCTAATAGGAAACTGCTGGAAATCATGTAAAGTTGGGCGTAATGAGCACAGTCACTGGAAGGTTATCTGATAAACTAAGTTAGGTGGTTGTTAAAAGTATATCCAATTCAGATTTTAAACCTCAACAAAACAAGTTTAATGAAGAGAAGTGTATTTGGGAATAGTGAGAGCTTGTATTTCCATAATTCACTTTTATTATCAGGTTAATAGATCAAAATGCTGGAGTGTTCTTCAGCTCAAATGAGTACTTCAGTTCTTTCATGATAAGAATTTTATTTGAGACACTGGTAACATTAAATTAATTACCTGACTCTAGACGAGATTAGACATTTCAGTGCTTTCTCCAGTGAGCAAGTGGTTAAAAAGAATATCTTGATGGTGCCTTTAGCAGTATAGTTCAAACACAAGGAAAATGGGAAGATTTGTACACACATTTGTACACACAATATACATTTTGTGTACATATTGTGTACACACATTTGTACACACAATAACCTGAAGTACAGTAAACTGATTTTTGAGTTGATTCTCTCTTAACTATATTATTATTATTATTGTTTTTCCTTAGCGTTTAGCTTCAGTGGGACTGGATGCCAAAAATACAGTGTGCATTTGGGACTGGAAGAGAGGAAAACTACTAGCAACAGCTACAGGCCATTCAGACAGGGTAATTGTATAAAACATTTATTGAATTTTGTCTGGGAGTTACAAAAGTGCTTTAAATGTATTTATTTATTCATTTGTTTCTATCAGGTCAATGTAAGGTAATTCTGTACATTCTACCAGCTTTTAAAATACCAAATAAGATATTTATTTCTTCTCATTATGCCAAGCAAAGCACAGTGTTAGTGAAAGAGGCACATGACGGATTCTTGAGCTGGCTGTCTAGCAAGCCTAGGGAGGAAATACTTTGCAATTACACACTGATTAGGATGATTTATAGCCCTTTGTATGAGATGTGAAATGCTAGCTCAGTGGACAAGGGTAATATTCTTCCTGAATACATCAAAAAGACATTTTATCCTGAGGGAAAGGTTAAGTATTTCCCTTTTATTTTTGCTTAAGATAATTACCTATAGGTGAACTATAATTAGGATAAATATTCCTTATGTAGCTATTAACTTCAAGTAAGGGGTCACAATAACCTCAGCAAATAGGATAACTGAGCAGGTCTGAGTCTAGATTATTTTTCAGGATTACAAAATGTTTAAACAAGGTTAGCATATGCAAAATAACTCCCAGCCCATATATAAGCACAAACACATATATGATAAAATAAGTTCTGGGCACATTCTGACAACTTTTTTTCTTAAGCGAATTATATTATAACAAGTTAGAATGTTACAATATGAAATACTAGAATATTTACTACTTATGAAGGAGTATTTGTATATGATAGAATATATGCAAGCAGGGCAGCATACTAAACCTTTCCTTACAGTATATGTGTACATATAAATCTGTCTGCATCTTATGTATTATCTGGATGAATCATGGAATCACAGAATTGTTTGAGTTGGAAGGAACTTAAAGACCATTTGGTTCCAACCCCCCTGCGATGGGCAGGGACACTTTCCACTAGAGCAGGCTGCCTGAAGCCCTATCCAGCTTGGCCTTGAGCACTTTAGAGATGGGGCATCCACAGCTTCTCTGGGCAGCCTGTTCCAGTGCCTCACCACCCTCAATCAGGTAACTTATTTTTACTATGTTCACAACACAACAGATTTTTTCTTAGTCTTTATTTTAATTTATTCTTTCAGAACCGATTCGCTTCCCAGTTAGGTCAGTGGAAGTTTTGCTACCACCTTGTGCTACTAACTACAGAAGGCACAAGATCAGGTTCTGAATTAGCAGAAGACTCCAGGAAAGGCAAAAAGTACTAACATCTTAGTTTCTGTAGACTTTCACAACCAGAAAAGGGAGATTTTTCATTGAAGAGGGAGTGGGAAAGAATGCACATCTAATTAGGCCACAAATTAGAATGACTTAGTCTGCCGGAGTCATACAGCATTTCTGAAAACAAAATATCTTGCTTGTATAACAAAACATAAATAAAATAGTACTTGAACTACCGTAAGTCATGATTTTTATAAAGAAGATAAATATTTTGTAGGAGGACAGCACTAGAAAGCTGTTTGAAATTCTCAGATGATTTATAAGTAACAGCTGAAGAGCTGGAATTAGCAAAAAGTCCCGTTGTCTTTCTCTACAGACATATGTCCAACAGTAACTAGTGACTATGCTAACCTCATTGGTTCTCATCTCAGACACTGAAAAGCTGAATGCCACAGATGTCAAGTCTATAAATGACATGCTGTTGAAAATATGAGCAGAAATATAAACTTGTTATTTCCAAATTTTATGTAGTATTTTTGATTTGGCGTAATCCGTTAGTCATAGAATACACTGTAAAATTGTTCTGATAAGCTATACAGGATCTGATGCTAATTTTTTTGATGTATGCTCTTATAAATGCAACATTAATCAAAATGAATAATGCAGTTTTATCTCTATAGATTAGTTAGATGAATTATACCTCATTTTGTCTCTGGGGTCTTTCTGTAATCGGATTAAGCTGCATGTTGTACCTCACATTAAAATAGTGAACAAAGACAAATGTACCAGTCTTTCATCCCTAAACTTGAGGAACATTTGCTCACAACACGACTCCCATCTTATTTGAGACAGTAAATATGTTTATTCAAGAATATCTTGGAGCTGGAATAGATTACTGGTGTGAAGGCAGAAATGAGGTGTGCTGACAGAACTGGGTGAGAAGGCCTTATTTGACTTAATCATTGTTTACAAGGAGTTCCAGATTTACTTATATGTTGTGCTTTCATTTTTAGTCATAGATTGCAGTAGATATGATGCCTAAAAATTGGTAAAAACAAACTGAGCCTAGATGCAATTACCATATAATTCAAAATAACAGCTTTCTATGTTTCTTAACAGATATTTGATATTTCCTGGGATCAATATCAACCGAATAGAATCGTCAGCTGTGGAGTAAAACACATAAAGGTAATAGCTTTTGTGTTCTGTTTTTGTTGTTGTTGTTGTTGTGTTTGCTTTTTTTTTTTTTTTTTTTTAAGTAAATTACAGTTGTGAAAGAAGGGCTTAGACATAAGAGGTATTCTATTTTTCTTTTTTTAATCTGTGAACACTTTGTCAAAACTTTGTTTGATGCCAGTTTAGGCATTCAGCAGTGGCTTGAAGTGCAACTTAACAAGCAAAGTGGGAAGATAATTTGGTGTAATTTTCATTATCTACTTCTAATTTTGTGGTTCTCTGCCTTCTTTCTGTCTCTGAAACCCTTCAGTGATTTCTCTTGACCAGTGTCACAAGGGGTCACTGGACAGGTATAGGATGAATTAAATCAGAAGTATGAATTGAATGAACTTCTCTTTGGCCTATCATGCTACCAACAATTGTGGGAACACTGCAGGGAAGGTATGCAGTACTTGCAGAGAGGAACAGATGGGAGCACATGGATCCCACTATTTGCTCCCTCTAATTCTCCTTGTCTGGAATTGACTTAAATATTTAACCTAGATGTATAGCCTAAGTTTAGGATAGAACTTCTTGCACTTATAAAAAACTTAGAGAGAAATCCTTGTTTGCTCATGCTCCCTGAAGGTTTCCATTTTCTTCCTGCCTCATCAAAAGCATTCCTAACAGATGGCAATTATTTCACATGGCTGAGGTGGGAAAAGCTTTAACTAGAAGTTTAGAAACCAGTTAATATCTCTAGTTCTGGTTACTGAGAAGCTTGTGCCCATTAAACCACCACTGCTTTCAAACTGTGGGTGGTTTTGGCAGAAGTGATACCATCTGTTGTATTCTGCAAGCTGTCTTCCAAAACCTGTCTTTGTTTGGCACCTGTGTTGTGTTTAAAATGGCCATAATTGCCCTGAACAGGCATAATACCAGCAAAGTCAATGTATATAGAGTTATGCCAAAAAAAAAAAAAGGAGGGGGGCAGGGGGAGTTGGAATGCTTTTTGATTATATGTGCACCTTCAGTGATGCTCAGGCAACAGCCTATGTATTTGTCATTCATTATAAGCCTATGGAAATATGATAATTAACTTACTAAGAAGGAAAAGCTCTAAAGTTATTGTATTACTTCTAGAATAGGGACTAATTAATCGGAATAGACCCATTTATTCCTTTAGCATTTCAGTTCTATTGGGTCGTTTGGCTGAGCAAAAGTTCAAAGTGGTGGTAAAGCCTAGGAGCTAAGGCACGTCAGATTTGAGCTCAGGATCCACCCTCCACCCACTCCTAATCACAGAATCACAGAACTGTAGGGGTTGGAAGGGACCTCGAAAGATCATCGCGTCCAACCCCCCTGCCAAAGCATTAATGCTGCTACCTTCTCTGTTGTCTTTCTAGAGCTAACCAGAAGTGAGGAGAGCATGTGTTTTTCTCACAGTATGAAAGCCCTAGGGGAAATATTCCCACTGCCTGCCCGTAAATTGCCTTATGGAAAAAAAATTATAAATAGAGAAGGATCTGAAATAAAAAACCTTGATACAAGGATCTTCTGGAATTCAGCTTTCTAGGAAATGTGTAGGAGCAAGTACAAAGACAAATACCTAAAAATTTATAGTCACAAAAAAGACGTAGGCATATGAAGTGAGATAGACATTATGCACCTATGTGAGACACTTCAATATTCCTGTTCAGTCTCTCAGAGTATCTCTTTATTGTGAAATGGACCACAGAGCATAAATGCCTAAACTAGTAAAGACCTGAGCTGACAAGACCATTCAGGACTGTGTTATACCCCACACACACTGCTCTGTTTCTGCATGTGTTCAGAACCTCATAGTGCAGCCTTATCTAGGATGCCTAGGGAATTTCAGTACTTCTCTTACACATCTAAGTGAGATCCTCTTTACTCTTCCTTCACTGGGAAGCCTGGTCCTTGAGGAGGAGCTGAGAACACACTGTCTCTTCTTGATAAAATTATGTTTGTTAAAAAAATTACACTCAGAACTGATTCCAGAAGTACGAGTATGATTTCTCTAGCCCAGCCCTAACAACATCATTCTAAGACAAAGTCTAGATTCGTTTGCTCCTTTTCTCTTCACCAACAGTCTTATAATCTTCTTGGCAGAACGTTACTGTGTCTGTGCAAGAGTGAAGAAAGTCACTATTCCACAGCTAGTAATTCCTATTACTTTGCAGTCAGAGCAAGTTCAGTTTCACGTACAAGCATTTACAGCCCTCCACCCCACAGGTGGTTTCTCAACAAATTTAGTTTTGAGGGGCATATCTCTTTCAGTACGTTACTAAAGGGCAGAAATGTATTTCATCCAGAAGCTTAAGTATTTTGTTGTTCCAGAGCTGTAGCTTTATTTTCAGTTTTGCAGACAAGAAAAATGGGATGTTTCTGGCTTTTGAAAGTGTGCTTTCACATTTATAGATTTCACCCAGCAGAACATGATAAAAATTAGTGAGATAATGAGAAGAGGTAGTGTAGTAATAATGAAGCGGAATGCTCCCTCACTTTCACAAGCAGCTTCATCAGTTTATTTTCTTCTCAGACTTATACTGCACTTGCCTCAGGGTTTCCTGTTCTTGGTAAGCAGGCAATTTGGGAAGTAATGGGTAGTCTCATAGGACTACAGGAGTCATTTAAGTGTCTGTCTGTAAGGATGTACAGCCGTGAGATCTGCACATTAATACGAAAAAAAAATCTGCACAAATTTTTCCTAATACGCCATTTATGTTTCAGTTTTGGACACTGTGTGGAAATGCACTGACAGCAAAAAGAGGAATATTTGGTAAAACAGGGGATCTGCAAACTATCCTTTGCTTAGCATGTGCAAAAGAAGATATCACGTACTCTGGTGCTTTAAATGGAGACATCTATGTTTGGAAAGGGCTAAACTTAGTTCGTACGATTCAAGGAGCGCATAGCGTAAGTTGTTTGTTTTAACATCGGTTTCTGAAATTACCTGTTCATTGACTTGAAAACTTCATGAAGGTTTATCTTCAAAGATCTTTTTCTGTTTCAGGTCAGAAGAATGTTTAAGACAGTTCATCGGTTAAGAACTTATTTGTAATTTTTTTACTTTGTTTACATATTGTCAGCAGGTGCTAGCTGCTGAACTGATAATGAGGGAACCTACATTTTTAGCACTGATTTAACCAAGCAGACTAAAGTAAAGTTTCTAAGTCTAAAGTTTCTAAAGTATTATTATTATTAATCCTAAAATTTCTAAATCTAAAGTTTCACAGATTGAATAGTTTCAGGTATGATCAGTTTACATAAAAATACTTGGTAAGTAAATGGTCTTATTTTAAATATAATTTTACCACTAAAATCCCAAACATTCAAGACTGATTCTTCATAAAAGCTTCGACTGGGAGTAAACCTGAGAATGAATTGACAATCTTTCAGTTCCTGTCAGATTCCAAATGACGTCTGAACTGAATTCATGAAAGAATGTCTCAGTCATCCCTGAACCTGTAAGAATATTTGTATTGCTTGTTTGCTCGTTTTGTTTATTCAGGATAACTAGTTATTTTAAGTGTTCCATGTTATTCATTTAATAATTACCATCGTAATATTAACTAAGCCAAATTTAAAGTTCTGCAAGTGGTCTATATCACTATTATCTGTATGCAAATTTCTACATAAGTCACTATGAATGAGAGCACTTGAAATAGAAGTGTCCCCTTGTGTTTGCTGGTTTGCTTTATGTGGATGGGACAACATTTTGCTGCCTAGAAGTTCCTAGCCTTTAACAAGAATCTATTCACAAACATTTGCTTCATGTGTTTAAATTGACCGTAAAGAACTTTAAAACTTGTTATGCTATTGGTTAACAGGCTGGAATTTTCAGTATGTATGCTTGTGAGGAAGGTTTTGCGACTGGAGGGAGAGATGGTTGCATTCGGTTATGGGACACTGATTTCAAACCAATTACTAAAATTGATCTCAGGGAAACTGAACAAGGATACAAAGGTGAGGAGATATTACTTTTCTTTTTTTTCACACATCTAGTTAATGGGTTATGACACAACTTAATTTCAAGCATGTCTCTGCTGATTTTTTGCTTAATGACTGTATTTACTTTTAAGATCTCTTCCTTTTTTTTATTCTGTCATTGATGTAACCTGAAGTTTTCCGTATTTCATCATATAAATAGAAGGATGCTTATCATTGTTTCTCCCAACGGTGGAAATATGAGAAAACAAATAAAAACTGGTTAATCACAGACAGCTGAATTAGACAAATTTTAATTTATGAATTGTAATTCATTTAACTGAGACTTTTGGAACTTAAAATTAATAGATGTTGAGCATCTAAGCACACCATTTAGGTTCATTTGGAATGGTAGCACTTGGTATATTTAGTGGAGAGGTTTCTATTAAATTCTTGACCATCATGTTTGTTGAAACTAATCATGCTTTCTACAAGTCATCTCTTTATTTTGTGATTAAGATTTTAAGACTACTTACAATCTTCATAAGTTACAGTGCATGCTTTATCAAGAACTTGTTCTTTTGGGAATTGCGCACATCCATTTGGATTGAGAATACAGCAGTCTCAGCGCCTCAAGTAGGCTTTACATAGTTTTGGCAGCCAGCTTTGTAATGGTTTATTTCCCCTGCTGCTTAACTTAAATTTTCTAACAATATTCATGTTATAATTACCATCAGAATAGTCAGGAGGCAGCTAAGGAGGAAAACATTTTCTTTCTCAATTATGTATGTTTTGGCCTATGATCTAGTAACAAGCTTGTTACATTTATTTTTTTTCAATTTACTTAAACCAGATTGGCTGATGATTCTAATTCTTGTAAAATCCATAAGTTTGCAATATCTAGGCTAATCCAAAAAGCAAACCACCAGCAGCCTTGGATGAACACTGCTCTGCCAGTCTGCCAGTTTGCCTACATGTAGTGTAAACTTGTAAAATTTGTCTTTTAAAAAATGTGTCAAGAACACCCAGCTAGTAGTCCACTTGCTGTATAATTCTGTAGGTTTTTGCAGGCAGAACCATCATGTTTAATATTAATTCCTAGAAAACATTTGCTGTACCTTATTATAATTTACATCAGTTTAAATCAACTTAGAAATACCTTATAAAAATTGTGGAGAAATAAGCCTGCCTGCACTGTGAGTTAGGAAGATCATTCAGGCTAATAGCTCTCTTGCAGGTTGTCTGTTCCTAATAAAAGTCAGAATAATTTATATGAAGGGCTACAGAAAGAAAGCAGTGCTGACATACAAAACGTGCATAGTCATCCTCCTTTGCTCCTTATGAAGTGATGCTGGGCACGAATGTTACTGCACACATTCATGAAACCAGAGTAGAAGCAAGCTTTTGCTCTTACTGCTACCTGGGATGTGTCCACACTTAGGGCATGACAGACTTTACCTGACTTCAGTTACTTTTAGTTGACTGTATTTAACAAAACTTCTATGGAAAATTTTAACTACAAAATGATAACTTACATCACAGAACTGTAATTATTCATAAAGGTCATCGTCTGTCTGCAGAAAGCACCTAGCTATCCTCCTACAGCTTGCCTAAAGAGGGATTTGGGACTTGATTAAGTTCAATCAAGAAAGGACTTAGTGAGGGAAAATTCCCATTTTAACGTTCCCAAATGTTAAAAGAAACACAGTTCCTAGGTGGGAGCAGCTAAGCAGAACCAGACATCGTAACAGCAGTTGTATGTCTGAGTGACAGTCAGTAAAGAATTTTGCTGTCTTATTGCATGGCAAAAGTAGTAAAAATAATCATTTCTAGAAAGTGAATTGTGTTGCTATTTAGTGTGTATTTTATGTAAATAATAAATTAGAGAAAAAAAGAAAAAACTGATTTCTAAAATCTAAAACATTGTCCAAATCTTGTCTTGAAAATCACTTAAATCTTTCAGGTCTTCTGTTTGTCTGTCAAAACATTGTCTGCATTAATGGCAGGAAACTGACTTAAGCAAGTCTGCAAATTTTACCAGAGCTTAATCAAAGATGGTGCGGTCATAAGCATTATCATTTAGACTATCAGTGAAGTGTTGTATGACTGCCGTATCACTACAACTATATTTAAAACAAACAAACAAATGAACAAAAAACGTTGGGGATGACTATGACTGCCGTATCACTACAACTATATTTAAAACAAACAAACAAATGAACAAAAAACGTTGGGGATGATTGCTGGTCATAAAATCCTAAAATCCAAGCAAGCGCTTATATCCCTGTCACCTTGTTCTTGTTCTGGGCTTTCTTCTCTCTTGTGTTCTTTCAGTGTGGTACAGCTCATGCCTGCTGTTTCAGTTGTGCCTCAGTACTTTTCTGCTGTGTCTGTCCAGAATGTCATCCACTAGTTTAAGCATATAGGTAACTGGAAGCAATGGTGGTTGCCTTAGTTGCTTACTCGCGACCTTCTGTTCCTCCATTCCAATTGCATTTTTTCCAAAGCATTTTACAAAGACATCAACATTCAAACTTAAAACTCCTTTCTAGGGTAGCAGGAATATATATATATATATATATATATATATATATATATATATATATTTTTTTTTTGGTGGGGGGCATATAGTCATTCATTGGTCACATGAATTCACAGTAAATTTTATTTATGTGACTAGAAGTTAATTGCATTGAATATTCAATTGCAAATATGTTAAAATTGTGGCATGTTTGACCTTGATTACATGACAAATTTTATTTATTTATTTATTATCCATTCACACCTCCCAGCATCCAGACCCATTATCCAAACTTAGAAATTTTCATCTACTGAAATAGAAGATACAAACCCTGGAGGCAGTCAGCCAAAGAATGCTATCAATTCATTCATGTTTTGGCTTGAAGCATTCTTTCTCAGCTAAGGGTAACTAAACCGAATTCAGTCTTAGAACTGTTCTACTTTCTGAGTGTTCCTCATAAATATTTGCTAGCAGACTTCCCTACTTTAAGAGATGTTTTAGAATACAAAACACTAGTTTTCAAACACAGTCACATATGTTGGGAGTACTCAGCGCTGTAATTCATTACTCAACCTGTTAAGATTGTATTTTTAAGCTTGTAGTTAGAAAAAATCCAGCTGCAAAGTTATGATCAGATCTATCCATGGAATAAGATCAAGCTCTCTAAAAGGTATGCAAAGCAAGGTTCTGTTTTTTATTCTTCTGTAATAATCGGTTTGGATAGAAGCAGAGAACTTTGATAACTTGGACATAAACAATTTTATTTAAATTCACTGTTAAAAGTTTGATCACCATTTCATTTATTTAAATATGGAAAAATCTAAATGCTGAAAAAAGGGAGAAAACCGCATTAAGTTTAACAAGAGCACGTGCCAGGTCCTTCACCTGGAATGGGGCAGCCCTGGCTATACGTACAGACTGGGCAACGAGATGCTGTAGAGCAGCCCAGCAGAGAGGGATCTGGGGGTTGTGGTTGACAGTAAGTTGAATATGAGCCAGCAGTGTGCCCTGGCAGCCAGGAGGGCCAACCGGATCCTGGGGTGCATCAAGCACGACATCGCTAGTAGGTCGAGGGAAGGGATTGTCTCACTCTGCTCTGCGCTGGTGCAGCCTCACCTCAAGTACTGCGTACAGTTCTGGGCACCACAGTACAAAAAGGATGTAAAACTGTTGGAGAGTGTCCAGAGGAGTGTGACAAAGACGGTGGAGGGGAAGATGTATGAGGAGCGGCTGAGGTCACTGGGCCTGTTCAGCCTGGAGATGAGGGTGCTGAGGGGAGACCTCATCACAATCTACAGCTTCCTCGCGAGGGGGAGTGGAGGGGAAGGCGCCGACCTATTCTCCTTAGTCAACAGTGATAGGACCCACAGGAATGGTGTCAAGCTGAGGCAGGGGAGGTTTAAGCTAGACATCAGGAAGAGGTTCTTCACTGAGAGGGTGGTCGCACACTGGAACAGGCTCCCCAGGGAAGTAGTCTCTGCACCAAGCCTGTGGGAGTTGAAGAAGCGTTTGGACTGTGCACTTAGTCACATGGTCTAAACTTTTGGGTAGACCTGTGTGGTGCCAGGAGCTGGACTGAATGATCCTTATGGGTCCCTTCCAACTTGGGATATTCTATGATTGAGAATTTGACACATGAATCTTGCCTAATTGAAAATTAACATCTTTAAATCATATCAAATTATTATTTTTTTAAAGTAAATTCCCTAGGTGTAAGCAAAGCAGAAAAGCTTAATCCTTTGACAAACTGGCAGCAGGAATATTAGAGGCAGCATTTTCCCAGGACTGAACTTTTGTCTTTTTCCGTCAAATGGAGATAATTTAACAGAACTGTTTTGAGATTTAATTAACTGTGATATAATACATAGTTTCAAAACATGATGTTTGTTATAAATTAACTCTTGAAGTCTTAGTGATTTTCACTGTACTATCACTTTGTCTTGTCATTGCCATTAATATAACATTTTTTTGTCCCGTCAGGTTTGTCCATCCGAAGTGTCTGTTGGAAAGCAGACAGACTTTTAGCAGGGACACAGGACAGTGAAATATTTGAGGTGTTAGTAAGAGAGAGAGATAAACCCATGCTGATTATGCAGGGACATTGTGAGGGAGAGCTCTGGGCCTTGGCAGTCCATCCAAAGAAGCCTTTAGCAGTCACAGGCAGTGATGATCGATCTGTACGGTAAGGCTATATCTTTTCTTTTTTTATATATTTAATCATGTACACTTTTTTTTAACCAATATCAGTTTGGCATATTTGTAAATTATTTCTTTTTTGGCCTCATGTTAAGACCCTATTAAGACAACATTTTTCTCCATGTTTTTCTTAGCAACTTCTCTTCAGCCTCTATTCTTCTCTATTTGGGCTCCACACATCATGTAAAAGTAATCAGAATTTGTGTTCAAATACTTAGGTTTAACACGTGCTGGAGTACTTTTCCTTCAGTGCTCATTATCGTTCTGAACAGCAGGGTTAATATCTAAATACAACAGCCACTTCATACTTCTCATTAGGTAGTACCATGCAATAAACCTAAAGCCTAAATAACAGACTGAATTTTTGCACAGCAGGTGTCTGACTCAGCCATTTTAGAACATTTAATGTAAACCCAATTAAATTAAAATCCCAGAGAGTGAGGTTAATGTAAATGCACTGGTTTACCCTAATGAAAAAGGTCTTTCAGATGTTTCTTTTCCTCTCCTACTTAAAATTTGACCAATTGAGAAGATGATGGAAAAAAATTAATATATTTTTTTTTATGCTTGGTAAGATATTACAGGAATGTTTGGTTTAATGTTTGGAGTTAAGCTAAGGTGCTTGCTGTACTGAACACAAGTTCCATACCCACACAACTGTTGCATGTTGTCTCAACTGGACATGGACAGTGCCCACTGTGAATAATTACTTACCTGGGATTAAAGAGATTCAGCAAAACTTTTTCTCAGCCTTCTTTCTCATGACTGGGAAAGGTACACATGGGGACGGGAGAGATTTCTGGGAATCCTGTCTTTGTTATGACAGTTTCCTGAGTCTTTTCCTCAAGTGGTGTTCTCTGTTGCCCTCTGTATGCAGAGTGCATACAGTGGGGTTCATGACAGCTTGGTTTCCTAAGCTCTGGTTTTCCTATTGTCCTAGGGTTCCTACTGTCAGGTTTCTCTTGACCCTCCTGTCCTCATTTCTAACACCTTTGTCAGTTAGAGTTTCACTTTCTCCTTTTCCCTTCTCCCTTTTTACTTGTACTGGTTTTCTACTCTTGCCATTCCTCATCTCTTTCTAATCATAATTAAACCCTCAAATAATAACTAACAAAACTCCAATTCGTCTCTACAGACATGTAATCTCCATGTTTCCTACATATTAGTATTATTTCTTTCGGTTCATAAAAATGCAGGGATGGTCTCTTCTGCAAGCCCGTTCTGAAACAAGAGCTGCAGTGCTGGGATTAGCGTAGTACTGGCCTGAAGCTAATAAACAATGCCAATTAAGACTTTGGTATAACGTGGCAATACCGTTCTGGTTTGGAGCTGGATAAACGTATTGCTGACTCAGTGTGCGTGGAACAAACTTGTGCCCATCTACAAAAGTGTGTTCTTTATGCACATAAAGCCTTACTTAGTTGTGCTCTTATGTTTATTATTGTTCCAGTTCTTATTGTATTACTGATGCCTTTGAACATTGCCATTCTATAAAATGTGCATTTATGAACATGAATGTTTTGCTGTGTTCTGACATACACTCATTTAGCTGGTTAGGCACTGTGGAATGTGGGATTTGAATTCTAGTTCAGGCAGTGCTATTTTTTTTATATGCAAACGCTTCATGTGAGGAATTCCACAGAAATATATAAATGCTTGTTCGTTTTCAGTAACATTAATGTACACAAAAGGATTTTCCTATGTTGCTTTTTCATTAATCTTTTTAGATGGCTTAGACCAATTGTGCGGTCTTAGCAACAAATGCAAGGAAATAGATTAGTAGTTTTGAAACTGAAAGATAATTCTCTTAGTAAAAGGATTTTCCACAATGGAAGGGAGTATCAGAAAAAAAAATTGCAGTAGGGAAATGAAGCATCTTGAATTTATTTGCCTAGAAACTTCATGCATCCCTAACATGATGAGATGAATTTTAGTTATGATTTTGCATTGACAGGAATGTTTCTACATTGCCATTTACCTTATTACATATTTTTTCTTAGTATTTGATTACCACATTCTTTTGAGAAGAATGGCTATAGCATAAAGTAAATTGTTTGGCAAATAAAATGATTTAGTAGGCCAGATTGCATTGTCATGTCTAAATGACATGTTTAAATGAAAAGGAGCTCAGAAGCATTAAGGGGAATTTCTCTAGATTTTCCCTAGCACAGCTGAGAGAAGACTAACTGAATATAAGGTTCCTCCGTTTTAAATTTTAAAGCCATATCCATGAGGAATGCTGCTTGCTTCCTGTCTCTTACAACAGGAATAGGGAAGAGACTTCATTGTGATCTGAACACCAGTGGAGACATAGAGAATTACTTACTATATTTTCTCAATGGAATTCATACCTTTTTGTAGCATAGCAGTGTAACATCTAGCTGCAGGACCACAACTAGCTGCTGTTCTGGAAGAACATCTCAGCTATGCTCTCTGTCTTTTTTGAATGATCTCTTTCTCTACTCCTGCATTTGTGAGAAGATTGATATCGAATCCTATTTTTATACAAATCAATTTGAATATTTATTTCTGTTTTTTTTTGGTTTTGTTTTGTTTTAATGCAGAGTTGTTCTGCTAGTGACTGAAACAAACCAGCAGTTAAGCTTCTGCCATCAGTTCTGGCTGTTTCTGCATATGAAGTGGTCGCTAGTAAACCTCTTGGGAGGCTCTAATGACTGTGTGCACCAAAAAATAAACTCTTATGTCAGCTATATGACTTGAAAATTTACTAATACAATCAAGTTTCATGAGCCAATTTGGCATCTAAAACTCAGTCATTTAAACAAACACATTGGAAACTTTCTGAAGAATGTTAAAACACATCTTTGCCTTACTTGAAAACAGAGGCACTTGTAAACAGTAGTTTGTTTATCTAGCTCTTTCCAAAACAATGTGAACAATGTACAGAAACATTTTGCCAGCAAAAATACCTTTCTTATCTTCATAAACAAAGCTAGGCTTTTCATTTTTCAGTTGTGCATACAAATGCCTGCACATGTGCAAAATGATTTATTTTTTGATAAGTTTTCATTAATTCAAGAAAGTAAAAAAAAAAAAAAAAAGGTGTGGATGATGTATATTTGTTTTCTTTAGAAAATTGAATAATCCTGCTTGCACTGCCAGGTATTGCAGTTGTGCTCCTAACGTTTTGAGCAAAGTGATCCACTTGGAAGCAACAGTTTTGGAGGCAAACTGTCCTGGTGTTTCTTTTGAAATCTTTCCAAATCCTTTCTGGTTCTAGGACTTCTAACACAGCTCTTAAGAATCTTGCATCTGATCCTTACTTCTGTTTTGTCTTTGAAAACGGTCCTAGCATCCCACGAAAATTTTGAACCAAGAAACTCTACATGCCATTGTTTCACCGAGACATCTTTTCAAATTCTTTCTCATCCTTGAATTCTCTCAGACCAAGAGGAAACCAGGCTGACCCTAATAACATTGACCTGACAGGCCCCAAAGGGTTTCTGATTGAAAAGAAATGCTGAGGTCACAGGGTGCCGGCCTTTTTCAATACAGGCAGTCAAACACTATATCCTTTTACTAAATTTATCAAACTCTGTATTTTCTTTTCTCCTGTTACTCTTACTTCAAGGATGCATCTAAATGTTACTGCTGGTGTGGTCAGAAATTTCCTTCTCATTTTCAGGGTATATTCATATTCTGTTTATCCTGTTTGTTCTAGTGCCAACATGGTCCTTCAACATAACTCTTTCTCCTTCTTTGGTGTTTATCCTACTGCTGTATTTTTGGAAGCAATACTATCCCTTCCCAGCCTTTGTTTCACTAAGGTATAAAAGTTCACCTCTTTTGGTCCTCTTTAATGTGATACAGTCTTCATTCTCTTAATCATCCTAATAATCCTTCACTGCATCTGTTCCTGTTTTTATTCAAATTTCTTGGGAGACTCTGTAAAGAATATGCTGGATGAGGTCACTATGTGTTGTGTGCTAATGTTTTTGTGTACCTCCTGGAATAGCACCCAGGATACATTTTAGGTTCAGATTTCCTTTTTCCTGTCTGCAACTTGGTCATGGATCATAGTCATTCTAAAATTGACAAAACAGTGTGGGATCTTACTTCTTTTTGCTGGTTCCACTTACATTTCAAGCTTACAGCACAATTTTAGATACGAGATTCTGAGAATATGGGCTTTAGTTAAATTTCATTCCATGTCTATTTGTTTCATCGTCAAGAATCCTCTGTTTCTTCCAATTTGATAAATCCATTTCTGGGTTCACAGAGCCTCCCGGCTTTCTGTCTGTAGCAAATTTCATTAGCATTCTCATCTTTTGTGCTGGTGTCTTTAGCAAAAATATGAAATGTACTATTCCAAAGCTTGTAGAAATCTCGGTAGTATCTTCCATCCAGCCTAATTGTTTCTTTCTGTAAAGCTTGCCTAAAACTTTATCCAGTATCATGTTACAGCTCCTGTACAAGTTAGTGTTTTCTCAAGTGTAGCCAATAACTACATTACTAGTGTTATAATATTTTACTTAATATTTTATAAATCTCTAACAAATACATTAGATCTTTGACATTGTCCTCAAAATAAAGATAGTTAGGTATTGCTGACTTAATTTTTCTACTCCAAGAGGTCTTTTATGCATTTTCTTCCATATGTTTAATTATTCTTCTCTCTATTTTTTTTACTAAACCTTGCATACTGAGATCTGATTAACCAGCTTGTAGTGATCTGGGAAACTCCTTCTATTCCTTCTTAAAATATAGGTACAGTGTTTGTTTTTCCCCATCTTATGACGTAACATATTTATTGATTCATTTTATTTAAAATGTTACAAATGACCAAATCAGCATGCAGTATTTTATACTAGTTATATTAAAGGTCTTAACAAGAAGTTTTTCCCCATGATTGGAATGTTTACTTTCTTTGAGTATTACTTCCACTTCCGCTGAAAATTTCACCCTGGTCTGCATGGACCCATTCTGTCTACAGAAAATTGCATTCTTTTGTTACTCATCTAGGGGAATTAGCTAATTCTATTCTATTAGCTAATGAGTCTAGAAATAGCACAGAATGCTTGTAGTTTAGCTTGAAGGACTTTCTTCACCCTGCTTACTTTTTGCTGTCACAGGTATCTGTTCCGGTCTGAGCTACCATCCCTGCTAGAACTGGGAGTAGTAAAGACTCCTTTATTTTGGAAGAAATTTAAACCTGGGATGTCATTTGATGTTATTTGCCAAGAGGCTTAGTGCCACTGTCGGAAAATTCTGTCTCCATATATTGAATCAGGCAGTCACTGTATCCGTTTTTCTCTTCTAGATTGATAAGCAGTTTTGAACTTTTAAAAACTATGTATATGAAAGTCTGTTGGCTCAAGTCAGTGCAATTATCTTCATTCCATGGTTGGAAAGGAAGTTAATGCATTCTAAAATCTTAATATTAAGCGTACGTACAAATGGGCCCTTATAATTCTGTTAGACTTGTCATTTTTACTCTTAATAATATTGAACTATTGTGCAGTCAGGAAAAATCTGCTACTGTTTTCAATTTCCTTTGATGCAGATTATGGAGTCTTGCTGACCATGCCTTGATAGCTCGTTGTAATATGGAGGAAGCAGTGCGGAGTGTTTCTTTCAGTCCTGATGGATCACAGTTAGCACTTGGAATGAAAGATGGCTCCTTCATTGTTCTTAGAGTAAGGTGAGAAAATTTGGTACTGGGTTCTTATGTTAGGTTTGTTTTTCTCGTTTTTTTCGTTTTTGTTTTTTTTTTCCCCAAGTAACTCAAGCCCCTGTTATAAATTTTTTCCTACTAAAAATAAAGTAATATTTAAATAAAGTGTATTTCATTAAAAAAGTAAAATTTGAGGATATGCTTCCATAATATTACTTGGTGTTTTAAAAGGTGCTAGTTTGACAGTGAGGAACAAACCCATGCTTTATTCAAGTCAAAAAAAATAGCTTACAGTAATATGTTTGATACTATTTAAGAATTTCGTGTTTGGCTTTTTAAAAATTTATTCTGGAATTACACAAATATTTTGTGAAAAAATATGCGTAACAGAGTTAACACAGTTTTGAGCGGCATCTCCTTGATAAGTTTTCTGCCATAAACAAGAATAGTCAGTATCAAAATGGTAAGTGATTAAAAAATATTTTTAACCATTTGCTAAATGTACGGAAATTCCACATTTTTTATTAGATTAGAAGACTTTTTCTCATGGTGCATCTTACCCAGTGGGCATTTTCTATCTGGGATGATATTATAAAAGACACACAAAGGCAGGTAAAGCATAAACTGGTCATGGAGAAATAGCCAACAAAAATAGCATGACTTCAAAACAAGTTATTTTAATTGATACTTGGAAGTTTACCACTTCTTTAACATATTTAGTAAGCATTAACATATTTAGTAACCATATATTTAAAATGCTTTGAACTTGCAGCTGATAGGAGGGAAAAGCATGTTATCAATGGAAGATCTGTGAAAACTGCTGTTAATACTGCTTTAATGACTTTCAGAAATCTTAAGAGATCTGTTCACATTAATTTAAAATCCTTTTCAAAGACTAATAGTTTTCTAAAGCAGTTAATCTTCTTTGTCTCGCAGTAATCTTGTCTTTGCTAATTTGTCTGATACGTAAGGTTATTCATGATTCAGCTGGTGGAGACCAATAATGATAAACCCAGCATTATTCCTGAAAGAGTGGCAACACGCTTGTGTAAGGCCCTGAATGCAATTGCTTCTCCATCTGTTCCTTTTCTGTGACAGATCTTCTGACAGGGTAACAAATCAGCAGCCCCTGATGCAGGAAGACTGTACTATGGCCATATGTTTTGTTGGCTTTTTTTTTCCCCAACTTTATGTGCTTGGTGACATTAATCTTTCTGATCTCCTTCTTCCGATTCCTTGGCCATGAAAGATCTAAATCTATGGAATAATATAAAGAATTCACTGTCTTTCTCAGTAGCAATATTTACCACTATGGAATAGTTAGTTTGCCAGTTTTTAGTAATAAGGCAGAGCTTACGATTTTTTTATTATTATTTTTTTCCATTGGCAGCCAGAGAGGGGTGCTGGATCCCCAAAAGATGTAGCTAACTGTTCATAGTACGGGGGAGTAATAATATCTAACTTTACCATCCTAATTTTTTGCCACTACTGTAAACTGTTTGTCTGCCTCCCCAAAAGAGATGGTGTAGAGAAATGGGTATCTCCCACAGGCCATTCAAATATGGTCTTGTGAGGTGCAGTAATCACTCGTAAGGTGGAACTCTTTTTTCATTTACTATGTAAAATAAATTAAGTCTGGTCTAGTTTAGACTAGACAGCTAACTATTTTACAGCTAACATTAGGTGAGTAGAATGAAGAATATCATTGACAGGTAAAGTTGTTTCTATTTTTTGTTTTATAATATGCTTATAGCCAATGAAAGCAATAGGAGCTTTTGAAAAAAAATTGTTCTGTGAAAACTGTTTTTTGTTGTACAAAGTATTCAGTGCATTTGTCATCATTTGTCTTAAATATTTGTGGATTGTACTTCCACTAGTTTACAGTTCATATTTTCACAATTGGTTCTTGCAGAGACATGACAGAGGTAGTTCATATTAAAGACCGAAAAGAAGTAATCCATGAAATGAAATTTTCACCAGATGGCTCTTACCTTGCTGTGGGTTCTAACGATGGTCCAGTGGATATCTATGCGGTTGCTCAGCGATACAAAAAAATAGGAGAATGCAACAAATCTTCTAGTTTTATTACTCATATTGACTGGTCTGTGGATAGTAAATTCTTGCAAACCAACGATGGTGCAGGAGAGAGACTGTTCTACAAGATGCCTTGTAAGTTTACAAGTATGAATGTGGTGTGAACAAACTTCAGTGTTGGTTTGAAGAGAACAACAAAAATATGATATAAACAGTGCATCTGCAAGCAGAGCTTCTTGCCTGGAACTTACATAAATACTGTAGTTCATTTTTAAAATTAGTATTCACAGTACATATCCACCTTCAGCTTTGGTTAAGTAAAAACTGTCTGCATTGTAGGGCAAGATTTATATTCACATCACCAGGGTAAAAAAAAAAAAAAAAAAAAAAGGTACCAGATGTATAATTTATTTATTTTTTTAATTTTTTTTAGGGACCTCAGCTGCAGTAATATACCCTGTACAATTTCCTCACAATCCAACTTGTCACTTCTGAGGATGATTGGGTTGGAATTAGATGACCTTTAAGGTCCCTTCCAACCCAAACCTTTCTATGATTTTATGATTCTGTGATTGTCCTGTAAAAATATTTGTAATTCATCTGTAACAGTATGATAAGTAATTGATTTATTATAATTCATAATTGAGAATGCTTTCTAATATTTAGAAAAACCTGTCAGCAGAAGAGAGCCTTAAGAGTAAGATTTTGTTCTCATCTGACCTACTTTGGCAACCCCCTTGTGTAGGGAATCTAAATCGTATTTTTCTTATCCAAACTTATCTGGAGGTTAATTATGAATTGAGCTGCCTGTGGCCATATCTTGACTCTTTGAAAGGTAGCTGCTTCTGGCCCCTAGCAAATACTCAGTTTCAGTCAAAACCTGAATTGCCATTGACCCTGGGTTGAAATAATATTGCCATCAAAAGTAATCTCAGTGTTGTTAAAGCCTTATTTCATTATCATTACAGTGATAATTTAAACCTGAACAGTTCAGATTAAGTTGGATTCACTTAAAGTTTCCAGACTTGCATCTTCCCTTTACTTTCTTCTCTGTGGACTTGAAGAAATGATGTTTTTTGATAACTATTAATGAATAGCACATAGATAAACCCCCAGGCATATTAAATTAAGCAGATACATTCCATATTTAGAATGAGTCTGCAGTTGTGTTTGATAAACATTTGGGTTTAAAAGCCTGAAATAATCTAACCAAGAAAATCTGGTTAGACTGGGCTGTGTATCTCTAACATCTTTGTGTCATTCAAGAATGACAGTTAACTGCTAAATAAAAAGAGCACCTTTATGAAAACAAAACAAAAAGCTATAATTAGTTATATTCCAATAGTGCCTGTAAACTTCCTAAGGCCTACCTAAAAAAGCTTGAATCAAATGCTGAATCTAAACCTGACCCTGTTCACATTTCACAGCAGTTCTGTCAAATTTTAAAATGTGATTCTGGTTTCTTTTTAGTTGACATCTCTTGAAATGTTTTAATATATCTAAATAAAATGTTCAATTTTGCTTGTTCTATAGAATTGCTAAATTGATAGTTCCAACTATTTATTTTTTGTAATAATGCTTTTTCTTGCAGAGTACTTTGCTTTTTAGCGTTTTGCTATGGTCACTTTCTGTTCTTTGTTGCTTTTATATTAATATTGATACTAAAAATAGCATTACTTATATCATGAAACAGATAATGAACATATTCATCAGCCAGGTATTTCCCCAGTCGTGCTCATTCTTCTAATACATACAAAACATTAAAAATATTTCCTTACATAAATAGCACTCAGATTTCTCACAAAGTCAGAGTATATCTAGTCAACTGTAAAGCAGTCTCTGTAAATGAAAAGTACCACAAAGTACCACAAAATGATTGACTGAGCAAATATTCAAATTTTAGTGACTTGATATGATTAGTACAAATAATTGCACGTGTAAGTACATGCACTTTATTTTAAAATTTGTGTTATTAATCTCGTAGAACTTGAAAATCTTCTAGGAGATCATATTACTTACACAGGCTTTTTACTGAAGATATTTCTTTGGTAGAAATGACGTGGAATTTCAGTGTTTTTCCACTCTTGTAATTTTTTAGGATGCAGCTAATGCAGCAGCTGCATTAGAACTGAATGTCCTCAAATACCACAAATACAATTATACTCGTTTAAAGAAAATGGTGAATCTTTGTAATTTATTGATGTTAAAAAAAAAAAACGAATCCAAAGAAGAATATACAGATAATTGTACAGAAAGAAATGGGGTTTACTGAAAAACAAATGATTAAACAGAATATTCACTTGCGTATTTTCAGCTGGGAAGCATCTAACTAGCAAAGATGAGATCAAAGGAATTCATTGGGCCTCATGGACCTGTGTGATAGGATCTGAAGTAAATGGTATTTGGCCAAAATATACAAACATTACAGATGTCAACTCTGTGGATGGAAACTACAATAGCTCAGTATTAGTGACCGGAGATGATTTTGGCCTGGTTAAGCTGTTTAGATTTCCATGCCTAAAGAAAGGTAAGACAGTATTTTGGATTTCTGAAGAATGCAGTGTTTGTTTAATGCCATATCTGTGTATTTTCTGAGAGTGACTTTAAATTCAGGTGTATAATTCAAGTTAGGGTGAGTATAATTCACATTAGTATTATTGGACATAATTATGAGATTTTAACCCGCTTTGTATCTATCAATTTCCTGCCAATGCATATGTACTTGTTTGAAAACTGTTCAGAATATCTAGTTTAGCATGTGCATATTCTAATATTGTCATCCGAATATATGCCAGTAATAATTTCAGAAACCAGTGGGGTTTCACTGTCTATTAGTATGTGTCAGCGTAGCTCTGTGTGAGCTATTTACTTCATATTTGTAGTAGGCTGTAAATTTTTAAACATAGGTTGTTTCCTCGTTAATTGCACTGTACCACACATAAAGCCAATAAAACTAAATATAATAACCTTTTGGCTTTCCATGATCTTCAGTGTTTAAGTTGATATCATATAAGTATTATTTTTTGATAGTTCATTTGAATAAATGTATGTAGTACATATTTTTATAATTCATATGAGAATTAATGTTCATAAAGATGAAAATGTAACCCTATCTGTAGCTAGTACTCCTGCCAAGATTTAAGTATTTTTCTGAAAACTGAAGTGACCATATTTTGTTATAATGTTTATTTTTATATTAAAATTATGATTAGCATCACAATATCAAAACAGACATTTAAGTATTTTTGTAGCTTTCCTTTCAGTTTCAGTTGGAAAGCCTGCCTTCATTAATTACCACGTTAATTTTGTTTTTCTTCTTACATATTAACAGTTCTATTTTTCGTTTTAGGAGCTAAATTTAGAAAATATGTTGGCCATTCAGCACATGTAACCAATGTCCGATGGTCCCATGACTTTCAGTGGGTTTTAAGTACAGGAGGTGCTGATCACTCTGTCTTTCAGTGGCGATTTATTCCTGAAGGGATAACAAATGGCATCCTCGAAACAGCTCCACAAGGTAAAAATGATCTCTTCTAAATTATTTATTAGTTTATTTATTAATAATTTAAGAAATAACATTAATAATTTTATTAAATTAATAAAACAATGTAATAATTTAATAATTTAATTCATAATAAAATTGAATTAATTAAGAATAAAATTAAATTAATGACAAAATTAAATAATTTAATAACTTGGTAAATTAATTTATTGATAAGTAAATTAGTAATTTATTAATAATTTTATTAATTTTTAATAAAATAACAGAGAATGCAGCAGTGATGCAAAAGCTTTTATTGAACTAGCAGAAAATATTTTTTTATTGCAATTCCATGGAATGACATCTATTCAGTGTGTTTGGGACAGTTTTACTCTTCACAGACAACCATTTCTTTCTGCAGTCTGCTATGTTGTACGTTTAGGAACACACAAATAGCATTTGCCAAAGCGTATAAAAAACAGTTTAGAGGGAGATAACTAGATCAAATTCAGCTTTCAGAATTAGCCATCTAACTTGCCTTCAGAAGTCTGGCTGCACACATTGAGTTACTTACATTTGCAAAATAGATTTTCCTGCTATATCCATGATACTTAAAATATTTTACAAAGCCATACAAACTATGGCAGTTGCTGAAAATTTGATTGCCCTCAACACAAGGGCGAAAATTCACTCTGTACTACGTAATTGGCAAAATGCTTATGTTATAGCAAATCTTTTTATACGTGGAAAGTGATCACACTGAAAGATTTTATTTACCATTTCTGTATGTATGCACTCCAATGGCTGTTAAGAACACATTATTCTTTCAGATGATGGAAATGTACTCGTAACTACTTAGTTATTCTTTTTACCTCTGCCACCATCCTGTCCCAGGCACTGAAATAGGAGAAACTGAAATGAAACCTGATGCATTCAGTCAGCCCATATGATTTTTACAAGCTGCTTATGATTTCAAAGTTGTTGAATGTTAGTTTGCATATAGTCTAAATTATAATAAAAACATCACATACTATTTCCTTGTAATTAGATGTCTGTTGTATATGAATTATTTTTTATGCAGAGGGTGGCATTGATTCCTACAGTGAAGAATCAGATTCAGATTTATCTGATGTGCCAGAGTTAGATTCTGACATTGAACAGGAAGCTCAGATCAACTATGATCGCCAGGTGAGTAGAAATGAATATGTTGTGCCAATTGCCGGAGAAGTTATCATGAGTATTCAGTAAAGATAAGTAAAAGAAGCTTGCAGCTAATTCATCAGCCTACTCTAAGAAGATTATTTTGACAGTATTCTGCTGATTATGCAATCAATATAATTAAATATAAAAATACATAAATGTAAATATATAAATATAAATCAATATAAATAAAACCAATTTAGCTGTGGATGAGAATTTGAAAGGGTTGGAAGAAAAAAAAGCATTGGTGAATATGTAAATATATATTGAAATAAGAAAAATATCTTACAGAGCACAAAGTTAAACAACATTTTGTGAGAGCTAATTACTACTCCCATTCCTATGATATGTGCTAATGAAGACAGTTCAAATCAGATTCAGAAACATAATTTGTAAAATAGTGATCATGGAGTTTTCCTATGACTTCTGCATATTCAAAGCAGAATAATCCTCTTAATGAGTATGAAGCCTGTACAATACATTTGTTTGTGACAGATTATTTTTGTTACCAATGACAAAATGTCCAAGAATTAAAACCTCTCTAGTTTTAGAGAACAAAGTAAAACCAGTCTTTACTGATCACTTAATACACTGAATTTTCTTTCTGTTTTCAGTACGACTACATTCTTAGATAAATTAAAATAGATTGCTTCCATGCAAGAGGAAAACAAATCAAATGAGCAGTCTTTTCTGCACTGATTTTTTTCAGGAACTGTAGTATGACATTCCACTCTTCAACCTGATCTTTCAGTGTTTATTTATAACCCATATTCTATTATTTTAATTAAAATAAAAAAACTAATGAGTATTCTTTTAGCTTTGATTTTTAAAGTGTTTGGAATTCTGTTAAATTTTAATTGAACTTCATCAAATGATTTATCCTGGCTCATGTTCTGTCTGTGTGTGAAACTGATTCTGCTTTGGCCAGTGTCATTAAGTATTGTTTAGAATCCTGTTGATTACTTTCATAAACAGGAGAAACAAGTAAGAGTTTGGAATTGTCTGAACCAGATCCATTTATTTGCAAAGTTGAAACAACATACTGTTTCTATATAAAAACCTATTTCGTTAACACAAAGTTGAACAAAAATGTTGTATCTTCACTTCAAGTATCAAGTTTTACTCGGTAAACAACAGAAAAAGAAACCTCACTGTTCTCTATCTCTTGTGATTGTGCTCCGAGTGCTTCTCTTACTTTCTTGATGGACTCCTGTTGATCTCTCTCCTGATAATTTGTCAACTTCTGAGCTTGCCATTGCAAATCTTTTCCACAGAGAAATGCAGTTCTTTTCACTCGACCTCAGTCCTTAATGAAAATGTTCTGTTACATAGCTTAGCTTCTTCCTGTTTATATATGAGCTCCATGTTTCGAATAGTGGCTTCTATACCTTAAAAATTTAGCAATTTCTATTCATCTTGAATAAATGACATCTGCCAATACCCTTCAGCTCTGATGAAGGCCTGACCATGTACCCCAATTGATCCAGACTTGGATCTTGGCTTGACTTTGGGTCCTCTATGTCACATTTACAGTGTCTGGCAACCACTGGGCTGTGGCTTTGTGAGCACTGGCAGTCAGTTATGGTAACTGTCCCTGGTTACTGTCTCCAGACCAGATTCTGACTTGCTGACTCAGTGTGTCAGCTTGACCTTGGATCTGCTTTGTCACTATAGGCTTGTCTGGTGATCAGGACTCTTGGCTGAATTTACTGAGTGCTTCACAGACACTGATCTTTATATCAGTCTGTGACGTCGGAGGGTGCTATTATCTTTGTTTTGAAGACAAGGAAACATTAATATCAAATGTTTTGCTTGCTCTCCTGATTTCGGCTTCCATTTTAAAACACTTGGGACCTGATTTTTCAGGAGTCATTATCATTGTGAGTAGACTATTAATTATCACCTTGACATGTTACCTTATCAATTTCAGTGGTGAAAGGTCAGAATTTCCACAGACCAGAACTAGAATCTCACACTAAGTGCCCAAAGCATGCAAAATACACAACGAGCTTCCAGTTAGTTTGAGTGACTTAATGGCTGCATGTAGCTGCTCTCCAGCACGCTGATAGGTTCACCCTCTAACATTCTAGACTTTAGGAAAGGACTATCTTTTGTCTTTTCACCACACTTTCTAGATCCAGTATTATGTGATGTAGGACCTTCAGACAGCAGCTTATTTTACCTATTTATTATAGAGAACTATTATGTTTGCCAAGTGAAGCAGAGTTTTGTCAAATTTTCTCTCCACCCTTTCATTTACTCCAAGTCTGTCTGGAGTGCTTGTTCCAGCCTCCTCCTCCTCCTTCTCCTGATTCACCCTCTGAATTCAAATCAGACAGCATCCTCCTCCACACTGTCTATGTGTCAAAAAGGACGTCTGGAATTAAAAACTGAAAATGAAAAAAATAGTTTTAGGCAGTTAACCTGCAATATTTCACACAGGCTAATGTATGACAAAGCTAGAAGCAACTTAAAATAGGATTTATACAGGAAATGTGAGACAACATCAAGCATATAAGCTGCACTTAGAAGAAAATCACTCTTTAGAGGAAATAATTTACAAAAGCACATGGAGACTTAAAAACACTAATCTTATTTTGAGAAGTGGATTGGCTTTTCTTTTTTTTTTTTTTTTTAATGTATGGCTGAAGCAGTGTAAAGACTTCTGCGTATTGAGATGCATTAGAAAATGATAATCCTGATATTGTTTTTCATTGGTAGCATTCACTGAGGAGCAAGGGTAAATGGATGAGAACACTCAAGACAAAATATATGTCATATGAGTGACAGACAAAATGTGTTAAGGTTCTATTTAGCTACCATATCAAAAACTCGTCTCAAGTTATATGAACATTGTTCTTGTAGATATCCAGTACTCTATCTCTGCAGTCACGTATGTTTCTGTGGAGTTGAAAATTTCATTGTCCTTTTGGGAGGGAAAAAAAAAAAAAAGGCAAACAAAAAAAGAAATACAGGGACAGAAAACAAAAATAAGGCTGTATGTCAGCATTGTAATGGATTTTGTTTAGTGCCACAGCTTTCAAGAGGCTTCAAACATCTTCAGCATCCTCAAAGAGTGTCATCATTTCTGAAAAATTTAGATGCATGGTAATTTGTGACTTCAGTTTTGTCTATAGGGCTGTAATTCTGCTTCACACTTCTGGACACAATGGCAAATCATTTAAGTGCTGTTGGCTTGTATGTATTTCACCATAATCCCTAGCTAGAATTAGTTCATTATGTCCAGCTTTGACTGTGTACACTGAAACACATATGAAATTAAAAAGACACTTAGACTTAAAAAGTATTAGTCAATATTTTAAATCCTTTTCACTAACTGTCAATGGAATCTTGTAGGAAAAAGTACGTTCTTATGATGATACTCCAGAGTAATGTTCTGAGCCCCTCGTGTGTCAGGGCACATGAAATGTTTTCCTGTCTGGAAAACATTTATTATTATCAGAAGTTCTGTAGGGATGGATAATGACTTGCTCTTTGTAACTAATGAACAGTATAACTTAACTGTTTCAAGCAAGTATTACAACTTAATATAACTTAACAGTATATTAAGTTGTAATACTTGCTTGAAACAGTGACTTTCTTGTATATATATAAATATTCAGAAAACTAGAGCTGTGCAATTAACTTTAACAATTATTCTTCAGGTTTACAAAGAAGATCTACCTCAGCTGAAACAACAAAGTAAAGAGAAAAACCATTCTGTGCCCTTCCTTAAAAGAGAGCGAGCACCTGAGGACAGCTTAAAATTGCAGTTTATACATGGGTAGAGTAATATTTAATCATACTTTTTTGTTTTCTTTTTTTTCTGATTGTGAAAACAGCCTTACAATTTCAGTCAATTCATGTCAGAGCGTTTAGCAAAGTATTTTTCAGTGCTTAATCATAATTAATTTATTTTTCATTACTCTGGGGAATTTTTGGAATATCAGCCATAGATTTTCTTCTTTCAGTTGCGTTTATTAAGGAACAAGATAAGGTTATAATACTATAGCCATATAATGTATAATACCTTACCTGGATATAATACTATGTGCATTATATATTATTTCTGTGAAATCAGTGTTAATTTAGGAGCTAAGTGCAAAGTAAACCATGAACATTTATGAATGCCTACTTTTGGTGGGTTCTCTCTGCTTGTGGTTTTTTTGAGCCAGCAAGACAAACACCCCAGCTGTACCCTTTTCAAGTTAACGCACAGATTATTTGCACAATTTGTTACATAAAGTACCAGGATATTTTTTAAACGAAAAATAACTTGTTTTGTATTTACCTCAGCTATAGGGGCTATGACTGTCGAAATAACTTGTTCTACACACAGACTGGAGAAGTGGTGTATCATATTGCTGCTGTAGCTGTTGTATATAATAGACAACAACACACTCAAAGGCTGTATCTTGGTCATGACGATGACATCCTCAGCCTATGCATTCACCCAGTGAAAGACTATGTCGCTACTGGACAGGTAGGTATTTAGATGAGATTTTAGGAAAATATGGAAATAAATTCCTTTTCCAATTCATAATTAGAAAAAATGTGGTTTTACTATTTTATTTTCACTTTGAACCTCTGCCTTCATCTGTGAAGTGCAGGAACTGCATTCTATCCACATTCTGGGTGTTTTTGATGCTTCCTTAGTCACTCTCAGTATTTTGTACTTAGTAGTACATTGAAAAGCCTTACTCAGATATTTCATGTTGGTCACTCTACTCATACCTGATAGATTTTTCTAAAAAAGCCAATATTTTTAAATGAAAACACACCAGGATGGCAAGAGTAAGGGAAGAAGACACAGCAATTCAAAGTAGCCGTGGGTGCAGTTTCTCACTACAGCAAATCCCTTAATCGTAGCAATATTATAAGGCTGTTTATAGACATCAGAAGACAGGTAAATCTTACACAGTTTTGAAAAATGTCGACTTTGAAATGAAAAATGAAAAATTCCTACTGATAAGGAGTGACAGAAAAAATGTTTAGAAGTGTTTAAGCAGAAGCTGGCCAGCAGCTGTTTAAGACGAAATACTGGAGAAACAAGTACAGTGGATTGTGAATTAGCAATGAAGAAGTGAAAGTTCAAAGGAAGATACTGGAGAGATTTTAGTGAAAATGATGAAATGGCAATTTGATTGGAGAAGTATCTGCAGTGGAAGCCAGCACTGCTGTTATTATTAATCAAGATAATGGACTAGATTTGGTGATTCCACTGCAGAGAAAAATCAGGTGCTGTACACTTTCTTTACAAAGAAGTTGCAAGATTTAGATTTAGACTCAGAATAGCTGTATGGAGCATATATAGAGATATATGTATGGATGTGTAAAGAAGGGAAGGGAGAGAGGTAAAGAAAAAAAAAAGGAGATGAGGGAGAAGGTTATGTCAGCTATTGTTTCTAATTAGGCTAGGAATCCCTGAGAGAGAAAGATGAAGGGATATTTAAGGGCTGGTAAAGGAAGAAGACAAAAGGAGTGTTTTCTTTTGGAAAACTGTGTTTAAGTCACACTGCTCCTGTACTCCAGTTTGCAACATGGAGGCAGGAATGTTTCTCATACCACAACTGACAGGGTAGTTAACTTTTCACAAGGTTCTTCATGTACTTTTCCATGAACACAATATGTTAAAGTTCTACATCCTAATGTGCCTGAAATGAGATATGAAGCAGAAGAGAAAATAGACCTTGAAAAAGATAAAACAGGACAAGTAGAAAAGTAGTTACTGCTGGAGTGTTTCAAAGATGAGATAATGCTAATTACTGATAGTGGTGTGCTTTGAACTTTTATGAGTAGATATTCTGATTAACCCTCTGATTTAGGTTGGGAGAGATGCTGCTATTCATGTTTGGGACACACAGACACTGAAGTGTTTATCGTTGCTCAAAGGCCAGCATCAAAGAGGAGTGTGTGCGCTGGATTTTTCAGGTACATTTCTTGAAATGATTGATTAAAAAGCAATCCTCATGATAAAATTTTAATTTGAATACCTGTGACAGTTAGTTTTCTTCTTTGTGTAAAAGGACCGTTTTGCAACCAATACAAATTTTATGTGGAAGCCTGCTAACAGTTTTGATAAATAATAGTTTGTGTAGTGAAGTTAGTATGGGGGTTTTTCTCAATCAATCGGTAACTGATTTTTTGATGTCTAATTCATATTACCAAGTGTACAGCTAGGACTCAAATGGCTGTCTACATGTCGGCATAATAATTTAAAAGCAGACAGATCGATCACTTGAAATGAGATGGCATTGTGATCGATAGGGTCATACAGTTCTTCGAATTTGCTAACGATGTCCACATTTTTCAGTGAGTTTACAGAAGTAAATATGAACAGTTGTCTGCTATTTCTCCTAGCGCCCTTTCTGAGATTGATGACCTAAGTAGTCTCAGTTCTCAAAGGATAATTCCTGTATTTAGCATTGAAAAACATCACCTGTATGGTGGTGATATATATACTTTCGTGTCTTTAGAAAAGTGCTTACAAACCCATTCCCCCTTTTGCTCTTTAACAAAAAAGACATTTTATTTTTTAAAAGTAGAGTGGATAGTTTCCCATGCTGCATGTCATGCCATTTAAGGCGCAATGCGCAACACTTGTAACGTTACACAGTAAGAGAAAACACTTTATATCATAGTAAGGCAAAGCTAAAAATGTTAGATGAATAGATTTCATACCTGTTTGTCCATCAATATATCCTCCATATATGAAAGACAGTGAGAGAAAGGAATGCTAGTCTTGGAGTACCATTCTGCTCTTTCCTGCTTGCAGTCTTGCTAAGAGTCTCAATCAGTCTCAAAAGTGACTTGGACACTTAGGTGAGCCTAACTCCCTTCTGAAAAGAACACAGAAGTTACTTAGAAGCTTTTTTTTTTTAAAAAAAAAAATATTATATAAATATATTTTTTTATTATTATTATATTATATATACATATATATATATTTCTCACAAAGAGTCAGATCTAGCACAGCATTTAAGCAGTGACTGTTATGGTTCTTTTTAGCTACCTGGACATCCAAAACTTGTGGAGAGTGCTTGTATAGTACTTAGAATGCTGTGTATTATCAGATAAAATATTTATGGATAATTCATTAAACGGTGTCTAATTTGTGCAAGTTGCTAAACAGGAATAAGTTCTAAATTGCTCAGTTTGACAAGAGTGTGGCTTGTCTGGGATTGCATGTAGATACAATCATAGTCACTTCAGTATTCTCAAACAGTATTCTCAAACAAAGAAAAGAAAAACAGGGCATTTTGTTTCTCTATGGCAAAGCAGCCATGTCACAAAGTTTAAGATTGCAATCTTGGAATTAAGTAGAATTCTACAATTCTACTTCAGTTCACTTCATGTGATCAATTCCTCTCATGGATCTGTCCCTTAGTGCAGTATATCCAGTTTGCCTTTAGACTAAAGTCATCTTACATCAAACTATAAAGGAGACTCTAAATAAACTTTCACAGATAACCCATTACTTTAGCTGTTCTGTCCTTTTCTTAACTCTGATTTTTATATGGACTTCAATTCAGCATAATCTGTTTCATATTCTCCTCTTAGAAATGTAAGAATTCGTTATGGCATAGGTACATTTGTGAGACAGGACTGTATGGAAGAAGTACCTTTATCCATGTACCTTTATAAAAGCATAAAGAATAAGCTGGACTCTGCTGGACGTAAATTTGTACAAAAAATAATAAAGCTTTTTTAAAAAAAAAACAAACAAAAAAAACTAACAGTTGTTGGTATCATTAAAGTATTGCTTTAGGACCTGATCCTGAGAAAGCATATATTGAAACATATAGCCTGACTGGCTTTAGTTAAGCTTCTTGACACTGAGAGGAACAAATGGTTGCACAAATATGTACCTCATAACAGGATCAGAGTGCTAGTTTGACTCACTTAGGGCAGTTTTTGTTGTGTTAGTAATAGATATTTCCAAGTTAGTTTCAGGTCACACTACTCAAAGCTTAAAGAAAGAAGCCCTAGATCCCAAAGGTAGTTTGTTTCTGGCTGCAGTTGATCTGGTGGCTGACTCTATACTACTAGTTCTCTCTGTCCTTACTCACTTTGAAAAGCATGTACTACTGGTCAGAGTACAGAGCTGGATCACTTTGAAGGAGTATTCTGATGATGTCACGATTCTAATATTATAATTGTATTAATGCAATGTTTGATTGTGCCCTCTGGTGGCAAATTTAGCGTCTATAATATTGGATATTAATCAGAATCTATAGCCCATATTAATACATAAAGCCTCATGGTTCAAGTGGGTAAAGTTAAAGTTGTATTCTTACCAAAAATGTTTTGTCAGCCATTTTCCCTTCACATAATTGTTACCCTTAAAAATAATTATTGTCATTGAAATATACAAATGTATCATTCTTAGGGAAAAAGTACCTGTTACTGCAAATTTACCTTACATATCAGATATCTTCATAGCATTTTATCCCACTAAAGCTTCTATAGAATGGTTTTACTGTTCCCTTTACTTTCATTTCCTTTCACATTAACTTTTTGTGTCTTCTTGTTTGTATCTTTATTTTCATTATTTGTTTTATAAACTCAGTTTTGTTTTCCTGTCCTGTCTTTTATCTTCATTCCTTCCTTCTATTTGTAGCCTACTTTAGGAACTCAAGTCCATCAGTGAATCTGAATCCTAATCTGTCAACCTGTTAGTTCCTTTTTTAATTTTTATTTTCAGCTTTTTTGTCTTGTCAAGAGAATAAGTAGATGTCTCCATCTAAGCTTCTGTCTCTGCTTGTGTCCCAAATACCCTCTGTTTCTGCACAGTATAAATACACCTTTTTGGCATTCACCACCCTCAATCCCCTCCATCGCACACTGTAGGTGAAGAATAACTTTTGGGGGTAATGGTGCTATATGTCTCTATCACATTCTAAAATACCAGTTTATAGCATGTTTGTTGTGTTCGTTGCTTGTTGTATTTTCACTTGAAGCCTTAGCACCTTTAACATTAAGTGTTGCTTTTGTACAGCTGATGGAAAATGTTTGGCATCTGTTGGGCTTGATGATAATCATGCCATTGTGTTTTGGGACTGGAAAAAAGGAGAAAAGCTAGCAACAACCAGGTAAGAATGCATCTCAGTGTAAATGTGCACTGTGATTACATTTTTCTGAATAATATTATCCACGTGTATTGCTTTGTAGGGAAAAAAAAAACACCTCTCTGAAAACAGAATGGTGTTTCAGAGCAATATATCCATCTAGATTGAAACACTTGGGATCTATAATATTTGGAAATCCTGTCAACTATTTTTATCGAGACTTCCCTAACCTTTTTGTTAGGACAGCTACTTTGATACTGAAGCTCACTTAATGATTCTGCAGTTAGGTTACTATTTTCTCCCAGCTTTATTTCGTGATTCAGGACAGATCTCAAAGATGTCATGTTTTCATTTTTGCATTGGATGATGCACTGGGTTACATCAGCGTACATCTGCTGCTCACTTTTCTAAAAAGAAAAAGTGTTCCCTCTCATATACATGGATTTTTCAACTTTACTGATTTTGCCTGCCTTCTGAATCAGCTGTTTGCAGTTACTAGCAGAAAGCTACCCTCCCTGTCCCTGCTGGCCACCCCTTTTTTAATGCAGCCCAGGACATAGTTGGCCTTCTGGGCTGCAACCACGCGCTGTCAGCTCATGTCCAGCTTCTCGTCCACCAGGACCCCCAAGTCCTTCTCCACAGGGCTGCTCTCTAGTTCTTCTAACAGTTTATATAATACCTGGGATTGCCCCAGCCCAAGTGCAACACCTTGCACTTAGCTTTGTTGAACCTCATTAGGTTCTCATGGGCCCACTTCTCCAGCCTATCCAGGTCCCTCTGGATGGCATCCCTTCCCCCTGTCGTATTGACTGTACCACTCAGGTTGGTGTCATCTACAAACTTCTTGAGGGTGCACTCAATTCTGTTGTCTATGTCGTTGATAAAGATGTTGAAGAGCATTGGACCCGAGACTGACCCCTGAGGGACACCATTTGTGACCGGCCTCCACCCAGACATAGAACCGTTGACCACAAGCCTTTGGCTTCAACCAGCCAACCAATTATTTATCCACCTAACGATCCATCCTTCAAATCCATACCTCTCCAATTTAGAGAGAAGAACGTGGTGAGGGACCATATCAAAGGCTTTGCTCAAGTCCAGGTAGCTGATATCCATTGCCCTTCCTTTGTCCACTGATGCCATCACTCCATCATAGAAGGCCACCAGACTGGTTAGGCAAGATCTGCCTTTGGTGAAGCTGTGCTGGCTGTCTCAAATCACCTCTTTATCTCATGCATGCCTTTACACGTCTTCCAGGAGGATCTGCTCCATGATCTTCCCAGGCACAGAGGTGAGGCTCACCGGCCTGTAGTTCCCTCGGTCTTCCTTTCTCCCTTTCTTAAAAATGGGAGTAATGTTTCCCTTTTTCCAGTCGCTGGGGACTTCACCCGACAGCCATGATTTTTCAAATATGATGGAGAGTGGCTTGGCAACCGTATTAGCCATCTCTCTCAGCACCCTGGGTTGTATACCATCTGGCCCCATGGACTTGTACACATCCAGCTTTATTAGGCAGTCTCCCATATTCCTCCAGATCGCAAACTTCACCAGGGCATGGTCACTACAGCCCAGGCAGCCCAATCTTAACCTCTCTAATGCTCTCTTCCACATTGGTGAGCACCAGGTCTAGTAAGGCTTCATCAAAGTCAGTCTGTCTATTATCTGGACCAGGAAGTTATCCTCAACAAACTCCAGGAATCTCCAGCTCCTCCTGCTTGTTATCCATACTGCATGCATTAGTGTAAATGCACCTCAGCTGGGCCACCTTTCGGGAAGGAGAAGCCCTAATATCCTCTTGACCATACTCAGGTGTTTCCGCACAAAGATCATAAAATAATCATTTATCTTCTAAAGAATTCCAATCTAAATTAGTATTTATATTTTAGCAGTCCCTACAGGCAATTCCCACATTCTGGAAAAACACAGTAGGAAATATAAAAGAGAGAAACAAAAACCAAGACAGGAGAGTTTACATCTAAGTTTTAGACTTAAGCCTCACATGCCCTTAGCAGGCAAGAAGAATAGAAGGACATCTTACAATCATATAGACCCACAAGAAGAATTCATGTAGAGGACTAAACCTGAAAAATGAAGTGTATGTTCACTGTGTACAAACATTGTGTTTATTGTATACTTATTTGTATTCTTTTTCCTTGATTTTCTTAGTGGGATTTACTTCTGCATGACTTACCAGTTTTCTTTTCTTGTGACAATGTTCAGAGTATATTCCCATTTATTTGTTTTAATTGCTCGCTAGCTTGTTTCCCTATCTATACATCTTGGGTTTACAATCTTCTGTCTAGTTTCATTAAAATCCTTATTGAGTAAGCGTACCCTGTTAGTGAAAGAAGCTCAGATATGTTTTGATTCTATCTTATCGTGCCTTATACGCTGCTGCAGTGCTGGTCCTATTTGATGATAGTGTTTTGTGTTAGCAGAATCCCTAAGGGAGCTGAGGAGGGCATTGTTGAATTTATTTAGGGTCTAAATCAATGAATTTCATGCTCTCCTACTTTCTTCATTCTGTAAGAGCAAATGTCCTGTGTCAGTCCCTTGGAACACGAGGGCACAAAAACTACTCAGCCTTGGATATTTGTTTTGGTCTGACCATTGTGGGAAATCGGGCTGCAAATGTAGGCCATACAACCCAGGTCTCATGTGCCTACAATATTCATCCTATTACATGGGCAGACAAATTGTGGTCATTTTGCAGGGGACATCTGCACTGGGATGCAATTACTTTGATTTTGGACGTTTTGCCTGTGCGATAGATGCTTCTATAAGAGGCAGTATGACCTGCCTGAGCTGAAAGGCATCATTATAGCAAAGTAGAGAACCAGGAGAAGAAGGAATTGCAAGAAAATGTACTTCAGATGTCAAAGGAGTAAAGGATTGGCTTTTGTCTAGACTGACTCAGCAAAAAAAAATATATTCAAACCAAGATTAATCAGTTACAATTTTTTATTTATTTTTTGGCTAAACCTGTCTGACAAAAATCACGTATATTATAATCAAAACCTGAAAATTCAGGCTGAAAAACTAGTCATTCTTGCTCTTGACGTTTTATAAAATACTGAAATAGAAATAATTACTGCATTGTATCTAGGAATATTTTTGTAATGGTAAAACTTAATCTTACAGATTTGCATAAATATATACTCCAGCAAGGATAACGTTACCCAAGAACTAAATTTGAAGGTGTATATGCTGCTGAATGAACTGTGTTCTAAATTATAATTTTATGATTTAATTTTCCTTTGGAAGCACCTTGGTTTTGAGACTTCCTTGGGTTTTTTTTGATAGACTATTTTAAAGATTTATAAACTGAGTTCTTATCCATTTAATTATTTATGATGCCCTTTGTACCTTCTCTTAATTGCATTGACCTTTGTTGCCTGCCTCTTCATCATGACTTAACGGAACTGAAGTTCAGTGCGAGACAATTTTTATTCACCGTATTTCTGTAGTCTAATTCATATGTGTTATATACTCAGGTACATTCTGGTAGCTCTGTTGGTCAGACTCCCAAGGCTAAACCCTTGCAGATTAAAAATATGGCTCTGTACTTCTTGTTAGATAGGGTAATGATGGCAGAGAGAATGTAGACAGCCTCTGTGACTCATCTGCCAGACCTCATAGTGTTACAGATTCATACTCTTGTTTTTGTGCCAAGAGTATGACAGTTGTGTTGATTAGATTCTCATTGCTAAAGACTGGTTTTGGTTAGTCTGATACTCTGAAATGCATATTTAAAACAGAACAGTTTGAAACGTTAAGTAATACCTTGCCATGTTTTTAATTTTTATTTTTATTGCAGGGGTCATAAAGATAAAATATTTGTAGTGAAGTGTAATCCACATCATGTAGACAAACTAGTCACGGTTGGGATGAAGCACATCAAATTCTGGCAGCAAACAGGTATCATATTGAATGTTTTCAGTGTAATTGATTTGAGGATGTATATCTCCTTCATACAGGGATATCATGTTCTCAGTTTAATATGTTTTATTTGTAAAGAGTTACCAAAGTACTAGAGGTGTCAAAACCTACCTCTGATTATGTGAATGTCACAATAGTCCTTTCTCATTGGAAGTAATTTCCAGCTAATTGTTTTTTAACTGTAGTCATGGTATTAAGGGTTTCTCCTGAATAAACATCCTTGGCTCACAGAAAACGCGTAGTCCCTTCATATACTCAGGCAGTATATGGCCCTGATTATGAAAATGCCAGCTGGTAACTAAGAATCTCAGATGCCTCTTGTGCACTACTTAAAAAAAAAAAAAAAAAGAAGGGAAAAAAAAAAAAAAGGTAGTGCTTGCACTTCAGATACTGATGGAACACTCCAGCAAAATAATTCAACTTCAAGATAGACCTGCGCCTGTTTTTCAGTCTTCAGAGTTGTCTTCCAGAAATGGAAGCACATGTTGCAAGGTGCCAGGCTTGAAAGATAATGTGTGAGGACAGACCTTAAAATACTTGGCTGGGCAAAACAAAAAATAGATAAACAGGTATTGTGCAGAAGTTCAGTTATAGACATTTATATTTTATCCATTAGGCAAAAAATCACAATGTGGTATTGCAAGAATCATGATGTCAAGATAATACAATTTTTGTAAGATGCAGGAATTTTGTTTCTATTCATAAAAATGAAGAACAAAAATGTGTTTTTCATTCTTTAAAAACAGATTCTGTTTCTGACTGAGGATATTTTTTTATTCAGGACTGGATTTTTTGTTCTTCATGACTATTAATCATATACACACAACATGAGTAATGGGTAAAAAGGTCTTAGAGAACATCTTCACTTTGTAGAATTCAGCACAGGTAGGTAGCACAAGAGCAGCTAAAAATAGAACTCAAGGCAATGAATAATTATTTTAAGAACTTCCTAGGCTTACACTGTTACTTATGGGGTTCAAGTTGTACAGCTGCAAAATAAAATTTACTCTTTTTTTCTGCATTTTTTTATAGCTAGGGTGTTCTTGTAGTAATGAAATATACTTGCATTACTCTTTGCCAAATTGTATTACATTCATTTGCATTAAGTAGTTTTTTACTCCAAGAATCATCTCTTTGCAATATAAAGGATATATTTTGAAATAAGATTTGCTTAATAGAATTGACTGAAGCAAGGACAGCGCTGCATATATTATTTTGTAATTGCTAAGTTTATTTCTGTCTATATGCACCTAATTCATGGGTGCATATGACTCCTTCCTACTTTCTGAACCAAAGTAAAGTACAAAGTTAGGCTCTCTGGCAATCAGAAGAGGAATAAATCCTGTCATTCATTCTGCAAAGCTGCCATCCAATTGTAGGGTGGCCAGTGGTCAGCTAAAGCAAACCTCTACTATCTTTTGTGGAGTTGTGGTCACCTCTGAAGAGAAAAAGGGAGCTTGGCATGCTGTTGTGTGTGAAAAGTGTTTTGCTTGCCATTGTGTTAATTCTTCTATACAATTCCTCACTAAAATTTATCATTTTCATGGAAGTAACAAGAATACAGGGTGTACTGCTTCAAAACTGTCATTACTAGATTGATTTTTCCCTTAATGTGTTTTTCCCTTATGCACTAAGTTTTCTGTGTTTCTGTTGTCTACTATGTCTTAGGCAGTCACAAGAGATGACGAGGTCAAGACATTTGTCCTTTACAGCAATATGATTACAAACTGAAAGTATAAAAGGACTTGCGTTTGTTTATATTGCAGGTGGAGGCTTTACATCGAGACGAGGAACATTTGGAAGTACTGGAAAACTGGAAACTATGATGAGCGTTTCATACGGGCGAATAGAAGATTTAGTTTTCTCTGGTGCTGCTACTGGAGACATTTTCATCTGGAAGGATACGCTGTTGCTTAAGACAGTGAAAGCTCATGACGGGCCTGTATTTGCAATGCATGCATTGGATAAGGTATTTGTCTTCTTTTGTGATCTATTCATCTTCATTATTTTCGTTTCTATATGTACTATCAGTGTGTCTTAGGCAAGCAAGACTTCGAGTATCCAAAGGTTTTGTTTTCCTGAGTTGATTATTCCAGGTATCAGATGTATTTTTCCTCTGATGCACCAATAAATCTTTAAGAGAAATTGTGACAAAATACATCATTGATATATGAGGTTTTCTCTGAAGACTGAGGCTAAGTTTTGCTACTGGAAATCCACTGGCAATTTGAAGATGTTGATAATGGAATATCCTTTCTCGGATTACCATTTCAGCTCTAAAATTCTAGCATGAGAAGAATAATATTTAGCTATAAACGTTTTTATGTGTTAAAGGCAGTTAAGATCCCTCCAGCTCAGTCCTTTCTGGACCTACTTGATTGTTCCTAGTTTTTCCATCAATTTTTCTCTTTGATCATGGTACTTTATCCTCTGAACATCCTCGTCACTTATGTTTGTGTTGGTTAGTGATTTATGCTGTGTTTTGCACTTGATACAGATGAAGAGAATCTACCAAGGGAATTGATCAAAGAACCAGTCCCTATTCGTTATTAGAACAGTTTGAAACATCAGTTAGGTCTGTTGAGATTGCAATAATTTGAGAAGCTAGAATAATCAACTACTGCCTCTTCTAAGGATGAAGCACGTGTTTTTCCATAGCTTACTTTCCCGTGCAGAAAAATGTTAAGGTCCAGCATTGCGTTGCTATTTACAGTAGTATGCACTCTGGGTGGTTATCAACCTTTACAGGATAGAACCCTAGAAAAGCATCTAAAAATAATAATAATAAAAAAAAGGCATCATTCTCCTCTTAAATGGTTTCTTCATAGGAAGAGGCTTCAGAAGTTTGAATTGGACAAATTCCAAGCACACAAGAGAATTTACACTATATTTGGGCATATGTTAGTATGAGAGTGCTGATGTTTATAAATGTTTTTCGTACTGTGATCATACAGGGGTTTGTAACTGGTGGAAAAGATGGAATTGTGGCACTTTGGGATGATATGTTTGAAAGATGTCTGAAGACGTATGCTATTAAAAGAACAGCACTATCTGCTAGTTCCAAAGGTATTATTTTTCAGTGTGTTTAATAAGGACTACATGCGTGAAGGCTAGTAAAATGGCAGTGGTAGATGTCAAATCTTACCAGAACAAAAAGGAAATATTACTAAACTACTTTCTACTGTGTGCTGGATTTTTTCTGTTTTGGTTGAAATAACTTGTATTTCACCCAGTCTTTGTCGTTTTATATTTCATTCTGCTATTTATTCCTCTATTCCCTGACATTTGGCTTCGTTTTCACCAAAGAAATTATGTTTGTGGTATTTCTTTTTAAAATGAGTTTGACTGTTCGAAAACCTGTTCTGTGTTTAGCAGCTCGCTTCCTCAGGTGGCCAGGTTTCACATAGTAGGACTGGGGTCCTGATAAGTTGGAAAGACCTCTTAAATTGTATTTCCCCAGGCATCAGTGTGTAAAGTGGTATTCACAGACGATCACAGAAATAATGTCTATGTTGCTGCAGCATCTGAACCCCTTGTACACAGTCATTGTTAAATCAGTAAAATATCTTTACAAAGCCACAATATAGACTAGCACAAGCTCCTCTCCTTCAAGCTATTAATTAAATCCATTAGGTAAATGTACCTCATGTTTCATGGTTGATTTTTAAAAGGTTTTAATTATATAAGCTGTATAAACCTCAGGTGAGATGAGGCTCTTTTTGGTTTCACAAGAAAAACGTAAAATTAATGTCCTTGTATTCTTCAGGTTTACTTTTAGAAGACAATCCCTCTATTCGAGCCATCAGTCTAGGACATGGACATATACTAGTGGGAACTAAAAATGGAGAGATTCTTGAAATTGATAAAAGTGGTCCTATGACTCTACTGGTTCAGGTACAATATGGATCTTCCTATCAAAACATTCCCTGTAGAAGTACAAGACATTATTGTATTTCTCCATTCATTTGCTTTGTTTTCATTAATTCTGTTGGCCATCATTCCTTTCCTTGCCCAGACAGAAGTTGATGCTTTCTTATGTTCTTTGAGATTCACTGTGGATTACTGTGGAATTCTGAAGCTAAAACAGAGTCCATTAAGTTCAAATGCTTATGGGACTTTTAATGGATGTTTTAGGCTTTTCAATTCAGGACCCAATATAAAAATGGAAAATGAAGAGCAGAGCTAACACAATGTATTTTTTTTTTTATTTTGACAGTATGGATCCATTTATTTGCATTTATTGAGATAATATAGTGTATTCTGAAGGATCTTATATTTGTGAAAAAATGTTTTAGACTTCTAACGTCTTTCTACAGTGACGTGTTTGTCATTGCATGTGTTTTAAAGGATAAAAAGATCTCTTTTTGCAAGACAAAGGATTTGGGGAAGTTAAGTTAATAAATTCTGGACATGCACATACCCACTGATGTATCTAACGTTGCTTTGTTTTAGTCTCTTTAATAAGCGTGCTGTCTATATGTAGAAAATTGCACGTATCATTTATTAAATCATAATTTGTTTTTACTTTTTGTTTTCTGTAGCTAACATTGTTTTTTACAAAAAAATGTTTATTTTTGATATTTTTTTTTCTAGCTAGTTCTGATCACATAACATAATCTTCCACAGTTATACTGTTTGCATGACAGCATTAGTAACCTAAAAGTGAGAAGTTTTATTTTATAAATTATTTTAAACTAGTACAGTAATTTTGAATTGCAGTCTCATCCTAATATAGTTCCCTTCACGTGAATAGTAAGGGAATATGTGATAAAGGTAAAAGTATAGTAAGGGGGATGTGATAGTAAAATTACCTCAAAATTACCTCTTTGCTGTGAGTTTTATGATAAAGGGAAGTTTTTTAATTGTCATCCAGACTAAATTACATGCTCTCATGCATCATCTTGAGCAGAAATATAAAATACATAGGATGTAATCAAGAGATCATGACCCTTCCTTTTTTGTTTTAATGGTATTTTTCTATCTCAGTAAAAAAGCCAGTTACCAAGCTGAAATTCAGACTGAGAACAGTGAGAAATGATTTAACCTTGAAATGCTGTGCCAGCAAGTTGTATGTAACTTGAAGGAAATGTAGAGAATGCAGGAAGAGTGATTCAAACATTTCAGTGAATTCTGAGGAAAGATTAAAAGAACAAAGTTTGTGTACATTGGCCAGAGAAGTTCTAAAAAATTACATAAACCTTGTAGACAGATCATTCTGAAATCCTGAAATGGGCTAAAGTCTTGTGTTGGGCTTAAGTATTTCCTGTTCAATTCATGTCTGGAAGAGGGAGCATTGGTACAACAAGAATTGCAGCTATCAGTAGTGAAGGAAACTAGTATTTCAGGTGGTTATTGGAAGAACCACACCAGACATTCAGGTCTCTTTGAATGTGGAAAATGTATGAGAGGAGAGGGTGAAGGCCTTATTTTCTGAGACTTGTAAAGGGAGATAAGTCAAGTGCTAGAGCACGTTACATAAAGGCAAATGGATTATTTCCTCATATTAAATGTTTTCTTCTAGGGACATATGGAAGGAGAAGTCTGGGGCTTGGCAGCTCATCCTCTCTTGCCTGTCTGTGCAACAGTGAGTGACGATAAAACACTTCGAATCTGGGAACTTTCTTCCCAGCACCGCATGCTGGCAGTGAGGAAACTCAAAAAAGGTAAGCTTCATTTGGTCACATACTGTGATATAATGACGCTTTCTGTGACATCTCCATCTTTGTTCTCAGTGTGCATCACAAACATTAATGAGGTAGGAAGAGGACACAATCATAAAAAATTGGAAGCATGGGAAGTAAATGGTCTTTGGCCTGTGTCCAGTCTATGACAACTGTAGAAAGAAAAAGGGTTATAATCCATTCTAATGAATAATAATAAAATTATTTTTAATTTGTTTTACTCTGATTCTGAAGGGGAATGGTTTGACCTCAGAATCATTTTTCTTCCTAAGAATACTTAAGGCCAGCACTTTTGCTAACATTAAAAAATTTCCTTATAAAGACGAATGTAATTTTTTTTGCGTGTTAAGCATGATCAGTCTTCAGTGGTAATATGAACTTTATGTTATTACTAGCGTCTCTGAAAATGAACAGTTGTCCTGCCCTCTCTTCTGCATAAAAGTAGATGAGGTGTTTTGAAATGCTGCCTTCTCAAAATTACTCTTATTTCATTTACTCCATTCATAACCCTCAGGAAATTTTATGGTGTAAATTCAACGTGCTTCTTTCTCAGTGACAGATCCAAAGCAGAGGAATTCTAACTAGCTGAGGGAAAACAAAGTTGAATGTTTTGGAGAGGTGATCCAAAGGGTGGATGAGGATAGCTGTATGAGGGCTGTATGGTCAGAAATAACGTTAGGGGGGGAAAGTAAGTGGAGAAAATGTAGTACATCTCTGTACATCTCTGTTTTAAATGTGCTCCACCTGAGTGCATAACGATTATTCAGTCATAAAACAAAGAAGCTTCCAAGTGTTGTATCTCTGAAAGACTCATTATTATGTTACCTGTAATGAGTCTTTTGAATTTTTTATCTGAATTTCCTTTCTGTATGTTTTCTTTATATATTTACTTGATTGGTGTGTTTAGAATGAAATGAGATATTTGCAGCTAAACTGATTTCCGGACTGATGAAGTCACCGTTGTCAACTCAAGAACAGCCTATACAAGAGTGTACATTACCATTTAGTAAGATGTTAATCATAGTTCTCCTATCACATGATAAACTTGTTTTAATAAATAACAAATACATTTTAAAAGCCTATACTTGATGCAGAAAACCTTTCACTTACGATTTGTTGTAGGTTTCTCAATCACAAATTCAAAACCCTTAAGATCCTTCTTTTCATTTTCCTTGATAGGTGGACGATGCTGTGCCTTTTCTCCTGATGGGAAAGCCTTGGCTGTAGGATTGAATGATGGGAGTTTTTTGGTGGTAAATGCTGACACTGTTGAAGATATGGTATCTTTTCACCACAGAAAGGAAATGATCTCAGATATAAAGTTTTCACGAGGTATAATTAGATAGCAAAGTGAAAGGGCAGTGTTTATCTTGGGGTTTGTTTTTCTACTCAAGACATAAGTTTGAACGTTCAGAAAGTAGATTGATTTCTTGTGTGCTTCATGTCTTTAAATACTTTACAATTCTGTATAGTTGTATGTAGCCTTGTATAATGGGGTCTACTCCTGCTTGGGGCCTTTGGGTCAACTGCAGTAATAAAAATGCATAGCAATAATAATTATAGCATGTACGCCCTTCATAACCTCCATGTCTCTTCTTTACAGAATCAGGAAAATACCTGGCTGTGGCTTCCCATGATAATTTTGTGGATATTTACAATGTGCTTACCAGCAAAAGAGTTGGCATTTGTAAAGGTGCATCTAGCTATATCACACACATTGACTGGGACTCAAGAGGTAAAATGCTTGACCAGAGATTCAGTTTTAAAAGTTCTTGCAAGAGGGAATATTGGAATTGCTCTGGTGGCAGAGCTCAAGGAGGAGGTGGAGAGGTTAAGGGACATCAGGGAGTGTGAGTGGGAGATAGACTGGTGGAGCAACTCCCTGCAAGGCCTGAAGGAAAGGCACCAGGGTGAGACACCCCAAACAGTAGTGGACCTTCTGCCCTGTCATTGTTGAGCAGAGGGAGGAGACCTAGGAGATGAAGAGGAATGGAAGCAGGTCCCTGCTCGGAGTCACAGGCAACCCTCCTCCCTACCGGCCTCGCCTTCCCAGGTGCCCTTACACAACAGGGGTTGTTACCCTTACACAAAATGGATACTAGCCCAGGAGCTGGCAGGGCTCATTGAGAGGGCTTTAAACTAGGTAAGAAGGGGATGAAATGAAGCTTGTTAGAGGTATGCCAGGGGGAACAATGTCAGGGCTGGGGGAGAAGGCAATGGCCCAACTGAAGTGCGTCTACAACAAACAAGAGGAGCTGGAAACCATCATGCAGCAGGCATGCTATGACTTGGTTGCCATCACTGAAACGTGGTGGGACCACTCCCATGACTGCTGCAGTGACTGGCTACAAGCTCTTCAGAAGGGACAGGCGACACAGAAGAGGTGGTGGTGTGGCTCTCTATATTAGAGAGCGTTTTGATGCTGTGGCACTTGGACTGAGAATGATAAGGTTGAGCCCCTATGGGTTAGGGTCAGTGGGAAGGCCAGCATCCTGGTGGGGTTCTGTTATAGACCACCAAACCAGGATGAGGAGACAAATGAGGATTTCTACAGGCAGCTGGCAGCACTTGTTCTCGTGGGGGACTTCTACTTCCCAGACATATCCTGGAAATACAAGACAGCTCAGAGGAAGCAGTCTAGAAGGTTCCTGGAGAGCGTGGAAGATAGTTTCCTGATGCAGCTGGTTAGTGAGCCTGCTAGGGGAGGTGCCCCACTGGACATTCTGCTCACAGAGAAGGACTGGTGGGAGATGTGGTTGTCAGGAGCTGTCTTGGGCAGAGTGACCATGAAATGGTAGAATTCTCTACTCTTGACAAAGTCAGGAGGGGGATCAGTAAAACTGCTGTCTTGGACTTCCATAGGGCAAACTCTGAGCTGTTCAGGGCACTGGTTGGCAGAGTCCCTTGGGAGACAGTCCTGAAGGGCAGAAGAGTCCAGGAAGGCTGGACACTCTTCAAGAAGGAGATCTTGATAGTCAGCTGAATATGAGCCAGCAGTGTGCTCAGGTGGCCAAGAAGGCCAACAGCATCCTGGCTTGGATCAGAAACAGTGTGGCCAGCAGGACTAGGGGAGTGATTGTCCCCCTGTACTCGGCTCTGGTGAGGCCGCACCTCGAGTGCTGTGTTCAGCTTTGGGCCCCTCACTACAAGAAGGACATGGAGGTGCTCGAGCGAGTCCAGAGAAGGGCAACAAAGCTGGTGAAGGGTCTGGAGAACAAGTCTTTCGAGGAGTGGCTGAGGGAGCTGGGATTGTTCAGCCTGGAAAAGAGAAGGCACAGAGGTGACCTTATTGCTCTCTCCAGGTACCTGAAAGGAAGCTGTAGTGAGGTGGGATTGGTCTGTTCTCCCACGTGCCCAGTGATAGGACAAGGGGGAATGGGCTAAAGTTGTGCCAGGGGAGGTTTAGGTTGGATCTTAGGCAGAACTTCTTTACTGAAAGGGTTGTTAGGCACTGGAATGGGCTGCCCAGGGAAGTGGTTGAGTCACCATCCCTGGAGGTCTTTAAAAGACATTTAGATGTAGAGCTTAGGGATATGGTTTAGTGGGGGACTTGTTAGTGTTAGGTCAGAGATTGAACTCGGTGATCTTGGAGGTCTCTTCCAACCTAGATGATTCTGTGATTCTGTGATAACCATTCTTGTACCAGTTACTAAGACAAACTGTAACTACAAAGGCAAATACTTTCTCAACATTGAACACTGTATGGGTTCAGTGCAATTGCATTTGCTGAGAGAATTCATCCTCACTTGTAGCATTTGTACCAGAGTACAAGGTAATTCACTGATAGCAACGTATGACTAAACTGTCACTTAGAACATAATACTGCTTTTCTTTGTCCTGTTCTTTTGTAATTTTGTACTGTGTGGCCCATTTTTTTTTCCACTTTTTATGTCCAATTTCTTTTCTTTGCTGAGCATTACGTGGCAATCAGTGCAATGAAATTAGAGAGCATTACTGTCACAACTAATTAAGTCTAACAGGATTGATAATGAGCTCATGCAAATAAGCCTTCCTGAACATAATATGATTCTGTTCAAAACCACCTGTGAGTTTGAGCCCTACTTCCCCTGTTAACACTAGTATTGTGGAAGTTCACTGACAATGACAGGAACTAAACTCCCTTCAGAATCTGTTCAGATCTTTTTTTTTTTGTGAGAATAAACGTATCAGAAATATAGAGAGTAAATTTGAAAGCATTTTGTGCTTCTTCATGCACAAATGCTGCTAGCATACTATCAATCACATGCAAGAGTATCTTCATATTTGACAGTATCTGTATGGGTCTGGTAAAATTCATCCTGAAGGTCATTTTCTTGTGTAGCTGGACTACATACTAGTTAGGCAGAACAAAATAGATAAGAGCCTAAAACATTTTACACTGTTGGCAGAACTGGCTTGTAAAATTTTTATGAAAATTAATAGTCAGGCTTTTTTTTAATTCCCACTGTTCTGATGATTAAAAACACAAATGAAATATTTCTTCTCAAAAGATAGCCATTTGCTGCAAGACTGATTTCTCAAGATTGTTGGATGGTATTTAAAACACTACCTCTGCAGTGAAATCAAGAGTGTAGAATTCTTACAAGAGTGATTCTAAGCATCTGTCTTGACTTTTGCTATGAATAACTCTCTGGAGGATAATTTGTTTGCTTACTTCCAGAAACTTCTTCGTTCAATAAAAAGAAAGTTCAGAATACTCATAATAATGAATAAGATTCACAATAAATTCTTGTTTCATATCCAGGAAAGTTATTGCAAGTCAATTCTGGTGCCAAGGAACAACTGTTTTTTGAAGCACCAAGAGGGAAAAGGCATATTATAAGAATTGCTGAGGTATGAATTGTGCTTACTGGCTTCTTCTTTTTTTTTTCTTACCGCAAAAGTTACTTTTCTAGATAGCTGAAAGTTAACATATTTTGTCTTTAACATGGGATTTTTTTCCTTTTAAAGTTCTATATTTACAGTGTTTAGAACTAGAATTACTTATTCTGTATGTAGAGTGTCTTTCCTAGCATTTGTAAACAGTAGAACTTTTAAAGTTTTTATTTGTATCTCTAAATTTATTTTTGATTGCTTGATAGCAGTTGTTTCCCCAAATCTTCTTTCCTGAACACTCACCTGTTTTCTATGTAATCAGTGTGCATGCAGTTTATAAATCACCTTTAAATGGTATGACCTAGCTTTCAGTCCTGTTGATTATTTGTGATGCGTAAATGTTCTACAAAATTGCCAATATTTAGTGCCTCAGAAAATCTTTAAGATTTGTATCCAAATCATGTTTATCTAGGGAAAGTGAGAATGTTTAAAGTTGCTTTTTAGCCTTTTGATAAAGAAGTGTAATTTGTACTAACTAGCTGAAAACAGTGAACGCTTTCTAAAAAACATTTTAGAAATAGTTAATATCAGACACACAAAAAATAGAAGCATTAAAGCAGTGCGTATTGGGTGTGTATTAAGATCACTTCTTTGGGTGAAATTCTGATTGCAGATAGAGAAGATTGAGTGGGACACCTGGACATGTGTTCTGGGTCCTACTTGTGAAGGAATTTGGCCCATGCACAGTGATGTCACCGTTGTAAATGCAGCTACTCTTACAAAAGATGGAACGCTATTAGCTACGGGAGATGACTTTGGTTTTGTGAAGCTTTTTTCATATCCAGTAAAGGTAATGAGTGTATTTATTTCTCAGATTAGAAACTGGAGTAGAAAAGGAATTAGGGAAGGTGATGCTCTTAATACATCAGACTGCTAATACACAAATTCTTTGTACTACAGGGCCAACATGCAAAATTCAAGAAGTATGTGGGTCACAGTGCACAGGTAACCAATGTTCGGTGGTTACACAATGATTCTGTGCTGCTGACTGTAGGTGGTGCTGATACAGCTTTAATGATCTGGACCAGAGAATTTTTGGGCATTCAGGAGAGTAAGCTGGTTGATAGTGAAGAATCAGACACAGATGCAGAAGAAGATGGAGGTAAAAAGGATTATATAACACACATTTTTAATGGTCTTCATTCCACAGAACTCACACAAATGTTTAGCTTGAAGCAGGCAAAAATAAATAAATCACGTGCTAAAGTCCAGTATAGGGAGAGTTTGATAGGATTGTTTTCTTCTCTTGGTGTAGATCTTCTTTTGTAGTCTTCCACTATGGAACATTGGTAATTTGTTTTGTTTTATTTTTCTAAGGGTATGACAGTGATGTTGCAAGAGAAAAAGCAATTGACTATACCACTAAGATATATGCAGTAAGCATCCGAGAAATGGAAGGGACAAAACCACATCAACAGCTGAAGGAAGTTTCAGTCGAAGAGAGGTATGTCGCACAAAGGCATTAATTTCCAAATGTGGATTGCATTTTTTAAAAATTTCTTTTCCTTCAACTAAAACTAGTCTTTAGAAATATGACAGGAATTTTAAAATTCACAAGATAACACTTGAAATGCTGTTCGTAAGCTACAATATGTGTTAGTGTGATGGCAAAGGGAATATATGTAAGTAAAACACCTGTGAGTGTTGTGTTTTCTTCTGTTATTCACATAAGCAGTTACATTCTTTCCTAATTAGTACGTGTAGCTACACGTCTTCAACAGGGCATTTGTGAAAGCGTGAGTTCTTAAATACCATTTTGTTACTGTTCTTTTTGCTCAGTCAGTTGATGACAAGACAGGGGAATGATTTGAAGTTAAAAGAAGATTTAGATGAGGGGTTAAGGGGAAATACTTCACTCAGAGGGTGGTGAGGCACTGGAACAGGCTATGCAGAGAAGCTGCGGATGCCCCATCCCTGGAGGTGTTCAAGGCCAGGTTGGACGAGGCCCTGGGCAACCTGATCTAGTGGGTTGCATCCCCACCCATGGCAGGAGGGTTGGAAACAGGTGATCTTTAAGGTCCCTTCCAACCCAAGCCGTTCTATGATTCTATAATTCTTTATAGTTAAAGATTTTGGTGAGATTTTCATTAAAAGATTTTCAGTTGCTTATAATTTTGTCAGGTTGCCAGGTTTTGTCAGGTTAAAAGTGAAATTTCCCATTGCACATGTTGGCCTTAGGCTGAGTTAGTGTTTAAAAAAAAAAAAAAAAAAAAGGCTGCAAGGAGAACAGTAGTGAAGAGGAGAGAGGAAACAGTACAGAGAGAAGAGCTGAGCATAGAGGGTTGGGTTCAGTGAAAGGGAGATCTAGGGGAGTGAGTGAGTCAAAACTCCAACTGGTACAGCACTGCTGGGACAGAACGGGAGGATCTATAACCAGTAAAGTACATTCTCCTTTGTAATCTGGAGCTGGATCTAGGCACAGTAGGTCTGCACAAAGTTTGCTCCATATTGAGCTATGACATTTATTGGTAACGTGGGTGTCTTATTTCCCTTTTGGGATGGAGTTTTTTGAAAGTTTAGGGCCTCTGAATGATGACAGTTACATTATGAATAAAAACCTGTACACTGAGGCTATCCAGTTGATGACTCAAACTATGAATCCATGCAGTTCCTTTCAATGGAATTTCTTTTTGTAAGTGGTCAATGTTCTCTTCTATTTTGAGTTTTCTTGCTTTTGTCTATTGTTGGGACAGAAAATAGTTAATAATTTTGCACTCTAAATAATGTCTAAATAATATGAGAACAAATGTTGGGTCTGGAAGATGAGATGAGAAATGTTGCCCCCTCTTTTATTTTTTTTATTGTGACATTTTAACAAAGACATATAGTAGGATGTTTAATGTTTTTTTTCCAATGAATGTTGGTCCATAACCATTTATTTCCCTTCTTTTAAAAATATTTCGTTCCATTTTCTCATTTACTCATATTGTCTTTGTTCCTTCTCTTTTTTTCTGTAAAAAAGAATATTATCTACTGAATTATCTACATCTATCTATATTTTGAGATTGAGTTTAAAAAGGATTTTTTTTGGGGGGGGGGGAGGGGGGGCCGGGGGAGAATACTGCAAAATTATTACACATGAAATAACAAGTGCCAATGATAGAATGGCCAGATGTTTTACACCAGAAACCTTTTTACCTTCCAGCTGCTTTATTCTGCTTTGATGATGCAAAAGCAAACGTAGAATAAGTTAAACTGACCGATTAAGCCAGGCTTACAATTGTTTTGTACTGGTGAGTTATCTACGATATGAATGTAAGCATCATTTTTTTTCATATTAGGAGAAAAAAATCACCACAGCCCTTAGAAAGTTTTCCTGCTCTGAAACCTGGCTGTGGGCCTGCTATCTGATGCAGGCAAGTACCCTGCTTCTCAGAGGAGTAGCTCAGTCTGCTACAAACACATCAGGCTTCCTAACTTTTGAGTCTGTCTGCTTTCACAGTCCTACACTGCCTAAGCTGATTCAGCTGAACGTGCTTCATTGCTGTGGAGGAAGGCACTCCCTGAAACGAACGGGCAGTTTGCCTTTTTCAATCTTCTTAACCAAACATATAGTAAAGCAGCACCTGATCAGACAAATGAAACAGGCTTGTGTTTGTCACACTGATAATCCATGATGCCAGGAAAATGTGCTTCATGGTATCCAAAACCACAAACTAACACCAAAGCAGGAAGCTGCCCTAGTATCACCAAGTCTTTCCACACTGCCCACTCTGTTTATAGCTGGTGGGCCTAATTAAGTGGGTAGATACCTCCTCTGCAGTGAGATTGCCTCCGATTTCTGTAACGATTTTTGTAACGATTGTACACAAAAATACTGTAGCCTATTTGAAGGAATAATCAATCCCATAAGCTCTGGACTGAAGAGAGCAAGAAGGTAGCTCTAATTGTTCTCTGTACCTTTTTTCTTTGTACAGTTGCTATATAATCAACAGTTTTGTATTTCATTTTTAAATAGCTGGAAAAAAGCCCTCATTACCATCCTTACCATGTATTTTCCTAAAGGGTCACAATTATTCTTCCCATTTTTTTTGTTATGTACACTTTCCGTTACTTTAACATAATGTCATCATCAGTATTTGGAATTTGCTGTTCTGATGAGTTTGTCAAAAGATGCCATACTTTTCATATGTGGCCGGTTAGGCAAAAATACATTTGCTTACATCTCTTAATCTGATTCGTATACGTTTCGAGAATTTATGACCAAATAATTAGAAGCAGAAAATTTGTGGTGAAACCGAGGCAAACTGCCATTGCTGAGGGTGTTGTGCTGATACAAGACTTCAAGTTGTGAAAAGTGCTGAGTTTTGGATGCAGAAGGAGGAGGTTAATGTGTTGGCTACTGCAATTGTCAGACTTCGACTTTTGGCCTCTGTTGCACTAATGTGTGTGCAATTTATACAGAATCTTGACAGTCCCAATTATGAGTGCTTCGGGGTGAAGCTGAATTCTCTCAAAGACAGTTGAATTATGAAGCAAGTTTCATAGCTGTGCCAGATTTCATCTTTTCTGACAATACAAAAGAATGCAGCAGCTAATGAAGGATTTGTCTGACCGTGTTCTAAAAGCTTCCCGAAAGCAGTTGGCTGACTTTTCTTTGTACCTACAAGGGTCTAAAGTGACAGCTGATTGAGCCAGACAAAATTAAAAGCCTACAAGTACTCAGTTGCCAGAGTCCAGGAAAAGTTCTAAATCAGCAGGTCTTCAGGACGTGGAGTCTTGAAATCTCTGTGCACTGGGTTGAGTGAGATGGCAACAAGTAATATTGCAGCCAGTTCGCAAAGCTTTACTTTTTCTGCAAAGGCACTGCTGAAGTAGCCTCTCCCAGTCCCTTCAGATATGAAGAAGGGAACCAAGAGGATGTTTTCTATTCTCTTTCAGGCAGGTATGTGGGAAAACCTGGTAGTCTTGAGGGAGAAGGTTGTCTGGAGAAAACATTCCAAGTCCCCAAATCTTAAATCTTTCTTAGTAATAGTGTCGTATGTCCGTATGAAGACCCCAAAAATGAACCAAGGATTGTGCATCTGTTAGGATTTGCATGCTCTGCAAATAAGTGCAACTACATGCTCTGAGACTGATAACATTATGCAAATTTTGAAAATTAGGTTACAAGCTGAAAGGCCATTTAAGTTAGGAGTGAGTTAATCACAAGACCTCAAAAAGTGCCAGTTTACTTCATGGCATAATGCAGAAAGAAGTGTCCTCCTTGCTGTGTTTTCGTTGTGTCTGAGAAAGAAGAAGGGAAAATTATGAGTTGTTCATAGGTATGGTGGATAGAAACACAAAATTAAACCAAGTTTAATTTAAGAAAAAAAAAAAAAAAAAAAGGCAAAATTAGAGTTTCCAGCTCCAACTCCAAAACCAGAGGGGAGTAGCTGGAACTATAGCTTTGAGCTGCTTCTTGGGGTCAGGGACTTTAAGCTCACTCTGTTTCTTTCTTTAAATAGTAATATTTAAATAGAATCATAGAATCATAGAATATCCCAGGTTGGAAGGGACCCATAAGGATCATCAGGTTCAACTCCTAATATTTAGAAGGTGAATTGTTACAAGTTAATTCCCTGCTTATAAACACAAATAAGCTTCAAATGTGATGTGATACCTAGTAGACCATTTTTGTGCAAGATTGCTCTTTTATTTTCCTCTTTATTGTAGCTACATTTTCATCTTTATAATACGGAATTTTAACTTTGGGGTTTGCTAGGATAAGCTTGCAGAACTGTAACTTCGTAATTAGAATGGTGTATCAGAAAAACGCAAAGTGCTTAGCCTCTCTAGAAATAACAATCATCGTACAACTCAAGATGAGTTTGATCAAAAGAACTGTATTGTGTCACCGGCCGAGCTGCAAGCATATCATTGAGAGCTGACACAGGCAGTGCTGGGTTGTGTAGGAAAAAGTTTGCAACAACGCGACAACCACCAGCCTTCTGGAAAGGAATCAGTGATTTACAAATGACTCTAAATTAATACAAAGACTTACTCTACTGTCTTTTTGTCAAAAGAGAGGAGCCAGCAGTTCTGCTCTCCCCCATCATGGGGAGGAAGGTAGGAGGACAGATTTGAGGTAATACTTGATACAAGATAACTATAACTGACTTTGAGCAGCTGCTGTGCTCTCTGTTTCACTGCTTAGCATGTGCTCTGTGCTTAAAACAGTCCTGCAAAACAAAAATGAAATCAGTGTGACACTGGCCTTCTCTAGATCTCCAGAGTGCTGGGCCCCAAAGCAAACTGGGAGGAGAAATGTCATTATTATAAAGGGCAAAAAATTACAAACTTGTGGATAATATTAAGGTGCCGCCATGGAAAAGAAAATGAGAGCCCTTTATCAAATATGCTTGTCCCGTCTTATTTATTTACATAAGAAAATAATAATAATCAGTCTGCAGATGTCTTGGAGGAACGTAGAAGTTGCGTGAAAAATTTTATCTGCAGGATTTTAAGTTATCCATGCTCTGGTATTTTCATGAAGGACCCAAGGTTTATTGTCCCTGTCAGCAGTTACAGGAGAGATGAGGCTGAGGAACAGTATTTAAATGTCTTGCAGTTGTATTAGTTTGTGCGTTTGGTTAAGATAATTAATTGATTGTTGTTTCTCTCTCCTCTCCCCAACCTTCTTGTTTTTCTTCTTCTCCCTTTCCATGTCTGTCTTCCTATCCTCCCCCCACCCTTATTTTTCTCTTCCTCTTTTGCTCCTCTGATTGGCATCCTCTTCCTTGCTCTGCCTGTACGATACAGAAGCGGGGTGCCAATGAGAGGTGCTGCAGGAGCAGTCTCACGGTGTGGGAGCTCCAAGAGCAGTGCTCCCACACCGCGGGACCACTTGGTCAATGGTGGGACTGTCTCAGACAATCCAGGACAATTGTAAGCTATACTGTGTGTTACGTAGGAACTGTGCTTTATTTCAGATAAGGGCTAACTTTTTAACTGGGACCGTATTAATTGGCAAAGAATTTATACAATAAGAAGTAAAACAAGCTTGCATCAAGATTGTATTTATGTTACTAATACAAAAGGCAAAGATATAGTTGCATTTTGCATTCTACTAACCGCTAACATATGTCCTGTGTTTGCAGCTTTCATTTAGTTTGATTTGCATGACTCTACATAAACTGAAAACTTGTAACATACCTGGTGATGGAAAACCCTTTTAAGCAGGTTGAATGTGTAGAAAACAAAAAATATTAGCATGTTTGTCTAGTTTTCTGTTTTCTTAACATACGGCTTGTCTCACTTTCCGTGAGTTTCCTGTCTCAGAGCTTGTTCCGAAGTGTGTTATTGTGCATCATTTGTAACCCTATGTTCTGATAAGAAGTAAGAATTTGGATTTTCTCTCTTCAAACATTATTCGTTTGATGGTTTATTCTTTACAACAACATGAGCCAAATGATGTAAGCTTCCAAAGTTGCCTCCAAGTGGTGCAAACCTTTGTACCATAAAGTGAAATATTAGGCATATGGTTACAAAATTTGCTCATGCACTTTTACATGCACACTTCTGTGGGTGCAGTGTAAAAGCTTTGAATGTGAATCTGTGCGGTATTTATGTGTAGGTGGGAATGATGCAAAATGTGTCTGGAAAAACACATCTTCGGGGTGGAGAAAATAACTTTTGGCTTATTTCAGCACAAGTCCACTGTTTGAGTAGCATCCTTTGGAATAGTCACTTTTACTTTCTCACAGCATTATGTCAAGTTAATGCATTCTAAATGTTTTTGGCAGCATGCTGATTTCGTCACAGTTGTCCCCAAGGCTTGAGCACATTGTGACTGATATTTTCACAGTTCCTGCTAACCCATTGAACTTGGAGTCAATTTTGCTTCTCCCACAGGTCAGCACAAAGCTGGCCCAGAGGTCTTTTGCATTTGTGTGACACTTGGTGAGTGTAGAACTGCAGGATGCCAATACTGTTGCAGTGCACATGTTCCCAACATTTCTCTGTCTGAACGTGAGAAATGCTCTCCACAACGAGGTGGATGTAAAATATTCAGGCATTTCGAGGGCTTTTTGCTGTGGGGGTTGTATTCCAGGAAGGATTGAAAAAGTGTTGTTTCTGATACAGCTTATGTTGTTACACAGGGGAAGGATGCTAATGTGTCTACCTGTTACGTCTTACCTCCAGCCCCAAAGTTCTCTATAAGCTATTGGTTGAATGTTTCTACTTACACAGTGAGCACAGCTGCAAAATGTGTCAGAATTTATGTAAGGAAAAATGAAACAAATAGTAGACTTCTGCTCAGACTTGATCGTAAACCCTGAGGGAAGCCTGAGAAAAGAGAAAGACTTCACAGAACATGCTGAAGTTGGGTTAGTGCCGGGGCCTTGGTAGTATATGGAGAGAGAGCTCCTGAAGTCTCATGATGTGAGGTACTCTGAACTTTTTAGCTCAAAAACAGAAAATTAGACTTTGCCTAAAGCATGTTACAGTGTGTTCCTTGAAGCTCGATTTGGCAAACAGGTGACCAGGTGGCTGAGGGATCTTCCAGACTGTCCTGTCTGTGCGGGGTGTTGTGTGTGACACATCTCTGCGCACCAGAGCCAGACTATCTGCAATAGTTACTTAAAATAACAACTTTACAGGATGTTTGGAACAATGAACGCGTTCAAAAATAAAGGCCTTCAGATTTCATTCAGAACTGATTGTACTTATTAATCTGCTTTTCTGCTCGTTTCACATTTGGAGACTAGAATAACACGTGAATGCAGCGACTAGCTTCCCTTACAAAAACTTGAAAATAGCTATCACCACCATACGTTCTGCAATACCTTTTTTTTTTAAAGAGTGCATCAGCATACATGTGAAATGATAAATATAGCCATGCTAAGGCTTTTTCAGTGCTATGCTTTTAAAAGTAATGCCGATTGCAATTGATATTTCCCTCTAGTTTTGTTTTGATTTTATTTTTCAGTTTTGTTTTGATTTACTGTATTAAGAGTAAGATACCTTCATGTTGAATACTGTTCTTTTTTGTTTTCTCATGATACCTACAAAATATAAAGGAAAGCAGAAGCAGGAAAAGTAATATATAAAACTACTGTGTATGCTGAGATGGGAAAATCCAAAGGTTTAGAATTCACAGAATCTGTCCTTAAAGCTTAAAGCTTTAAAAAAGCTTAAAGCTTTAAGCTCTCCTTAAAGTTTTGCAGCAGTTTTAGAGCACTTGGGAGGCCCCTTCCTGTCAACTGGTGGAAATGTGCTTTCCAAAGCCCTTTTGCATTTTTTTTTTTCTGAAATGAAGTTTTTTTTGAATCTCGGGTTGTTAATTCTCTCATCCAAGCAAATTTACTAGTAGATCATCTTACCTCACTTTGACCTTTTGCTTTCTCTTCCTGGGAGCAGTCCTTGATCGTTTTTATTTTTGTCTAGCACCCAGGTGTGTTCCCTCTCCAGTTAGCAGCCAGCTAAATGCACTCCTTAGCCTCATAGTTGGACTTTCTTACGCTTTTCCTCTGCCCAGTCCTGCTGGGCCCTGCCTGTCACCTTCTCAGTGTCAGGGCATTTTTGTCCATCTGTCCCTTCTCCAAACCTCAGCATTTGTTGCTTTCATGCAGCGATGTTTCTGAAGGTCCAGTTCTATTCCCATTGACCTCGAAAGGGAATATTTGTTTTCTTTCCAACTCTTCAGATGCAGGAGGCGTCTCTCTTCAGAGAGCAGATACCCCATGTGCTGTAAAAACATGTGTTGGTTATCCCTATCCCATAGAATTTATCATAACAATTTCTTTGGTCAGCTTTTTTTTCTCCTATATTTTCTATCTAAATGCATCTAACTTTTTTTGTGTGCTTTGACATCCTATTCTCAAAGATTGCATCTTCCTCAAGGTGCCCCACTCTTCTAAAATCCCCTTCCCTGTCCCCTGCCCAGCTTTTGGTACGTCCAGCTGTTGTTCTCTGTCCTAGTGCTGCCTGTACATCCCACTCAGGATTTAGGCTCCACTTCCTACTCACTGGTCTTGGCCACTTCAGATAGCCTTACTTGTCAGGTGAGAGCAAGTGAGTTGTCACTTGCACCTTTTTACGTTTCTGCATTAAGACTTCTAAGGAGAGTGGGTGAGATTTGGTCAATTTAAATCTGGAGGCAGCTCACCGATTTATAAGCATGCATAGTTGTGTAAGCATATAATCAAGGTAATCATCAGTAACAGGAATTTTATTTGCTGTATTCACAGTATCTTAAGGACTGAAACCCCTCTAATGTCTGACTGTCTTATCTTTCCTGGAACTCATTCATCCCATAACATTACATAAGCACATTTATTTTACATTACTGGAAAGAAACCGTTAATACTTGTATTATGTTTTAACTTGCTTTCCTTTGGAGGCAGGGAATTGTCAAGTAAGTACTAACAAAACACAGCACAGAAAAAGCACAGATTGCAGTGAATGTACAATGCAGATTGTGTAGGCCACAGAGGGTAAATATATGCAATGTCCTATAGTGCAAATTTCTTGTCTTGACACCGCCATCCTATTTATCAAAATAAATTAGGTCTAGTCATAGACTTGTCAAAAACAAAAGTCAAATTGATGCTGCTTTATGTTTCTTTAATTAAGATGGTGATAAAGCAACGAATGCATATGTGTGTATATATACATGTGTATGTATATATGAATGCACACAACATTTGTGTTGATGTGTCCTGTGAATAGATACGTATATAAAAGTGTGTGTGTATGTGTATGTTTCCAAATTAAATCTCATGATTACTATCTAGTGATTATTAGTCATGTCATAGTGGTAGTGGTCTCTTGCTTTCATAAAAATTTTTGGCTTGCTCATGTCATAAACTTCAACAGATATGCCAAGGTAAAGAAATGTGAAAATTATACATTTTAAAGTTACACTAAAACAGAAAAAAAGAGCAGGGGGCGTACAGGAAAATAATTTATTATTTTTATAATTGATGATTCAGAGGCCTCAGTAAATCTGGGTTGAAAATGCTTTTTCTGTTCTAGCATCGCATAGTGTTTTTATTTTGCAAGAGAATTACGTTTTATAATAATTTCCTCCATCCCTTCTCTACTGGTGATTGCACTGCTATTTGGTCCAATTACCACTGATGGTTATATAACACGACTTGATTGACCACTTCCAGAGAAAATAAAGGTACTTGTTTCCCTGTGAACAAAAAGTACAAGCTGTCCCCGTACATAAGTTGGCCTACCAGAGAACAATTATCAGGCTAAACTGCAAGCTGAACTAGGATAGAAAACAAGCATCCATTGTGTGAAACAGCGCTTATAAGAATGCTAAGTTCTACCAGTTGCCATTCCTATTAGGCACCTGAAAATAAAGAAACACATGGAATCACATTCTCCTTCAGCATAAAGTGTGCAGGAAGCATTTATGTAGCTTCCTTTTTTTCCCCTCCCTGTCCTGTAGGATCTTGAGTTAAGAATCCACCCAGTAATGCTAGGGAATGACGTTTCTGAATTTGTAGACTGGTGCACTCTTTAATTTCTGTTTTAGTTTTTGCTGGCATGCTTGAATAGCATGTTTTGTGCCACACGGGAATGACTGATCAACTCTAAAAATGCTTGTGCATGAGTAAAGTGGTCAGAAGTACACCTAAACTGTATTAAGTTTCTTACTTGACTTTGTTTGCTGCTTACAAGGGGATCAAGGTAACTAACTCTTTTACTCTTTTAATGTCAAAAGATCTAATAATGTACTTTGCTAGCACTTAGTGAGTTTGTTTGCTTGAGAAGTGGGTTAGTCTGTTTACTTTCAGTTCTGTTGTGTCTTTTTTAGAGCTCAGATTTTCGTGCTACCTATTCCTGCAATACGTATTCTAATTGTGTAGCAAAGTGTTCTAGCTATGCATTTTGTCACATGTTTTTAATAGCTTTCATAAAAACGCAATTTTAGAAAAATCAGTTCCCACTAAGCAAAAGGTATTTCACTCTTCTGAAACGATTTTTGGAAGAAAAAAAAAAAAAAAAAAAATTAGTGGTAGTTACAGTGTAAGGACAAGAACAATCAAAATTTCACAGCATCTGTAATGTGTATCGAGTTCATTCATTTTTGAAATCTTAAACTGCAAAAATACTTTCCAGATTCAAACCTCAATTAAAAAAATTGAGGCCAGGTGTTTTGTTTTGGTTTGTTTTTACTTACAGAACCCTGTTGTTTAACCCTGTCTCCAGAACCTGCAATTGGCGTTTAAAGGCATGCAGTGATGCTTTTCATATTAATAACAGCAGCCATCAAGTGATGTGCTGAATCAAGCATTTAATCGTAATACCTGTTTTTATTCTTTTTCTACCACCGCTTCTATTCCAACCTTCTAGCAAGATCCATCTTCTAACAGTTGATCAAACATGATGAAAAATCTAGGCCAAAATTATATGGGCTAAATTCTCTGATAATCCAGTACAGTTTTTATGGGTCTGTTCCGTTTTTGACAGGGTTAGAATTTAGCCTCCTGAATTTCTAGCACCAGAAAGGGGTAATGATTATGCTCAAATTAGCGTAATAGTCATCCAGACGGGAGTCAGTGCAGCAGGTGTTTGGTTTTGTTAGGTCATGAACTTCTGGAGGCTGAGCACCCTCTACTCCTGTTAGGTTTGTGCCTCTTCTTTTTTTTCTCGGAAGGAACAAGTCAAATACACCCTTTGCTGCCTCCCATATAATAATTTCTGTTAACTGTAGCCTGTTGCCTTCCAGTTAGTATATTTCATAGCAGTAGGTGTTATCTGATGTTGTAACAGATGTTGTTGTTTGCACAATTTTTTTCAGTCTGTGTTGTCTTTTTAGTTACTTTCAGCAACTGTAATTATATAAAGATGCTTCGCTGGCCTTAGACTTTTTAAAATTCTCACTGATAAATGACTTATATAGACTAAAATGTAATACTTGTATCTTTAATGTGATTTTGAGAAGATTTTAATAATGTCAAGTCAAGGTTTTGTGATAGGGTTTCTCAGAAGAAGCAAGGTTGGAGGAAGTTTAACTTCAGATATAGAAAAGTCTTTTAGAGCATTTCTGAAAGCAACAATTCACTATCTGTTGGTATTCCAGGACTTTCCTATGGATTTAAATCATTAGAATTTAAAAATAAAAACTGGTATAAGATGGTCTGTTCTGCCACTCATCCACAAAATCTACATGAATGTTATTTCTGTTCTGTCTATCAAAACGCATATGATTTTTGTTTATTATGAAACTCTAAAATCTAGGCATTAAACATGTAGTTGCAATTGGCCATTTCTTGTTCACTTGTAAAACATATACTATGGTTTTACAGGAGTAGTTTTGCTTTCAAACATACTGATTGTCTTCTCTTTTATATATGTTTGTTTCAGGCCGCCAGTTAGCAGAGCTGCTCCTCAACCTGAAAAACTGCAAAAGAACAATATCAACAAAAAAAAGAAACTGGTTGAGGTCAGACTTAGTATTTATTAATTTACTTTAGAAGTAATGTGCGCTGGGTGAAATTCATCCCTATTTTGAGCACAGCTGAAGTTGTTTATAGGCAGAAGAAAAGGGAAAGAAACTTCTAAGTAGTGTTCTCAGCACTGACAGCAAACACCAGAAGACGTGATAGCCAGCAACCTCTGGCAGAAAAAATAAAAAACAACAAGGATTCAGGGTATTGAAGCTTACCTGTAACAACAGATCTTTCCACACCCAAAATTGTGTATTATATTGAAGGACAGGTACAGCTAAGGCGTATGTTCATCCACAGCAGAACCCACACTCACTAAATAACCCCAATGGAAATCCAGTCAGAAATGGCACTTTTGCACATACAAAATCATGTGTGTTGTTTTGAATTACAAAAATGGCATGATTTTGAATTATGAACTTTGCTTATTTATCTGGGGACATACCATTTTCCTCAAACTGTAGGCCCTCCCCTCCACTCCCCCCAGCTATTTGGAATGTCCATGAAATATGCTGAACAAGGAATATTCTCTGGACTGTGTGACCAATTTACGATTGCTTGGTCTGTCACTGTCATTCACATTGTTCAAAGTAAGCTGTAATTGTGTCTGGGACAGATCCATTAAGATCCATTTGCTATAACAGAAAAACTAACAATAATCCATTGACCAGCAGTGGTTTTCTGTAGGAAATTTCCTTGACAATGCTCATCGTAAGATGAAAAGTCTGAGACACTCTGATTAATGTTTTAGTTACGGAGCTGCTTATAGCCTGCCTTTGCTTCTCATAAGGACTTTAATGTCAGAATTTGGTCTATTTTGAAGACTTCAGTTCGAAGTAAAGATATTTGTAAATAGCAGATATTCTATATAGATATGAAACTATGATGCAAAGCTTAATAAAATTGGACTCTCTTTAAAGTCACATATATTTATCAGGGATAGATAATAATTGTGGGTTTTAGTTTTTTTTTGCTTTTACAAGATACTTGTGTCTTGTGCAAGGACTTCTGGACTTACGTGAATCAAACTCTCTAGCCTCTTTGTTTATTCTTCTATTTCATTCTTATTCTTTCTTTCTGTTTTGTTTGACTAGGAGCTGGCTTTAGACCATGTTTTTGGATACAGAGGATTTGATTGTCGCAACAACCTTCATTACCTAAATGATGGTGCTGATATTATTTTCCACACAGCTGCAGCAGGCATAGTTCAAAATCTTTCTACTGGTAATTCAACTTGAAACAGTACTTTGAGACAAAAATTACTGTAAAAATGAAACATTTCTGTATGAAAGTCATGGTTTCATAACATTCCTGCAAGTTTTTTGCATTCTGCATCTCGATAAATAATGCAAAGTAATTTCAATGGCTATTTCTCCATCTGACAAGTTCTGCTATTGAGGTCATCCTGTAGAGCCGTCCTATTCCTGTCAGGAGGTATGAGATTCTGTTTGGAAGCGTGAGGAAAAACTGTCTTATTTCTGCAGTTAGGCCTTGCTAAGATCCACACTGAAGACATAGGAATTGCTTTCTCAGAGGGGAGCACCTGAGATATGAAATGTTGAGCGTCCTTAAAATTTTAGTAGCAATAAAATCCACTGTTTCATTCTGAGTTATTTTAGCAAAGGCATACTCCAGGGAAGAATACATTTTGATGCAATGCAATGTGAGTAAACTGCTCTTTGGAAGGAGTAGAAACATTCCCTGACTTTTTGGGTAATGGGAAAACAAGCAAACAAACAAAAAAACACAACTTAGCTAGCTCTGAGTTGTAGCACCAACAGCTCCATATTCTTCATATATCTTAAGAAACAAAGCCAGTAATTCTGGCTTTATTCTCTTCCCTCTTGGTGCAGCAGTGAACCAAATGTTGACAGCAGCGCACTCAGCGGCTCTGCTGCCAAGGAGAGGCAGAGGCAGAAAAGCTGTCACATCTGCTGACCCTAGGGGACTCTTACCCTAACGCAGCCTCTGAACCATAGAGCTGGGAAGCATGGTCCCTGCTTTTCTTTCTGGGCCGTTCCCCTTGGGAGAACAGTGCAGAGCATAAACTTCCCAGGGCTGTGCTCTCCTCTTTGCTTCCCATTGACTACTTCAATTAAGCAGGAAACCTGGTCTGTGTGTTTGCCAGTTTTGTTTTTTTCTTGCAGTTACAGGTGGCTACAGGATGATTCTTGGACTGAGTCCTGGTTTCCCGGACGTAGCTAGTTTACTAAATACTACTTTTAAATGTATGTGTTAGCGATTACATTCATAGTGCATTTGGTAAAGGTGCCTGGGAATGAAAGCAAAGCAGCTCTCAACGTACTTACTGCTCTCCCTCCAAATAGCCCTTAGAGAGCACAGCATGAGTGTAGCACCAAGCTGCTTAAATGTTCTTGGCTTCAGTTATGGTTCTTTCTTTGATACTGTCATGAATAAAACCATGTTTGAATTTTATTAGGTAGTCAGAGTTTCTACCTGGAGCATACTGATGACATTCTCTGCCTAACTGTGAATCAGCACCCAAAGTATAAAAATATTGTGGCAACCAGCCAGATCGGTAGGTGACTCTCCATATAACAAAGTTTTACTCAAGAATTTATCAGGGGCACTGATTTATTTTGGGCTTTTCTGTGTAGGAATTTTACCAGGACTTGCCACTGTTAGTGTCCTCATTTTTTTTAATTTGATTTTAAAGAGATAATAAAGCCTCCGGATTTTCTTATGATTTGAGTCTGCCTGCATCTCTGATTGTGAGCCGCTGGATTTTAGAGTTAACTGTAATATAATGCTATTGCAGAAAGCAAGTTTTTATAAACTGCGCTAAATGAACTCATTAATCTGTAATCATAAGATTTCCAGAATTCCCTCTTTCTTGTATCCAAGGAACTGTTTAGCAGTGAAATGCTTAGCTGTGAAAGTACAACAATGTACATTTCACGTGCAGAACTACAAAACCTGTACAGAAAAGGAAAGAATTAGAGTGAAATCACTGCAGAATTTATGACACAAGTAAGGGCTTATCCTAAAACCATAAGTATTGAAGAATTTATTAGTTAAATAAGGAGTCCTGTTAAATTCACTAGTCTTTTTCCAGGAGTAAACACTATGCAGAAAAATGCAGGATCATTTGTTCCAAATAGGATAATTAATTTAATGAAAAATAATGGAGTCATTTTAATTCATTTTACTCCGGAAGGATGCTCGTGTCCATAACTTCTGTAGTAAGTAATTTAACAGTGAGACAGAAAAATGATGATAGATGAACCCCTTGACAAACCATCTTTGCCACCTGTGCTGAGTGCTGTCACTTTCAATTTGATTGTCGAGTAAACACAAAAATCACGACATACAGTCAGAGCTGTGGTTCAAAATAATGATTTCTGTGATGTAGAACAGATGTCTGTTAAAGCCCCTTTTTCTGTCAGTAAGAGCCCATGAAATCAGTGTTTCTGATTCTGGTTGATATCCTGTATAACTGTAGGTTCGTTTTAGTTTTAAAGTAAATTTAAAAATTTTTTAATTTTTAAAAACTGCATGCCTTTAACATTTCTTTTAAATGCCAATTTAAAATGAAAAGTACTAAATATTGTTGCTATATTTGTGTATAAAAGGCAATATACCCAAAAAAAGTTCAACAATATTCCTGCTTATTTGTTTTGTTGATTTAATCCATATCCATTTTCAATTTTTTAATTTTTTTTCCTTCTGGTGCTGATGCTGATACTTCAGCATTAGAAACATGACTTATTTCACCTATTGTTTTCCCTTGGTGCTTCCTCATTTGCCATTGCTCTCACAATGCAGGTGATATGACAGAATTTACAGGTAAGGATGACTTGTTTGTGAATCTTGGTCAGCTGAGTTATGTAAAAGTCTCATGTTACCTCATTGTATCTGTGTGAATCGCGGATACAAGTGAAACATCTACAGACAATTTCTTTTGCATGATGTTCTTCATAAATGTTATGTTGTTCTTTTAGAGTTTGTCTTCATGAAATGCAATAATTTCCCCGTGTTTTTTGCAAGCTCTTATGATTTTTTTGAGTAGTGTTAATCTTAAATAATAATAAGTGTCTGTTTAGGTTAAATGTTCTTGCAAAAATGCACATTTTGCATTGAAGCTTCTGACATGCTGAATTAATTCTCTCTTAATACATCTTTTTGCATTTAGGTACAACTCCCACAATTCATATATGGGATGCTATGAGTAAGCAAACAATTTCCATGCTACGTTGCTTCCATACCAAAGGGGTCAACTATGTCAACTTCAGTGCAACTGGCAAACTTCTGGTTTCAGTGGGAGTTGATCCAGAACATACTATCACGGTGTGGAGGTGGCAAGAAGGTAACTCCTGAAAACACATGCATTCAGCCTGGCAGATCTGAGTACAATTATTTGGTTTTCCTTTCAAGCCCTTGGCATTGGTGTTCTTACTCCAAGTGTCATGGCTCCCTAAAAGTGAAAAACTCAATGAAATGAGGTAACAATGTGCTAGAAAATATTGACAAGAAAATAAGTTTTAAATTTCTATTATGAATAGAAGAAAGTCAAGGAAAGAATGTTTAATACAAAATTCAGTAAAATTAAGGGAAGTATTTTCTTTTTCTTCTGAAACTGCTTGAACCTGAAATTGTATGCAGTAGTTAGGCCTTTGGAAAGTCATTTCCTGAAAAGAATTATCACCTTTGGAAATTCTGGAGGGCAGAAGGGAAGGGTCTCAGCTCACTAGATGTTTCCCTGCTTTACTTCAAAAATTCCACAGATTTTTAGTTATCCCTGCACATACCTGTGCTTACTGCCTGTCTCCTCCGCTTCAGGAGCAGGCGTTACCTTTTCCTAATTGCTGTGAGTGGTTATATCAAAAAGATGTGCTTAAAGAATGTCCAATGTCCCTGAACAGAGCAGGTTTCTCAGGAAATGCAGTAGTCCTACTGTGCTTTAAAGGTTCTTTAAGAACAGTGGTAGCAACGCTCATCTTTTTGGCCTGCTTATTCTGGGAGCAGAAAAACTGGATCTAATTCATGCATGTGGACTTTGAGCCTCTCTGAAAGTGCGCTACTAGTGGCTGTTGGCCTGATGTAGCCAATGCGCAGGTGCCTGGGTGTTTTCAAAGAGTCAGAGACACTAATTCTTGAGTGTCAGCTTCCCTGTGTGTTTCACTAGATGGCAACTTACTGATGATACTCAGAATTTCTGTGTTGTTATTTCAGTGACCAATGAGACGATGCTATTATGATCCTAAAGCTGTCAAATGTAACGGAATAACCTTAATGGAATAACTTAATTCATTGGATGAATTAAGATGTTTGATACACAATGATGTTGGGATTTGCTTAGCTTGCAGCATCTGAAACAGTTTTCTAATCTGATACCAGGTCGATTTATTTTATAAAATCATATCAGAGCTTAATTTTGCAGATAAAATTAACTATTTTTATCCTTTCCTAATTAAAACAGGGGCTAAAGTTGCTAGCAGGGGAGGACACCTGGAGAGGATATTCGTTGTAGAGTTCCGCCCAGATTCAGACACTCAGTTTGTGTCTGTTGGGGTAAAACACATGAAGTTCTGGACATTAGCTGGCAGCGCTTTGCTTTATAAGAAAGGAGTCATTGGTTCCATGGAAGATGCCAAAATGCAAACCATGCTTTCTGTTGCCTTCGGAGCAGTGAGTTCAAATTACTTGCTACAAAATTTTCTAATACCTTTCTATTAAAACTCTAAGTGTCAGTTTCCTATTGTTGAAATCCAGTGCAAAACCATGGGAGTTCTAGCTTAATACTTAAACTATTAATGTGATACTTGTACACCTTTAGATCTTCATGTAAGTTTTCTAAACCAGGTTGGGTTTCTCTGTCAGAGAACATTTTTTATTAATGACAGCGCATTATATTGTAATTTTGTGTATAGGCTCTGCAACCTTTTTTTTCCTGTTGACAGTGTTTGGTATGACATATGCTAGTGATCCCAAATGTTCAGTAAGGAACCACAATTCCATGGTTTAGATTTCGTAGTTATGGTAAACAATATACCATAGTCTGAAATAGCTTCCATGATTAGGCATTCTGTGGTTCCAAATCCTCATGCTGGGGCCCAAACAAGTGACTTTGTTGTCAAAAAATGCTTAATATTGTGATCCATATTAATCTTCTCAAAGAAATACCGTTAGAGTGCAGTCATTAAACTCCTTCTTCTCAGTACATATGGTTTTAATTCCTACTTTGATTACAGCTGAATTTTCTCAGGAAGTCCAGTAGCTAAAATAATTTTAATTCAAGCTGATCAAAAATGCTGAGATATTTATTATATCAAAGATTGTTGCTATTTGTTGCAGAATAACCTTACATTTACTGGTGCCATAAATGGAGATGTCTACGTCTGGAAGGATCATTTTCTGATTAGGCTTGTGGCAAAAGCTCACACAGGGCCAGTGTTTACAATGTACACAACTCTTCGGGATGGACTCATTGTTACAGGAGGCAAGGAGAGACCGTAAGACATATCATCTTCCTAAAGTGCACAGTTCTTTTCTCTCTTGTATTATTTTAATATAAGTAATGCACTAGACGTACCAAATGGTTCCCGGGGATAAATCATGTCTGTCCTGTAGACATTTCAATCTAAATGACACACAGCATGCCCAGGAGTAAGTAAAAGACTATTAGGTAAGACACTTGAGGGTCACAGTAATGCATACATCCATAAAGGATATACTGAACTTCAAATTAGAAGTGATACAAACACCTGTGTGATCTCACTGTGGCCTGACCTTCTGCCAGACTGGCATTTTTTTGTTAATTTTTTTAATTCTGTCAACCTACAGACTGCCTCTCCCAGTGGAGACTTTGTAAGTTCTTCTGTTTAATAAAAGTAATACCATCTTTGCAGACCTTATCTCCACAACAGAGATTTGATATTAATGGACAAGAGAACAATTTGCTTTTTACATATTAGGTATGCTACTGTATAAGACATGTAATGTGAGTGTTATCTACCATATTTTTATTATTTACTTTATATTACAGGTAGCAAGGTGTCCTTACATTGAATCAACTTTTTGCTGGATTTATGTTACATTATTTAAGTAATCCGAAGAACATTGATAGGATTTACAGATGAGATTTATTGTAGCCCACGCAGGAGACATCTGTGTAACACAATATACTCCTTTTCAGCACTAAAGAAGGGGGAGCTGTAAAGCTATGGGATCAAGAGATGAAACGGTGCCGAGCATTTCAGCTTGAGACAGGCCAGCTCATCGAGTGTGTGCGCTCCGTCTGCAGAGGAAAAGTAAGTGAGCCAACGTGGCAGATGCCACAATTTGGCTCGCATCACTGGGTATTGTTGTTGGTGAAGATCAGATGGGGAACATTTAGGAGGAGACTCTTCTAAGCTGTATGAACATGTGCTTTTTCCAAGTTTTTGCTGAGAAAACTCTTGCAGTTTAGACAGTGACAGTATAGCTAGAGTAGATGCTCTCTGTGACAATCTAACTGACTCTAACACTTTTAGATTTGTATGTTACTGCCCCAAAATGATATTAAGTCACCTTAGAGGTATGAAAATCATACTTTACCAACGGGTATGGAAACACTTTGATCTGAATAAAAATCCTTAATGGCGCAATGTAAGTCCACTGCCATTACTCAACTGTAACACCCAAACATGATATCAGGTCTTGAGATGTGGAAGTGTTTTACTCTCTTGTTTTTAAGATGCTGCATGGACAAGCAGTATAAATCAGGATGAGTTATCACAGATGTATCTATAATATGTTGGTATTTTACTGCCAATGATACTGTATCTGCTATATTGACAAACCATCTCTCTCTCTTTTCCTCTTTTCCCTATGGACAGGGGAAAATTTTAGTGGGAACAAAAGATGGGGAAATCCTCGAAGTAGGAGAAAAAAATGCTGCTTCAAACTTGTTAATTGACTGTCACATGGAAGGGGAAATTTGGGGCTTAGCAACTCACCCCTCAAAAGACATATTTATCTCTGCAAGTAATGATGGAACAGCAAGAATCTGGGACCTGTGTGACAAAGTGAGTATCACTAATTGAAAAGAACGTGATTATAAGTAAGAATTTTATATACCCACACATTTTTCCAACTGTACAATGCACATCTCCAGCCACCTTTGAGCATAAAAAGACCAGTGTGTTTTTTCTACTTTAGTGCTGTTCTTTTCCTTCTATGTGGTCATGTGAAAAGGTAAGTTCTTGGTGAACTAGGATGCTGCACTTTCCAAAAGCAAGCTATTTGCAGAGAAATGCAGTTACATAAAAGCATTTATACTGGTGGAGTGCATTTTATTGCTTAACAAATATTATTAAAAAAAAAAATGAGGTTTTGATCTAAAAGTACAGACTAACATGCATTAAGGGAGCGTTTTAATTCTGTGCTGACACTGGGTAACTCAGATTACTGGCTAATAATAAAATACCCTGACAATAAGCCTGCCTCACTGGCAAGCATGATTCCCTTGTTTCTAGAGATTTTTTTTAAAAAAATTTGTCATGTTGCATGTATGTAGATCAGGATTTTTTTTTTCCAATGCCAAATGCATTTATCAGCAATTAATTTTAAAAATGACAAAGGGGTTTCTTGTTATGCTAGGCTACATAAACCTTTTCAAAAGCTAGTTACTTAAGCTAGTAGGGACATTTTTTAACGTGAAACATGAATATACTGTTAGTACAATCAGGTAAGTGAAACTGCAAGAACATTTTATTGTTTACATATAACAAATAAAATTACACTATAGACACTATCAAAACAGCCTTTTAAATAGAATAGGAAACTGATTTTTTCACCATTTTTTTGCTAAACAGTATTCTTTCTGATGTCAAAATTGAAGTCATCCAAGCAACAAGATAGATCTATATTTTGAATTCTGTTTCCCAACATATGCCTCGTGGGATGTGATTTTTATGTGCAATTTCAGATTTATATTTAGAGGAAACGAAAGAGAATTTGTTTTTAATATGTGGCTTTTATATGTTTTGCTTGGAAACTTTCCATTTACTTGATAGCTTTCTACAGTAAAGGTATGAGACTATTGCTTTTGTTAATACAGAAACTGCTGAACAAAGTCAATCTAGGCCATCCAGCAAGATGTGCTGCATATAGTCCTGATGGTGAGATGGTTGCAATCGGCATGAAGAATGGAGAATTTGTTATTTTACTTGTTAACAGCCTTAAGGTTTGGGGCAAAAAGCGAGACAGGAAGTCTGCAATTCAGGATATTAGGTATGTCCAAAACTGCAGTTGAAGTTCTCTAAATACACAGCCCTCGCTCAGGAAATAGTCCACCCAGTTCAGAGTTGATTTCCATTTTTCTTGCAATTCCATATTTGTTGAAGCTAGCATGAAATCATGAAATGCATTTACTGGCTGACTGACAGATACCTTAAGCTTATATATACATACACCTTATATAGCACACTCTTTTTTAAACTGATATAATTCAGTTATATCCACTTGAGTAATTTGTATACTGTGGAGCTATGATTCTGGAAGTTCATATAACACATTATAAAATTGCAAATCCTGTTTTCTCACGGAGGATTGGTGTTACTCTGCACATTGTGCTGTGCACTTTCTACAAGTGCAACATTAACACCAGTTCACTATGTATGACAACCTCAGTCTTTCTCATTAAGCGTCTAAGCATCAGTGTTTGGTTTGGATTTAATCTCACTATTGATAAAAGGTTTTTTTTGTTTTACAGTAAAGTAAGTTTGTCCTTTGTGTTATTATAGGAAGCACAAGAAAACGTTGCACAGAAATGGTAAACTATATCTTAATTCCATATTTTATTGTCTAGGATTAGCCCAGATAACAGGTTTTTGGCCGTGGGTTCACAAGAACATACTGTCGATTTTTATGATCTCACTCAAGGTACAACCCTAAACCGAATAGGCTACTGCAAAGACATTGCAAGCTTTGTCATCCAGATGGATTTTTCTGCAGACAGCAAGTACATACAGGTATGTCTCACATGGGACCACGTGTACTTCTATTTATTGTGACTTACTTGCTATCAAACAATAACAAGATGGAGGTAAGAAAGGGTAGGGGAGACTTTCTGATGCAGATCAGATAACTTAGATTGCCCTTACGATGTTCACAGAGCTATATTTAAAGTCGTCTTTATCTTTCTAAATAGTTGGGTTTTCCCCTGGGTTCTGCATATCCTGCAGTAGCAATATACCTGTTCCCTTAAAAGATGAGCAGTGTGCTGAGGGCAAGGTATTCTCTTATCCCCAGTGTCATATGCATTGCCTTAAAATAAAATTGTGGACTATAAGCTCAATATAGAAACCTTTCTCTAGGTTGGGATGCATATCAGCTGAATTCACATGTGAGATTTCCTTCTGAATTTAGTAGAATTGGGTTGAGATAAGCAAGAGAGTAAAAGGAAATTCATCAGCTATGTAGTATGCATATAAACACCTCATTCAATTATCATCCTGTAACATTATTACTTTACATTACTACATTATATTACATATAATTATAGCTAACGAGGAAAAAACCACAGTGGTTATCTACGATGTTTATTTGCTGATACTACTTGCTAAGACTATTATTACTGGATTTTTTTTTAAAGATAAATTGATGCACTTCTGGCAAAACTTCTAGCTTTTTCCTTTCCTGCTTTCAGGTATCAACTGGTGCCTACAAGCGTCAAGTTCATGAGGTACCACTAGGAAAGCAAATAACAGATCCTGCCATGATAGAGAAGATTACATGGGCCACATGGACAAGGTGAGAAATTGAGGAACAAAGTTCTACCTGACGGGGGATGAGCGCAGTACTGCATACAATACAGTGCACAAGATCAGACCGTGTAAACCACATACATGAAATGTCCCTGGGGTTTGACAAATCTGAAAGACAAATCACATACGCTCCCCTTCCCTAAAGCTCTTACACGCCTTTTTCAGTGGTTGAAGCCGGTTGGTGTCATGCTGTCTCTGTGTAACATTATTAATGCTGTCATGTATCACTGTCTTATATCCACTCAGGCTTGTTTGCCTTTTGTCCCAGCCTTCCAACAGTGGTGCTTTGCCCCTCACGTTGCTCTGTGCTGTTACAGGTTCACTTTTATTGGCATGCTGGCGTAGCTTATCCCACATCAGCGAGCACAAGCAGCATAGGAGGCATGGAAACATGAGCTGACTGTATAGGAAGGAGTTGTGGGTACCATTAGAATATATTTATTGACATGGATTTACATCAGACCCTTTGCACGTGATTACGAAACCATGGTTGGGCACTTACTGTAGAATGTGGAACAGGCCAGAAGCAGATCTGACAGTAAACAGTGGGATGATAGTACAGGCAGATGTTTAGAAGATAAGTGAGAATCCTCCCACTCTTACTGCTCTGTAATTAGGCATAAAAATTCTGCCCCAAATTATGAATTTCTAAGGGCTCTTCACATCTTTTGGGAAGGAGACAGATGCACCTGACAGTTAACGTGTGGGTAAATAATTATAAAGAAACCTCAGCTAAGGGTGGGGAAAAAAAAGCTATTTTGAGAAATACTCAGATCCAAACAAGTATTCACTCATTCAAAAACTCAGGCTAAGAGAAGAGACTCTTACTGTTTAAAAAAAAAAAAATCACCAAGGGGAGGGTACAGGACATGTCCATGTGGAAGGCAAAAGCCCACAGTTGCTCAAGCTGCTTGTATAAAACAATGGGAGTGGTTTCACAGGAGAAAACCTCAGGATTTATGATTAGAGATGGTTTAGGTGCCATGCAACAAAGATATATGCTTGTGATGTTCTCCATTATGAGAACACAGGCAATGGTTTAGAGGGAAAAGATTCTTAAAGAAGGTAGTTAACAGGCTGTTGCCTCACCATGCTCTGGACAAGGGCAGCCACAAATCTTATGGTCTAATGTTCTTTTTTTAACTTCCTTTCTGAACAGCATTCTTGGAGACGAAGTCATTGGAATTTGGCCGCGAAATGCAGATAAAGCAGATGTCAATTGTGCGTGTGTGACCCATGCTGGCCTAAATATAGTCACAGGCGATGATTTTGGTCTGGTGAAACTGTTTGATTTCCCATGCACAGAAAAATTTGTAAGTAGCTATTTTATTTTAATCTAAGCAGCTTGCTTTTCCCCATGTCCAAATTCCTTAGTGTATGTTTTTAAGGAGTCCGAAGTGCACGGCCCAACAGGTCAGCTCCGGGCTGCTCCCAGCCAGCGCTGGTTGCAGGAGCGTGGGAGCCGTGATGCAGACTGGCTGTCCCTACGAGAGCCGCTCTCAGGTGGCAGGGTAGCCACCTTCCAGCTGCTGGGAAGGCCACCCCTCCCAGAGCTGGGTGCTGAGTTTGGCTTACCGGAGGTTACCGGAGTGCTGCAGGGGTTGTGGTTATGCATACACTAACAAGTTAGCTGTCACTTTTTAATGCTGGGCTAGCATACTGAAGTCCTGAACTTCTCTTCCTTTTCCAACAGGCCAAACACAAGCGGTATTTTGGGCATTCTGCGCATGTTACCAACATCCGCTTTTCTCATGATGACAAGTATGTGATAAGTACAGGAGGAGATGACTGCAGGTAGCTGCTTATTTATTCTTATGGTGATGGGATTGATTAAAAAATTTGTTGTTACTTTCTGTGCCAAATTCACAGCAATGCATGTACCACATTTCTTGTCTCACTCTGCATTCACTGGTACCTGCTGAGGCGTGATCTTTGCTTTTCTTACTCTTGCATTGCTGTATTTTATGCTTACTTGCACCTGATTTGCTCCTGCTACCTTGGCCACATTCATAAGGACATCGGGTCATCGTGCAGTCAGGTATCTGTGCCTTCAGCTTATGTCACCAGAGCACCCACCATCTGCCTCTAGCTCCCTTGTCTTGCCTTCCTCCTGGAGAGAGGCCAGACCAGGCTGATCTTGCCTATTGCTGCACGGCCTGCAGGGAACACAGCCTTTGAGTGACAAGAGGTAGGTGAAGGAGCTCTGGCTGCTGGCACAGGAACCACTCGTGTGTCTGAAGAACATTTAGATGAGATAAAGACAGCTGGTGAGGGTGTCAGTCACACAAAAATAACCGAGTATCTCCCACCCAGCAAGGGGGTAGGACAGAAATTCCAGCTGAACAGAAGGACAGACGGATTTAGAAAAACATTTCAAGTAACAGGAGGCTCCTCAAAAGGTGCCTGGAGAAAAAAAAAAAAAGGAAAACAACAAAAAAATGTGGGTGGGTGCATGGACTGTATGCCTCGGTGTGGGCGTGTGCATGTACATGGCCGTGTCGCCGGGTGTTGGCTCTCCGGCTGTGTGTGTGTGGCAGCACGTGCATGGTTTGCGTGTGCAGCTGCATGCGCATCTGCGCGTGGCTGTATGTGAGTGTGTTTGCAGTTGTACGTGTGTGGCTGTGACTGGCTGTTTGGGGGGAGTGGCTGTGCTGTAGTACACTGCCTTAACACGTGCACAACAGAAGGCAGTGCCAGGGCTTACCTTTGCTTTACCTGGAGGCTTGCGGTTAGAGGTATTTATAGACAGACATATTTTGAGTAGTCTCTCTATGATATGCTAAAGGTTACCATTAATTTACTTTAAAATACATGTTACACTATCATGTAATTTCTTTGTAGTGTATTTGTATGGCGATGTCTTTGAAAGGCAACTTTTGCTGCTGTTACTGCCACCACCAAGTGACAGCTCTGGACTGGACAGCCATGAATGCCTCCACCCTTCAGCTGCTGGAATTTCCACACGATGCTGTGTGGATTACGCCTTTTCGGATTACTCGTGACTTTACTGACCGTGAATGCAATCTTGCAATTCGAAGACCAACATCCTTGAGCAGGAAGCTGAAGTTTGAAAGCGACATGTTTTGTAAGAGGGGTAAGCTAAAGTGAACAGTTAACACCCTAAGCTGCTTTTGCCTAATACTGTATTATTCAAATCACGTCTAAAAAGGGAGGACACAGAGGGCCTTTTAATTTGCATAATTTCAAAATACATGGCTTAAACATTCGCTCAAAAAAAGTGTTTTTACCACACCTGCTTAAAACTCAAATGTAGTGCACTAAGTCAAGTCACAAGCTTTTAACGAGCACACTGGGTTCATGCTTCAGCTTTCAGGAATTGGAGGAGCAAAGTATAATTTTTGTTTCAATATATTTATTTGGCAAAATTTTCTATCCATGAAGTGCCTTTGAACAATATTTCCAGTAGTCTGGGCTACAATCTTGCCTCCCACCAATGTCTGCTTTCAACATATGGTGCTATAACTTTCACACGGAGGAGGGCTAACACTAACACTTTTCCAGACGTGTACTTACGTTATCTGCTAAATCCCTGTTTAGTGCTTTGGTTTTTCATACCTTCGGAAATGAATTCCAAACTGTTTCCAAGAGCAGGAACCTATGCATCATTATGAGGACAAAACTGGTGGTGTGACATCTCTTGGTAAGCTATACTCGATTGCTTCAGATGGGAGATGGGCTGAAGCCAGAATTTGAAGCTTAACTCAAAGTGGGGACAGGAGTGGGGGAAGCAGAAAGATCTTTTAACACAAATAATGAGGAAGTTGTTCCCCAAGCATTCCTGCAATCTCCCTGTTGGCAGGAAAACATGCTTCATATTTAACTGCCATCCCAAGCAGTGACCATCTAGTGCATTAAAGTATTTTGAAAGCCACCAGGAATCCTTGTTTTCCATTATGCCCTCAGGAGAGAGATCCAGTGATCTTTGAGACCACTTGGTACCTCACCAATGAGGGAGGTGAACCGGTGGGCAGCTAGGCCCATGCTATTTAGACATAAAAAACAAATCACTGGTACCTGACAGTTTACCTACCCCTGAGAAAAGCAAAATCTTTGCTAAATTTGAACTCCTCTCCCCAGCCTTGCTTCTCTTGCACCATGTGCAGCCCCCTGCTCTGTGACTAGGCTGTGGGATAACGGGGCAGCAGGCAGCTGAAATGAAATACGAGATCTCTCCACTTGAAAGTGGAGACTATGAGCAGATGTTCACAAAAAGCAAGAAGAGCTCTTCAGCAGCTGTTACTGAACTTCTTGGCAAAACCAAAAATGATAGGGACAGTGGAACTGGAGAAAGAAAAGAAAGTTCAAACTTTCAAATGAAACCTTAGAAAGGAACAGAAAACATGGGCAGTTTCAAAAGATTTTAGAGAGTTCTGACATGGAATGCCTCTGTATTATGGAATGACCTTTCTTTTAAAAAGACCGGTTTTAATCAAAAGAAATAAAGGCCAAAATATAACATTTTGACTTACATGTAGTCTTTGAAAAGAAATACTGAATTGTGGGTTAGTCCCAGTTCAGGTTAATAGAATTTTTAATTGTGGAACCATCCTGCCAAACCACTTCTGATTCCCACTACGTAAGTGAGACAATAGCTGTTGGACAGAGAATATCATAAAAATGACAAATGAAACAACTATCCAATTAAAGGAGTGGATCCATGTATATTTAACACACAAAAGTGCTTCAGCAACCTCCAAGAATCACCTTTTTTTAAAAGTGAATTTATTAATGCCTTATATTACTATACAGATCAGTTTGTCAGATACACAATAAGAGTCCCTATGCAGTTTTTTTTTTTAAGAAACCTTATCGATCAAATATTGTAATCATGTTAGGTGGTGATGTCAGTGAGCACCTTCTTTGCTTATGTTGTCATGTTTGCCTTTCACATCGATTGTATCCTGAATAAAACCAGTTGCGCAGCAGAAGGAATTATTAAATGGCTATGTTAAAAATATCTTAGAGCAATAGCGTCTGTCAGGATAACACCTAAAAATTTGTATGTTTATATGGTTTGGCTTTATGTATAAAATGTTCAGAGGTGATGATGTACTATACTGTAAATTAAAATATTAGTGCATGAATTTATTTTTAAGTGGTCAAGATGCCATTAACTTAAAATCTGTGTCTCAAATAAACTTGGATACAAGCTTTCAATGTCCAGCTTTCTAAATCAGGCTCAAAAACATCTGAAAAATTATTGGACTTGCTTACCAATTTCCTTCAAGCTAGCACATGGCATACATTACTGTCTTCAAAATAAAAGAAGCCAAGGATCTTTACTTCTTTTAGCAGAATCTAAAATTGCATCTTTTTCAATAACGATTTTCAACAACCAACCAACTCACAAGACTGACAGTCACCCGTGTCACTGAGCTGTCAGCGCAGCTGGCCATGGTAACAACAGTGGCCTTCAGTGTTCAGCATCGAGGCCTCCTCACTGCAGAAAAGCATCTGCTCTACGAGAACTACGCGCCAAACTGAGCATCACCCACCAACACAGCTATTCAGGACATCAGATCTGTAACTAGAACTGAACAAACTGCTTCACGCTGCACAAAAGGTATCATGAAAAATCCATCTACTCACATTGCTATAAATCTGACAAACTATTTCTACCACCATGTACAATGGATATTTCATCACGATGAACTTAAAATAAACACAAATATATTAAACTTACCTCAAGAAAGCAAAATACCGATATTATTTTAAGTCTATAAGCTTTATTGATACTTGGGGTTTTTTGTTGGTTTTTTTTTTTTCTTTTTGTTTTTTTTTTTTTTTACATTTCACAATGCATTCCACAGACTTAGTTCAATACAGCTTAAACTGCAAGTGTATAAATTTTCATTTATAATTTCTTGCATAACAAGGTTTTAAGTTTCCAAACAACATTTGCAGCATTAGATATTCAGTCCACAGATTATCAGAGTTTGAGAGACTGTCGAGTTATTTGCTCAAAATCAACTACTGCATGTTTGCGCAACAAAGTGTATGCTGTAATCTTTTAATATATGTGGAGGTTCCTTTGTTCATTACTTTTGTTGTTGTTTCTTCTAAACAGATGCTAGTGTTTACAGAGACATTTTAGTTTTTCAAGCTTGTGTGCTATGGAGCTAGTCCAGAAATCAGTCAATTCTCTGAAGTACGAAGCACTGTGGAGCAGCTGAAAGATCTAAGCTTTGTGAAACACATATATATATATATATATTGGCAATTGATAAAACAATAAAATCACAATACAGCTATACTCATACCAAAAAGGCAAGATTTTTCAAAACTTGCTAAAATGGTATATTCTTCTAAAACATCTCATTTTAGAAAATCTGCATCAATCTACACAGACCATACACAGTGCACAAACTGGGAAGTGTTATCCTCCGCTCCACCTGCACTACCTCTTCTGGAACGCAGCAGCGCCTACCTCTGATGAAGCAAAATGTACAGCTTTCTCAAATCTTTTTGTATTAGCCAGTGCTGCACACGGGATAAAGAAAGATGATTAGTTTTAAATCCATACATAGCAGCTTACAATACTTAAGATGATGAAACACATGGCAGTCAAAACAGTTATTTTTCCTCAAACACTGCGTTGCTAAAAAATAAAGATCTGTGAAATTGCACTGCAATGTCAAGGGTTTTGCTTATTCCCTGACCCTCCCCATGTAAATCCAAATGAGTATTTTCCCCCTTAAAAGATGAACTTCCTATCGCTAAGTTGCTTCGGGCTTTTTATTCAGTTTTGCGCTTCAACCCAGGAATTTTTGCTTGGATCCTGCAAAAGGAACAGGAGAGGAAAAAGAACAGCATTTGAGTAAGGAAAAAAGAGTAGGTAGAAAAGTCTTCAAGCCAGCAATGTGTGAAGGTAATTATCATGGCAAACCAACGATTACACTGAGAAATTGCTAGAACTGTTAAAGGCCTCCTTCGCTCACCCCACAGCTGCAACTGCTGAGGGCCTACAGTTTCACTAATATATAGCTTTCTATTAAAAATAACATTGGATGGACTTAAATGCACCTCCAAGAAAAGAGCTGATTTCATAACCATTCCATTTTAAGCAAAGAACTTTCTCCTCCCACAACTAGTACATATAATGCATTTTTTACATACAGAAGTAGCATGCATGCCAAGAACCTAAGCACTATTTATGTTTAAGTAAGTGAAAAACAAACAAAAAACTCACTTAGCCATCGCATCTTTGACATTCTTGTTCACTAGTCCCAAATAATGGTCAATTTGGGCCTGAAATTTAAGGTGAGAGACGTTAGAGACCAAGGCTTAGCAACAGTTCCTTTGCTGCCTGGCCGGCAGTTACACGCACCAAGACGCCTTGCAGGAACAACCACTGGTGGAAGGAAGCAGCTCGGCAGTGTTTATCTCCCAGTCTGATGCTGCTCCAACGCAAGTACACACAACCAAGGCCCGTGGTGAGGAGCGAGCATCAGCTCCTCTTTCTCCTCTGGGCACCACGGAGAAGGAAAGCTGCTTTGCTGTCGAACAGCTTACACCCTCCGAGAGCAGCCTTCAGCTTGTCAGGAGGATCGAGGAGCCCAGGCTAAGCCACACAAACCATCCATCGTCTTTCACTGCACAGTATTTAGCTCATTTCTAGGGTCATACAGACGTTGGAGAGGAGCCCGAGAAGCTCTCCCATCTTTTTAGAGCATTTCTTCCACCTTTCCTACATCCCAGACTGACCTCCAGGCACAGAGTTGTTTTGGAAAGAGGAGAAGGAACTGCTAAGCCAGGGCTGGCTTCCCCCCCTCCTGTGCTATCACCTGCTGAAGACAGTCTCAACTCAAGCTCTACTATTATTTAATCATAGACATTTTACTTTGGCTTCTTCTTACCGCTTCTTCCTTTACATTAGTCTGTTGATAGAAGACTGTGCCAAGCCTCTCCTGCTGCCTGTTTTAGCCAAATTGCAAGTTCCGCAAGGCTTCAGGACACAAATCCTGAATACCAGCTACAAAGTGGCTTTTTTTTTTTTTTTTTTCCAGAAATTGGTTTAAAAGTACTTACATCAAGATTCACACACCCTGCCTACTGCTGCAGCAGGCCTGAACAAATCTGGAGGAGAGGAGGAGAAGGCCTCCAGGTTAATCATGTTTTTTTTCATAATCATTTGCTGGGGAAGCCACCTTACACTTCCACCAAAAAGGAGGGGAAAGCATGCACGGCCCGGACTTCCAAGAGAACTTGGTTCTCTTGGCTCTGGCAGTGACTCCTGATTAAAGGCCTCCATTTTATAGACTTTAAAGAGTTTAGAAGAATAATATGAATTGTTATTTTCTCCGGGTTTTGCTTCAGCAGAGCTAACTTTATGGAGTATTTAATGAACACTCACCTGATGTCTCTCATAAATAACAGGAACACTGAAGAGCGAAATCAAAGCTGCAAAAGAGCAGATCAAAGGTATAAATATTGACAGAAGGAATAGTGCTCAGTTAAACAAAGACTAGCGTTCACACCTTGACATTTCTTTCAAAAAGGTACAACAAAAAGAAGTAACTAGGCCACATGCAAAAATTGTTGGCCGGTAATTTCAATAATCCCTGTTAAGGAGAAAAGCTGGGCTGCTCTCCAGGTCTTGTTAACGGTACAGTAAGTCTGGTCACAGTTCACTTTTTCACTGTGGGTTGGGCACATCCTTCAGCAAGAATGCTTGGGTCAGTGGCACCCTCATTGGCACTGCTCTGGACCACAAGAAACAAATTATCTTCAGTGGGAGGTGACCAGAGCTGATTTTGTACCTCCACCACCGTTACAATATAGCAATGATATTAAAGAAAAGCTAACCCTGACAGGGAGACAAGATATCTGGAAAATGTGCAACTTGACAGAATTCAACACAATTCAAAAGTATCCATTCTGCAGGGTTATCAACGTCCTAGAGAAAGGACACAACTATATCATCTTAATACACTCTCAAGAGCACAGGAATAGCCTGGGAGTATCGGGCAGACTTCGTTGCTTTTTCAGGGTTATTTTGTAACGCCAGGTGTTTAACACAATTTAAAACACTTACCCAATATCAGTAATGTCAGACCATTAAACAAGGCACCAACATAAGTGAATACCCACATCAACACTGCAAACTGAAAAATAAAGAGCACGTGTCAGCCCGTGACTGGTCTTACAAGAACATATGAGTTAGAGCACTAAGTGAGATAACTTCTCTAAATGCATATACGAAGCTGGGACACCCCAAACTCCACCCGTGTGCATCTAATGTAATTATAGATGAGTGACGAGATGGCTGAAGGGTTTAGTAATGGGATATGTGGCCTCTTGTGTCTAGGTCATTGGGCTGAATTCGGCCCAAGTCAGCAGTGACCAAAAGCTGTCAGTACGTGGTGGCTGCTCAAGGCCCTCTGCATGTGTGCAGCACTTCCAATATGGCATTTAAGAACGATGGGCAAACAGGTCCTACCTCACACCCTTTGAAGACAGGAACAGCGCAGGCAGGGAGGTTAAAGGGCTGGCACATGCCACAGCCCTTGGGGACAGAGCCAGAAGGAAAGCGGGTCATTTGGTCGCACGGCAGCCCAGCAGCCAACACATGAGCACATCAACCCCGGGGCTGGAAAGCCACCGGCGGCCCTGCCCCACCACAGCCACGCTGCGGCTCAGCAGTGGTCTCCATGAACCGCTGGCTATGCTAGGCAGGGGCTTCTGCCACACCAGGTCTGGAAGGGAATGTGGTAATGCTGGCTTGGGTGACTTTTTTCCCTTAAACAACACAAGGACTATGACAATATTCAGGAAATAAAGTAGTCATCAGTGCCATAAAATGGAAGATGGCCACAGGTCAGCGACAAGCTCCAACGAGAAGGCTTCCCATTAAGGTGCAGCCAGCCCTTCCCGCTGCCGTTCATGCTGTCTGCCCCAGCGCCGGCCTCGCTCCCCCTGCCCTGCTGACTCCGCTCTTGCGCAGGACCCATGGGGGTGAGAGGTCTCCACCCTGCTTCAACGGTTTCACACAGCTCTGAGGGAGTTAAACCCCATCAGCTTTCCGCCAGGTGCAGAGTGACCCAAGCACACCTCTGACCTATACCAGGGCAGGAGCGGGCTGCATGCTGCCAGCTCTATTTCTGTGTAGGATTCCTCCCTGAGGAAAACCAGCCCATTTCTTCTAGTATTGCACGGCAATAAGGAACAGAGCAGAAGCCAGGATTCAGATGTCAGATCTAGTGGATTTAGCAGCACTTATTTCTTGCTAAGCAGACAAGACCCCCAGCACTCTAATCAACTAATGTCTGGTTGTTTTCTGGGCAAGACACTGTGAAACAGTGGAAGGTGGTGCAGAGGCTGCAGATACATCCAAATCCAAAGCTGTGGGCACAGACAGCAACCGAAGGTGAAGCACCGCAATAAGCAGGAGATACAAAGGCAAAAGATGGGCACAAAGCACTGGAAAATAAAGAACGTGAAGGAGCTGAAGGACTGCGGGCAAAAGATGCAGACTGCAGCTGAGTTACTCAGAAGTTATGCAGACGTCCATTTTTAGCTTATCATAAGACGCAAAATGTCCAAACCAAACAAAATCAACAGCCAGCAGTAAGGGCAGGGCTATAGAGACAGCTCTAGCTGCATGACCCCTGTAATGAAAGGAAGTCTACTTCAAGAGCTTTGTTCAAAGCTGATCCCATTCAAAATTCAGCAGGATTGGTTGCAAATGATGCAGTTCTTTATCTGTCCGTTCTTCCCAGAGGTGACGCAAGTAGCGCTAGAGGCACAAAGTTAACCCTCAGACAAGGCCGCAATGTAACCATCAGCTGCATTTCCACTGAAGGAATTTGGCAGGTTTATCAAGAAAAATAAAGCAGATTTCTCTAACCTCCCTCATGATTCATTCAAACCTTGGCCCAGTTCTGCTCTCTGCAGTGCCAGGGTGAGAGCTGGCTGCCAGCCTCTTTGCACAAGAGCGACTTTACCGAAGCAAATCCCCACTCTCTGAGCGGGTCTGTCCCTGCAGCACGTCCCCCGCCCCAGAGACAGGAGGAAAGCCAACAACTGTTACACAGCAAAAAGCCCCCAGGTCGGTGAACACTCAGAATGACTCACAAAGCGTGCATTTGGTATCGTAAATCAGCTGGCTTCAAGCACACACAGTGAACCATTCTGACTGCTCTCCGAGCTCTCCCCTGCCTGGGCACGGTTCCAGAAGCAAGGCACCACCCTGCCCAGGTAAACATTGATAACAGAGCTCAAGACTATGCCCATGTCAGAAAACACAGTTCACGTAAGCAGTGGGGTAACAGAAACGAAATCAATCCAAAAGTCCAACAACTATCAGAACAATCACTGCAATATCATTTAGTGAGCACTGAATTTATGGTCCCAGAAATATAAAAATTTGACTGACACTGGCATTGCTTCTCCTAAAGTCTGTCCAAAGCAGTACCAGGGTCTAATGACAAAGTCTATCGTGTGTGAAGTTTCTGTCCACTTTACCCATTTGTTCCAGGCAGGAGAGGGAACCACGGACCCCAGCGAGACCACCTCTCTTTGCCACATGCTGCTGACTGCTAACTGTCAGTAAACGACAGCTGTTTTTTAAGCTGTGGCCACCAAAGCAAATAATGTTCAGCAAAACCCTCCAAAGCCCCCTCCCAAACCACTGCCTCTCCCTCCTCACACCTTTCTGACAGTTAAAACCAGGCTCTCAGGACTAAATGGACTCAATCTCAATCCCTCGTTTACGTATGGTCTCTATTTTTTCCTAGAAATGAAACAAACTTAAAATGTGTAAAGGCTTACCTCAAGCATGCCTGAACACTTAAAGCTCTAAGATGTTAAAAAAAAAAAGCTGAAAGCAACCCAGGACTGACCTACAAAGATAATATTGTTCTTCCCACGTGATCAGAACAGGACAGAAGGAAAGCACAGGGCCCAAGCTCCCCACCTGCACGTTACGATGCTGTGTGAACCAGCAACAAAACTGTGTGTCTGAAGGACTGGATCCAGTTTTTGCCTACGTCGTTCAGTAAGACTCCTAGTACCCAAAGCATAAGGCAATTTAATGGCAAATCCAGAAAGGCCCCATATATCAGTTTGTTTACTATAAAGCAGTTCAAATATAGCACAGAGCTCTATTTCTCAAAACATCAGTTGAGCAATGACAAATTGAAAGCAACTGTGCCCCGACGTCAGAAGAGAACTGCTACTGATTGCGCAGCCCAGGGCGAACTGCTCGATGACTGTGTCAGGACAAAGAGCAGCTCCTCCGGGGACTCTGACAAGGCCTCTTCTGAAATTTCCCCTGAAAAGCTGTGAGGAACTTCTCCTTGTGCTGCATAAATATTTAGTACATTTTAAGACTTCCATGACTGAAGCACTGTTTAATTAAAAGAAAGAAAGAAAGAAAAGGTCTTAACGAGACAGATTTTACAGCCAGAACTATTATGCACGATAAACTAACCTGCAGACATTTTCTACGTCAAAGCTCTTTAACTTTCATTATATACAAACACGCTGTTTCCTATGGTGAAGATGTTTAAACTACGCAAGCCAGGCGTATTTTTGTTAATAAAACCAGAGCTGCTGTATTACATAAAACCTCAGCATCTTAATGTTCTCCTCAAGCACAAACTCTTCAAAACCAGCAACTGTAAATGGTCCTGACATTCACTGGTTTTATAGAGGGTTGCTCCCAACTACCATAAATTAGACTAATTAACGCACATAAAATGTTTTAAATGCCAGAATAGAGGGAAAGTGAATTACTTCATCTGAATGAAGATGTGTTTCCTACATACCATACTATTTTAGAAGTGATCAGAGTGCCCTGAAGACATCTTGACTGGAATTAATTCTACTACTGGAAGACTTAATTCTTAAAACAGTGCTAAGTAAAACAGCAGCTGGCTGTTCGCTGCTTCCCCTTCCTTACTGAAGGGACTGTGAACTCTAAATAAATGGTGTGGAAATTCGCATAACTCAGATGAAGGACCATACCACAAAGGGCTTAATTACTGAAGAAATACAAGTGACCTTGTGACTACAAGGTTTTCTGTGATGTATCCAGCTGTTTAATAAGATCCAAGTATGACTTCAGCAAAATAACCCTTTCTGAGCACTGAAACTCAATGCCATTAAAAAGCGCAATACACAGAGAATATGTTCCTTTCCTCCCTCACACTCCAAGTTTATGTTATCAAAATGCAGTTCTAGTCACATTACAACAATTCCTTTGACCAAGGCCACAGCGCTGCAGAGATGCTCCCCAAGCACGCAGTCACTGAAGCGTGAAGGCAAGCCAGCCTCGCACAGGCGGCCGGCAGGGCTGACACCATTTAGCCATCCAAACCCAGCCCCAAGTGGGAACACCGGCAAGGCACAGACAGAAACAGGCTCATTTATGCCGTGCTGCCATAAAATGACTGCAGCAGTATCAGTCATGTACAGAAAGGTGACCAGAAAATACGCACAAGCATCTCATAAAAGTACTTTTATTGCACAGCCCTGCAGGAGCTGGAAGAATACTGCATAAAATCCTGGGCTAATCCTTCATCTCCTCCTTCTGAGAACCTGAATCTTTTCTACAAGCACCAGATCACAGGTGACAACACCCAACATCCTTACACATCTTTTCCTCTTTTCAGAAGGAAGGACTCTTCCTGGGGAAGATTTGTACGACATTATTTGCAACACCCACAGAACCAACTCCTCACTGTGTTTATGTAAGAGCAACTGCTTGAGAAATGCATCCATATGAGAAACTGCATCTAGAAACTCTAAGATCCTGAGAACTATCTCCAATTTCTATTCCACAAATAAAACAGGGACTCTTAAAGCCTTCCTATTTTATTCCAAGTTTCTCTACAAACCCCTTCCCTCATCCTCACAACAACTCAAAGGCCTTTGCAAAGCACTTTATAAGCAAGAGATTTACTGAAGGATAAATGCAACTTTATTTCAAGAAGATTATGCAAACCGAAAAGCAAATGGACAACAAGTTGTATTCAGTAAAGGAAACCATTGTTTGAAAGACAACAGAAATGTGATTAAGCTTGGCAGGAGAGAACATAACTCTCACAGAATAAAAATGAAGGATTTTCAGCCATTTTTTTGCCATTTCTTGCTCTGCCACCTCAGTAAAGAGCACCTCAGTTTTGCTCTGCAATGTCCAGTAAACTCTATTCAACGCTAATTCAACATATGCTAGGTATCTGTTAGGCTGTTTTGTATGCTTTATGCAGAGTTGTTTCCAAAAAAACATTTCAGTTATTTGTATTGCTAAGAAAAACAACTATTTACACCCAAACCAAGTGACCGAAAGAAGCGTCCACCTTCCTAGTGAAGCACAGGCATTATTCAGGCCCCATTCTTCCAGTAAAAAAAATGGATAAAAAACCTCCTGCTGTTCAAGGCAAGTAAATGTACATTCATTGACCACCGGCTAGCCTCTGTACAGAAACAAACCGAAAAACTTAAGCCAGACTGTGCCAGTCTTGCCGTAAACGGAGATTTTTCTTTTGAGAGAGAGGTGGTAGTGATGCACTCTGAATGCCCATACTGGAGCAGTGTCTTGTTTTCTTAAGATTTCTGCTTTTTAACCAGCAAGGAGGTTTAACAGCTCAACGCTTATTTCAGTTTTCCATTCATTTTTACTGCACTGTCAAAATGAAGTACAAATAAAGCTAACCGCTCTCTGACTGCATTCAGGACGTAATGTGTCTAAGAGAATGCTGCACTTCCTGAAAAACAACAAAAATTGGTACTTCCAGCAAGCAAACTAAAACTCGATACAGAGCCAAAGATGCTGTTGTTCATTCACATTTGTAAGGACAAGTGGGCTTTGCTAACTTGGGTCAGCAAGGAATCTACACAAGGCTGTCACATCTACAGCTGAAGTCAACTTACCTTCAGAGAATCAACTAAGTCATCGACTAGGAAGAGACGTCTCAGCTCTTTGACTGTGCCATTAACGTGACCAAGCACAACATTACTGTATTTCTGAATAAGCTCTTCAGACACGGCTACGTCAGACTCCAAGTAAGCCCTGCAAGAAAGAACAGCTTATGAAACTGTACTGTAAGAGTTCTGCCAAACACTATCAACATACAGCACGTTAAAAAGAGAAAAACCTCACTAGATGCGGCACGCTACAAGTATAGAACAGAGCTAACCTAAGTTATTTTTGGAAGGTAAGAGCAAACCTCAAAAGAGGAAAAACACACCCATAGCTCTTAAAGAGAAAAGAATAAAGAGCTTTTCTCTCACTGCTCTGCTGTAATAGTGTATTTACAAAGTCACATGCAGTCTTACCTGGAGGCCAGGCAAACAGGCATGCTGGCTAGCACACACGAATGAACAGACAAGGCTAGCGAGTGGCCACAACAGTTTCCAGCACCTCTGGCATGTATACTGCTGTCTATCACACTAATAAGACCAACGTACATTTAAAGTAAGAGACACAGATGGACAGGCTGGCAGGGGAGGAGGAGATCATTTACTGATTTTGCTACTGCATTAGGAAAAAGAAAGTTCTTAAGGCAACTTGAGACTCCGCTGGACTTGGTATTTCTACATTTCTCAAACAGAAACTATGTCCTACAAAATCAACATATCCATTCATACTGCTAGAAGGCACTTCTGAAATCAGCATCACGCTGTGACAAATACACTAATGAGGCATGGCAAAATGAAAATTTTTTGTTGTTTGTGCAAAAAAAAACTTCTCACAATTAGTGACAGCAATTCTTTTAACAGAAAGGTGGAAATTGTGTCCGGTTAAGTGTTCTTTCCACTGCACCGTGACATTTATCTGTAGTGGTTGTGGCTATGACAATTTAGACTCTTTAAATGAAGAGTAATTTATCTGATTTGTGCCTTAGAGGGAGGAGTAATGCAGGGTGCTCATTTTACAGTTACTGCACCTTAACTATTACTTTCAGCTGGGGATTCTGCTTTGTGGTGGGAGGTTATTTTTGTGGTTTTGATTATCTCCTATTATGCTTAGGAGACATATAATGGAGTGTCCTACATGTATTAGTAAGGCAAAGCTAAACATTGCCTTGCGTTAAGTCCAAAGCAAATTAAAATACTCTCAACAGTAACTACACAGGGCAGCCACTTCAGGGCTACATGTCTGCTGTCCACATTTGGCTTGAACCTGCACAGCCGTCTCAATTCATCAGCAGGAGATTTGGTACCTGAATCAAAAGGTACCTCAATCTCATGGATGTCTCTTCACTGTCAAACTAAATTCAAGTAACAGCATCCTTCCTGCAGTTGAAAAGCAACCAGGGATGCTGGAAAAGAATGTCTGGAAGCTTCTTATGAACATCAGTGTTTTAAAAAATAAACTGCTTAAAGAGCACAGAGCAAACTGGATTTCCACTGGGAATTATTCACCCTAATAAGAAACAAAGGCCTTGATGCTTTTGTTTTGTAAAAGATACATATCTCATGCTGCTATTCTGAATATTATTATCAATTGGCCAGATGTATTTTTTTCTAAGCTTGATCTAAGCTTGAGAACAAATACTTTTCCCCTCAGAGTTTTGTTCCACTGTTGTTTTAGGTAGAGATTGGCTTCTACTGGCTAAAGGAGCCACTACACGTAGACAGGGATAAAGAAGAAAAATGAGAAAATATTTTACTTTGTCTTACTAAAGATGAGAGGAAGAAAAAGAATGACTGGAAACACCGCAAAATGAGTAAGAGGGCTGTAAACAGGAGGGCAAGCAGGATTTTCTGGAAGACGCAAGACTGAACCACTTCATTTGTTAAAAAGGGAGAGAAGCAAGAGCAGTGTGGGATAGGGCTGGCATGCACTCTCAGCAATCAGTCTAACCCACCCATGTATTTATTTCTCTTAAGAAGCAGCTCTGCAATAATGGGCACCGCTGTACTCTACACAGAGTACGATTACCAAGCATGCTGCATTCCCCCCCCCCGGGAAGTGCACACATGGTGTCCCCCAAGGGCTTAGCTCATCACTCAGAACCACTTAAAACCACTTAATCCCATGATTCAACTCCTCAATCCTTAGAAATTTCTTCAGAGTCCAGGTTTCTGGATTTCTTATCTGGGCAGGCTGCAATGAACCTGGATTCCGCTGATCACAAGGCAGCCTTGCATATGGAGAACACAGCTCTGCTGTTACATGTTAATGTATAATTTTAAAGAATATTCTGAAATTTCCAAAAGATACAAATACCCCCTACTACATTTATTCTATTTTTTTGCTAAATAAATTGCACGGGAAGTGCTGAAGTAATATTTACATTTTGTACATCATCTGCCACCGGTTCACATTCTGAAGACTACACCGCTCCAAAATGCACAAATGATTCCTTTGGGTTGGAATATGGTTTTTTTGTTGTTCTGTTTTTAAATGCAAATTAAGACACTCTAGCACTGCCAGGAAAATCCCCTGTACCAAGTGCTCAATTCATTTGCTTTTCCACCGTGTTTGCCTCCTGAGAAAAACTGAAAGCAGCGCAGTCGTAGGCTGGGTGACGGATTTTTTGGTACAGAGGCTATTGACATTATTATGCAACGTAGTACGGCACGTGTCATTTACTGCTCATAACAGCACCAATAGTGCTGTGCCCCAAAACAACACACGTTTTTTCTTAATTATAAGAAAAACCTCACCTAAACGGGTGGCCTTCATCGGACTTCTGGATTGCCTGGATGACTCCCTTGTATATCCTAAAGCTGATGGTCACAGAAAGCAGGGCCAAGGCAATGTAAGCGGTCACGCTCACGATGCTGAACACTGTTAACGAGAGCAGCAGGAACAAGCTGGCACCAAACACCACTCCTGTCTTCTTAATGTCTCGCCAGTAAAGGAGGTCAACAACTAAAAATTAAAAAAGGGAAGAAATTAGTACAAATACCTTTTGCATCCATATGAAAACAGAAAATGTCATTCACTTGACTGCTGAGAGTCATCAAGAATGGAACTCACAGTCTCACTATCAAACGAGAGCTGAAATTACAACTAGAAATACGTGATTGTAGCACTGCTTTGGCATTGGACTTCAGATTATTGGGATTACTGTTGTTAGGATTACCTGCAATGTAATTGCTAAAATTTAAGAATGATTCTGCCCCTAAGCGATGTCAGAATTAATCTCTTCAACTGCAGTGCTGCGTTGTGCATACGAACCACAGCAATTTGTGCTTCATTTAATTTTATTTTTGTGGAGGCCACTTACTGAAGACGTTAATTCTGATTCCCTGTTAGGACAAATGACACAGACATTAAATTGCAAGTCCAACAGAGGCAAAGGCCTCAACAGTTTGTTTTGTTTCCTTTTGTCTGAAGAAGTTCCCTTGGGAATACGTTGTGACAGAATGAGCCATTAAGAGGGACTAACCTCACTCTAATTTCAATTCAGGACAAATGCTACAAATTTTGGAGGGGTTGAAAAATTTGTTCATGAAATCCACCAAACATCATTCTCCATTGCTGAGTACACAGCTGTGCAGAATCACCTAGTCTGGTCTAGTTTTACACTTCATGGTGAGGTAACACAACAAAATTCACTCTTCTACTTCCACAGCTGATTAGGTTTCACGAGAATAAATTCCTCTTCTGCATCAAAACTTGTTAATAGTGGTAATGTGAGAGTTATTAAATGCAGAACTCAAGACAAATTACAAACAAACCATTACCACTGTTACAACACAACCTCAGTAATCCTGTCCTAGACATTGCAGAAGTTAACTGTAAAATAGTGTATCGCGATTCGGAACAGGAGCCTTACTCTAAATTACTGTAAACAAAGCAATTCAAAAACAGTATGATCATTATTTCTTGCACGATGAAAGCGTGCTAATGCACCAACGTTAAATAACTTAGTAGCCTCTTTAGGGCAACGTCTGCATAATCCTTTTGTAGGTGCAACACAACAGTGCCACTGGAGCAATTTGACACGGTTCAGAAGCTGACGTCTTTCCTTAATTATTTCTGTAGGGAAACCACACTGAGCAGCAGGCACTGCAAAAACGAAAACTCTGGTCAGAAACTTAGGGAAGCCATTTTCGTAACGCTAAGTACTTTATCTAAATATTTAAATTAATGTATTGGTAGAAATTTCCTCAAGCTCTACCAAAACTGCTGTTGAAAGAAATGGTCTCAGCCCTCCACCACTCAGTCCCATTACTTTCTTCTGCACGGCCATACGCAGAACCAGCCCGGATCTCTGCACGCAGCCAACAGCCAGTGGAACAAATACAACAACACACCAACGAAGCAGTCGGCCAGATCAGATTCTGGATGTGGTTCACCATGTGACCCCGCAGACATATGGGGTGAGAGATAGAGCAGCCAACCGAAGGAGGTGACGCTCCTGCTGTCAGAACAGCATCAGTTTGAAGTCCTTGTCGAGCTGCAGCCCAACGTATCCCCCTGCACTCTGCTGACCCGTTACCTCTGGGTCTCCGTGTTACAAAGCTGCACTGCTATCTTCCCTGTCAAACAAACGAAGCTCTAAGCCAAGGCAAGTATTTTTCTTTACTATTTGTAAAAATCAAACAAACAGAAAATAAGTCTCAGCAAAATTCCTTTGGTATGAGCTATAAACCCTACATTTAACAACATTTTATTTGGTTTCTTTGGCTCTAATCACAGAAGTGTCTGTCAGGGTCTCTGTACGCCTTATTTTAGCAAGTTCAGCATGCAGGAGGCGGATAGGGATGAAGCTGTGAGCACGACCTACCAACCACTGGAAACTGAAGAGCCCTTCCAAAACTGAGCCACAAGTATCCCTAACACTTGGGTGAGATTTTCACAAACCATCTTGACAAAAAAACTGGTGGACATTTTGCTCCTAAATCATGCAAAAATCTTTGTTTTGTTTTGGTTTTCCCTATTTGCTTCAGATACTGAAAGTACATTTATTTTTAAATGGTGCAATTTGAGCATCCATGCATTCATAGTAGGGTGATGCTCACGTGACACACTAAGCACGGCCGTACTCTCCTTCTGCAGACAGCATTAGCTCTATAGATGCGATACTCCCTTCTCTGTAACACAATTTTAAAGCATCTGCGCTGGTAGAGGCTTCTTACTGCTTTATAGGAAAACACGTATCACAACTGGTGGTATGTTATACCTGAACCCAGTTATAAAAACGTAAAGACAGTAATTCATCTGTATGACAGTTTCCAGAATAGGAGAAACAAAGGCAAATCGCTGGAATTTAAGCACACCACAAACACCAAATGGCTTCCAGCAACCTATCTTCGAGTCTTTTGTTCTCAGTAACAAGGAAAATCCCCAAGCCAGGACCTCCCAGACCACGGTGAAGCTGCACAAGACTTTTGCCCCCTCACTCTGTCTCCGCTCCATTTGGAGAACGAGCAAATCAACCTCCATGTCACGACATGCCTATCTTGTTTCATAGCGAATTCTTCAAAGGGAAATTCGGTGTTATATATCACCTGAAACATGGAATTGTAATTTTTAGTCCAGAGACTAAATGGTGAAATTGATTTTTTTTTTCCCAATTGATCTGAAACAGGTATTTGCATTTCTTTCTAAAGTAAAAGAAAAGGTTAAAAGCATTACCATAAGCAGCTTTCTGGTGTTAACTTAAACGTAAGATATTCACAGCAGATTAAAAAAAAAACACAAACCACCAACAAAAAAAACCTGACTCCCAAGAACAGCACTGCCGAGCAGCCTCTCCTTACTGAAACTGTTTTAAGCTGTATTTTATACAACGTGAACTATCATCTCATGCATTTAATGCAAGTATTCCAGGCCTATTCTAAAGCAAGAACAGCTGCCTACATTTGGTAAGCACGAACTGTCACTTGGCATATCTAAAAATAGTACAGCTAGCATCCGTGCCTTACATGCAGAACTCATCCAATTACATTTTGCTTATAAAGCAAGTGCCGTGATAGCAGGTTTATCACTGTGTTTTTTTGAAGTCTCTTCTTTCTTTCACAGACATTTATCTTAAAGCTGAATAACTGCACACAGTTTCTTGATGACAAAAAATAGTGGTTTAATATATTTAACCTGACAATCCTCTTTAAAAAAAAAAACGAACCGAGTATAATCCACTCTTTTTTTAGAAAGAGAAATTAAAAGCCTCCAGACCTACAACAGAGCCTAATTCACACACATGAAACGAACCCAAAAAAAAGGGGGGAGGACTAACCAATTTTGGCATCCATCTTGAGTTTGCTTGCATGCACCCAGATCTTGTACAGCTGACTACCCAGCGCCTTTTCACTTCCTGCTGGGGCGTTCAAAGGTCAGCAGATATACGCAACTGCCTGCCTGCTCGCCGCGTCTCGCCGCCAGCGCGAAATCTCGCAGGCGAGCGGGAGGCTGGCAGCCCGCAGCCAATAACCGCCCCTCCGCTAAGTCCTTGGAACGCAGCTGCCGGGCAGGGATGCGTGCCTACAATGAACAACTACGCCGCACGCAGCCTTTAAGAACAAACAAACAAAGGGCTTCAGCACCATATAAAGACTATTTGTCTGAAGGGAGAATGAAGATTTAAAAAAAGCGCGAGCAGCGTGTGATTTAGAAACGTTGTGCGAACCACAGCCATTACACTAGAATCTTTCTGTAATCTGAAATGTAAGCAGAAAATCCTTATATTCTTCAAATAATAGTAAAAATAGCTTAGATGCATAAATAGAAGCCTTTTCTGGATCACGTTAAGAACAGCGTTGTACTAACACAGAAGCTGAATACAAGCATTGACAACGGGCAGCTCTCAAATGCATCTATGGTGCTAAAGGACAACTGGCATCACGACCATTAGGAGCACAGTAGGTAAATTGCTGCCAATTTCTTTTCAGAGGGTCACTTTCCATCTCATTTAATTAAACTTCTTATTCACTCATGACAGTGATCTTCACGTTTCCACAGATTCTTCGTGAAGAGTACCTGGCAGGTGAGGTCTGAAGCCACATTTTGCTTTCCAAGCTTGATCAAGCGGCTGTGGGGCAGACTGGGCTGGAAAACCCTGGCGGAGCCCCAAAAAGCCCTGCGGAGCCCCACAGCACTCACCTCTGGGGAACAGCTCAGGTTCAAACCCAGAGGCACCCCCACAAACCGGTCATTCATTTGGAGGGCCTGATGGAGAAGACATCTGCATGAAAGGGAAGCCCGTGCTTCTCTTTGCTACAGGAAGGCAGCTAGCAGGACTACTTGCTGCTGGTGATGGAGTGGCAGGAATGCTAACCTGGAGACACGCTGCAAGCAGCACGCAGTCAGAGTGATGTTACACCCAGGTAACCAAACCAGAGAAGATCCCTGACCTTACAGTCCTGCCAGGAAATACCCCACCTCAAAGCAATTTCAATCATACTACAGAGAAGGCCTTAAACGCGTCTCATTGGGTGGTCAAAGCCTTCCAAGCACAGACACCATTGGCACACTCAGGTTTCACAGTTTAAAGACTTCCCACATCGGAATGACGAGGTTACCTTTCCTTTTTACCTTTTTTTTTTCCCCAGTCGTGGTTGCCATTGTAAGCAGGAGCAGTTACAGAGTGGGCTACTTTACCCTGATCAGATGCTGGGAGCCAGATGGGTCCTGCAACCGCCTCGCTGCAAGTCAGCAAACACCAAACCAACCCCAAGCTGGAAACACAGCGTGGCCATGGCATGCCAAAGGGTCGGATGGCAAGCCTGGATCATACACATTTCAGACCTGGCATGTCTGCCTCACAATCCCCAGCAATGAAAAAATGATACAGATTCCACAAAGTACATGCTAGAATGAAAATGAAGTCCAACACTACCAGCTTACCCACGCCCCCCAAATGCAAATGCTACCTAACAATTTTCCTTGAGCCACTGCAGTATTCTTTCATTTCCACTTAACCGTATACCCATGGATGCGTGCACTCCCGCACAACATATGAACTGAGGAAACCATTCTGAAGTCCTGCTTATTCCTCATGAAATTTTTAAAAATCAAAGGCTGCATGAGCCTATGCAACCCTTTCCACCTTTTATGAAATCTAAACCAGAACTCAAGAGATATTTTCAGTATCTGAATCCAAAAAAATTAAATACTCCTGGGATAGGCTGGGTGTACAGCTGTTCATCCTATCATTACCATTATTCAGCCATTAAAACCTGACAAACCATTGAAATGATTAAAAAATAATCATCCATTCTAGACACTTCGGTACTGATTACTCCATGGGGGCTGTCTTTAAACATGCTAAAAATAAAAGTGTTGCCATCCCCAGGGCAAACTTATTTCACCCTGCTTATCTCGATGATCAATACCACAGGTAGGGGAATTCACCACTTTCACCGTGCTGCTTTCTCAACTACTACGGCTATACCAGAAGAAACATGCATATCAAAAACAAGTTTAAGATTATTTTCAGTAGAAAGTAGTGCTCTAGGTAAAAAATCTAACTATGAACCATACTTTTGGCTCTTCTCTGATTTTAGACTTGATTGTTACTTCATTTTTTTTTTATTTTTAAGCATGGAAAAAAAGCATGTTGCAATATTTGCTTCTATATTTATTTTGTGGCAAGGTGAATAGTGTCATCAGTCCCTGAACTTTACCCATCATTTTCCACGCCACTGGAGCCTGACCTAACGAAGTAAGAAAACATGAAAGAGGACTTCATCTCTTCATAAACAAACGCTAACAGAAACCACACTAGCACAGTCACAAAAGGAGAGGAACCAGACTGTTCTGCTTCCCCAGAAAACCTTCTTCTTGCTCTGCTTCCATTTTCTTACAGACCCTGACTTGTATTATAATTAAACCTCACAGCAGTAGGGACTTCCTTGGAGGGAGAAACAGGCACGAAAACAGCTTCCTCCACCTAACGGGATGCCATTCTGTAAGAACAAAGAGGTGGGGAAGAGGAATTTAAAACACTGCTTCCAACAGTTATACCGGCACAAAACATAGGTGAAGGACAGGTTCGGGTTTGCTTTGTCCATTTGATACCACTCCCACAACATGCTGATCAGGTCCACGCTTTGCATAGAAGCCCGCAGACCCCAGGCCTCCCCATGGCTCGTCTCCCCTCCGTGCAGCAGCACCGCGCAGCTTACAGGGCTTGGCGTAACCCCCTGAGTGCCCTCCTGTGCGATAAAGGCACGCTCATGATTGGCAACTCATTAATTTTAATCCAAGAAAGACTCTATTATTCTCAAGGCCTTGAATTCTGGGTTAGGAAACGCCTGCTTTCAGTTGCAGCAAGGGACGGACCGCAGCCAATCCTGCTCGTTGGGTTGCAAAAGCAAGCCTGAAAATGGGGCCAAAGTGCCCAAAGGTAACTCGTTCAAAATTTTCACAGAATTATTCCAACCCCACGCTCTTTTCAGTTTTTTAAACCCAAGATTTTCAGGCCTGACATAGGAAGCGCTGAACGCTTAAAATAATTACACATTAATACATATTACAAAACACTGCAGGGTATTTTTCCCTAATATTTTACAGCCCTTTAATGAAAGCTTACAACTGAGAACGGCTGTCTTCAGGGCAAAGATTTTTCACCTGCAGCATTTTTTTTCTGCATATTTAAATTCTGATAGAGCATTTTACAGACTCTAGACAGCTCAGGCCTTTTTGCCTGAGGGAAAAAAAACACCATAAATTTGAAACAATAGTTATAAAAAAGAGGAAAGCTTCCCAAATACCAGTACCAAGCATGACAGGGACCTTTAAGAAGTTTGGTATCCAGAGATAATTACAATTTTTTTAAAGCTTGTCTTGTTGATAAAGTTTGAAGATTACGTATTTGAATAAGGCTTAAACTCTTACACACTGAGCACTAATCATGATCCACAGAGATTTACAATGGTGATCTCCCATTGGTGGTTACAGGAACAAAGGTCAGCACCACGCTAATTTAAGGCTAGCTACTTATTTACCTGAAACAATTTGATATTAGTCCTTTAAGTTCTGAAAACCCGGCACAGTTTTACCTAGAATCCAACAGAATTAAATCCTAAGCAAACACAATTAACAGGAGACCCCAAACATGGTATATACCAAAGGGAAAACAACAAACAGCCTGCTAGAGCCTGCATGCAATTTCTCCTCATAAAATTACTGAAATGCATGACCTGAAAAACGAGATTCTTACAAGCTAATGGTTAATATTATTAAATATTAATAAGCTAGGAATTTCAACGACTAAAATCAGACTATGCTGGTATTTGTGCAACGCATACCAAAAGAAGCTGTTCTTTAACACGTTCTGCAGGACTGGAAAAGATCTGCAGTGCCACACAAGCTATTTCACCTACATAAATTATTTATTCTTTCTGCATTGCTCGTATTTATCCCTTCTAACCTGCAGCTTTTACAATTTTACATATGCTACAAACAGAACTTACATCTTCAGATACATTTCACCATCAAATACGTGCTACAAATACCATTTGTTAACAGCAACCCGCAGCATCGTTAGCTTTAAAAAAAAAAGGAAAAAAGGTAAAAGAGCAAATACCCTTATCCTTCCAACTGCTCGGCTGACTGTCCATCTCTCCCAGCGATCTGCCCTCCAGCTGTGATTATCAATTATGCATACCAACAGGACAGCTGCGAGAGGAGAAATCTACAGCCCGGGATGGCAAACATGGGCTTCCCCAGCAGCGTCTGCAGTCTGCTGCTGCACTGGTGCTGCAGGAGGCCGGTCAGCTGACGGCACGGGGTGTGGAGCGCGGCTGACGCAGTGCGAGCTGTAACCAGGCTGCTAACGCTGCTCCGGCACCGAGGCGGAAAGGCAACCCCCAGCTGCTGCAGCCATTTGCTTCTGGCTGCTCAACAGAACCGAAAAGATGCAGGGCGGAGGAAGAGACCTGCACGAAGGGAGGCTCGACCCTGCGGAGCAGCACGGCTCAGCGCAGGCTGCCAGAAGCTGGACCGCCCTAAGCGGCTTTTCACAACGGCGTGGAGCTCCAAGAGGCAATCCACCCGATGAGAGAGGAACAGATTGCTCTTCAAGCAATGGTTAAAGCGCACACACATCTGCTCCGTGTAGGCTTTTCCCTCGCTTTAAAAACAAATGTCTGGCTGCGTATGTGACTAACAGACATCTTTGCAACGCACCTCTTCCTTTAAATAATTAAAAAAAAAGAAAACACAGTAGGACCTTACCCATGCCTGCAATAAAAGCAAGGGGCTCATGAAGAATACAAGTGTTTTTTGCTGGTATCTTTTGTCCTTATGAACTGTTCAGACATATTTAATTTCAGTGGCGCACTGAGAACAGCTATCTCGCCCTCTACCTAATGCCCGCAGACTAACACCTCCTCTTTTTATTTTAAATAACACCTCCTCTTTTTATTTTAAATCGGCATCCTACGCTGTCAGCTACAGATCCGACCATTACATTTTTCCATCGCTTAAATGAAAATGAGAACAACCCATAGGTTTACACTACTAACATGCAAGAAGTAACACAAAGTATCGTACAGACGTGAGACGAGCAAAAACTAACAACTCGAAATCTCAAAGAGCTGTGAGAACCATGTTGTCCTTCTGTTTTCCATTCATACGGAAAAATGCATGGCTACTCTCTAGCATGGAGTCTCTCTTTAATACTTGTGGTTGACAAGAACTAAAAACTCCCCTGTGCTGCTCTAAAACCTCTTAAAAAAAAAACGATAAGCTATTTTCAAAAGAATGAGAAAAGGGCGTTCAGACATTTCCATGGAAATCCTGCAGAATGGCTGGGATAGGGATGCTGATCTCTCCATAAAGAGCCACTTGTAGTTTTGCAGTAGAAGAGAGCATCTCATGTGGAGAAAGATTACCACAAAATTAACTGAAAACCCTATATATTGCTTGAATTACTACACAGATCGAAAGCCTCCTTTTTATGGCAGGATTGGTTACATGTATTGATAATCTATAGAAGATATGCATTTCATTCTCAATTCCAACAGGCAAATCAAAACCCATACCATAAGAGGGGCACGCAAAACGTATGCTCAATCATAGTGCAAGAAAACTCAGAGAGCTACCCTAGAGTGAAAAAGTCCAAAACACGTCTAAAAACCTGCTCCTGTCTCTGAGCTGAAATTCCTAATGCTGACAGGAAGCCACCAAAAGCTGTGTTTTTCCCCCTCACCCTTCAGACAGATGCACTGTCACTAAATTAATTAAATCTTTATGCTTTCAGAAAGTTCCTTCCGTTAGTTGCCAAATTTCTAGACACACAACCAACACCTCCTTGCTTCTCCTTTGCCTTCCTTCCGCCACATCCTTGTCCAGGAAGGTTCCTGCAGCACTGCCCCACGTCACCGGCCCTGCCTCCCAGCCCAAAGGGGCACCAAATCCCTCGGCAGGAATTTCTCCCTGGCCTCCTGAGCCTCCTCTTCACTATCTGTTTACTCAGCCTTCATTGCTACTACTCCATGCAAATAATAGCTAAAACGAAGTCAGAATGCCCCTGCACTCACACCTCCCGTGCCAGGCAAGATGCACACGCCCCTGTAACGCTACATCTGTGCCAACTGAGCGCCAGCAGCGTGCCAGGAGTCCTGCCTAAGCATTGTGTTTGCATGTTTGTGCCCCAACATCCAGGCTGGAGCTCCCCAGCCAACAGGCTAGTTACAGAACAATATTGCCAAGTGACCCAGACAGCTCAAACAGATGCAATCAAGTCCAAAGCGCGTCCCTCTGCTGATGCACCTGTGTTCAAAGGGACTGCACGGCTGCAGGGCGGGTGCCTTACTCACCAAACCCTCATTAAATCTCCCCCAGCAGCTGCCTGTTACGTTCCTGGCTTGGAGCAGGGGAGCACTTGGACGGCTACCTGGTCCTGCTCGCGCCTGACATCGCACTCAGCGCTGGCTGCCCATCTGTGCTTCTGGGAAAGCTGATAATTTACCACAAACGTTCAGTTTGCTCCATAATTCTTCCACACCCAAAATGGCTCACTCTACAAAAGCCTTTACCTCTCAACAGCGGTGACCTGAGCTCCAGTGAAACACAGCAGGTCTAGGGCTTTCCTTCAGAAAGACTTCAATCAAGATTTTTGCTTTTAATTCTTCCTGCTCCTCCCCGGAGTCTCTGCACTGGAAGAGAAGTCTCTATTTATGAAGCCCTCAAGAGCCAAATAATCTAAAAATATAACCAGGTGAAAGCAAATCAAGATTTTATGTTGAATTGAATGGTATTTTACAAATAACCTGCTCCTGAAGGAAAGTGATCAGAGGCATTCTAGGGTATTTTTCCCTCAGCCAAACAAAAAACAGGACCGACGCTTCCCATCTGCTGAATGGCTCCACTTAAGTGAGCTACAAATATGAAATAGAAATGAACCAAGTGGATGCAGTGCTGGTATAAGACAGCATTTCTGATTTCTTTTATGCTTCATGTAGCAGCAACAACCTGGTTTGCTGCTGCAGAACCACAGGATGTGTTTTATTTCTGCCCTTATGGTCTGGGAATAAAAAGAAAGCTGTGCCACGACTACCACTTGGCTACCCTCTCAAAGCACAATGAAGGTGCCCCCTCAAAAAGATCTGAAATATATAAGGTATCAGTACTTCGCTGTATTTCTGTAATTCAAGCACCGAGCACCATTAGCACGTACAAATTAGAGCTCTGTAAGCCCGTCCAATCCAGCGTTAACCCCAGCATACCCAAACGCATCTGCAGAGAAGGATTTTTCAAAAGCACCATGAAACATGGGTTTCCTGCGAAACTGACTGCCTGACAGTCAACTTCTCAAAGCCATTTCTTAAACTTCCTGCAACGCTTCGCACGAACAGTCTGAGTAATTGCCTATGTAGTTACACTGAGGCACACAACTAGAAGTCATGAACACAAGTTTAGGTTTTGGGGATTCTATGGCATACTTTGGGCTTGCAATTTGGTAAAATAAAAAACTCCATATGCCATGCATCAGAGGAAGGTTATGGAACGGTGTTTTTCTAGCATATTAATGCGAACTAACTGCCTCTATCCAGAAGTAAATAGGTGCTATAGTGAAGAAAGTCTGCACAACTAAAGGGCTAGGATTTGTAATAGGTTCCAACTCTGCGAACACTAAGTGAATTTCAACGCGTCAGAATGTCTCAAAACCTTGAGCGCAATCCTCTGGAAGTCGTATTGAGCTCCTGTTCCTTTACAAACACTAGATGGCATCAAAGCCCTCCTTAATGAGCATGCTGTAAAATGAGTGCCCACGTACAATGAGCCCCCACTGCACCGCAGCCATGCGCACACAGCACCCCACAGCAACAAGGCCTGACGGAAGCTGCAGCTGCACTGGGCGGCAGCATCGGAACAAGGAGGGAAGGGCCCCTCTGAAGGCACAGCAGGTTCATGGAGATGGAAAATACAGGCTTTAAAGTGCAGTCAGAAGCATGAGAGGGAAGCAGCAGGGTTATCTGCTACAAAGCTAATAAACCCAAACTGAAAAATGAAGGCAAGAAAAAACCACGCTTGTCCCGATCTCTTAAGGTGCCAATCAAGTGTTCAACAGTCGTAGGCACTGGTGTTGCAGAGGAAAAAGAGTGGTCTTCGCCCTTGGAACTGCTATGAGTAGTAACGTTGTAAATGGAGATAGGCTTCTTTATAGTTTAGTTCTGAATTGCTTTTGGCAATTTTTAAAAAATCTGTGCCACCATGAAGTCCAAGGCCCCTGTGGTCTGACACCGTTACAGAACACAACAGGCGGCCCACGGCTCTGTCAGGCAGCACTGAACAAACCCAGTGCTACCAGGGAGGCTGTTCAAAGCTTTGTATGCTTTACTGGAGCGATGGTTTTTATTAAAAACAAAATCTGCATTATTCTGGGGTTGCTGTTGGCTCCCTGCAGTCCACTGGGACAGTCAGAAGTTACAGCTGCAGGTGCACAGAGGTATGCTTGCATTTAGGTCAGCTTTCAACAACCAGGACTGGAAAGTATTTGAGAACAGCACAATAAAGCTAGACTCAGCAGCACGAACACACAGATCCACTCTTGGCCCTGTGAATTACCCCCTTGCTGTCTGAGAGAGTGGAAAGCAACTAAGTGTTCTTTGGTTTGTTACTCTGCCTGCTACTTTGTGTTTAAGTAATTCGGTATTAAAATCAAATTTTATTCAAGGCTTGTGGTCAGAATCTTGAGGCAGGTCCCAGAAGCCCAGTTCCATGTTCTGTAATACAGCAAACATGAGCAAAAAACAGCACATACTTTAACAAGCAAACAAAAATATAGAAAAAAATGATGATTTTCATTTTGTATTCTCATCTATTTAAGAAAATGTTCCTCTATACTAAGGCAGAAAAATATTTTTTCTTCCCAAATAATACAGCATGTCAGGAAATACAAGTGCTTCATAGGGTGAACACAAGCACTGACAGAGACTACAGAGACTGCAGACAGTCCTGCCCCTCAGCTAACATAAACGCAGGACAGATGGGTGCCCTGTCACAGCACCATGCCACTAGACAGGACAACGTAGCCAGTCTTCAACTCCCTTCTCTCCTTTTATGCGCAGCTTCCCCGGCAGTTTCGTACAGACAGAACAGCAACAGCTGAGTCCTTGTCGGACCCAAAGACTTCCTGTTAAAAGAACTAACAAAAAAGCTAGAATACATACATGTAACATCCAGGGGTTCTTTTTGTTGGTTGGTTTTCATCTCTTAAATAATAGTTTTGCATGAAGACTTCTTGCCCAAGCATTTGATTTTGTTAGAAAAAAATTCATTGTGCTTTCTGCAGTAATAGGATTTAGTTGGAAAGCTTCTAGTGCTAGACCGTAAAGCAGCAGCAGAGTACTGCGACATCAGAAAGCAAAGCACTCCTCTGGTCTACAAGAAGCTGGAGCTCCCAATCCATTCAGTGTAGAACGCAAGGGAAAATTGACAGCGGCCTTATCCTTTCTTAATTCTCTGCTACTTTAATTACCACATCACGAGTCGAAATATTAACTACATTGAAATGCAAGTCCCACCTGAAAGTTATCATCTGTGCTGTATGGAAACCAACTTTAATGTGTGCAGGATACCGAACTTCTTACTGGCCACTTTCCTACTAACGCGAACAAGTCACTGCCTCATGTGTGCTATTTATTTTAAACCACTGGCCTTGATCTAATACAAGCTGCAAGTCATGTTGAGTGGAGCTGTACAGTTTCTTTTCCATATTCCAGACAAATCGTACATACCACAGCAGAAACGTTTTCCTAAATTTCAAAGCCTGATGATTAACTCAATTCTGTACAAAAATGCCCCTCAAATTGTGCACACGGAGCAGACCGAGACACCATATTGGAAGGCCATCTAATGCCCAGCCTGCCGACAATCACAGGAGAGCTTGCAGTGAGTAGTGACTTATTTCTGCATCAAGGGATCACCAGCAGGAGAACTGAAGGAGAAACCTGAAGACAGCGAGTCCAGCCCTGACAAACAGGAAAAAAAAAAAGTACTAAAGCAGTCAGAATACGAAAAAGCTAAGAGTGCAGGCACTAATGTTTTTGTTACCCTCAACCTATACAGTGAAGTTTGCAGAACATGACTTAAAGATTAAATCATGACATGCTTAAGTGTAGCTAAAGAATTACATAGATTAGTGAACTGCAAGACAGCGTACACAGATTACCTGAAGATTTACTCAGCTTTGCTGAAAACACAGCAGTGGGCTTTTCCTTTTCTTTAACTGAAGCAGCTTCTCTCTCAACTTCCTTCTCAAAAGCTTCTGGTTTTACTACACTGACTATCTCTTTTTCAGTGGATACAGGCAAGGTATCTGTGGCTGGTAAGGACAACATGGATACTTCAGGCACTTCTCTGTCCACTGCCTCCAAGGACTTTTTCAAGACACGAGCATCTTCTTCAGCTTTAACTTCTACATTCTTTATAGACAGATCACAGGGCAGCTCTGGGCAAGGCAGCTGCCTCTTCTCCTCTTTGATCTCATTACTGATACCTTCACTTTCATCTTTGTGCATTATTTCTCTGTCAGCAACTTCTGCCACAAACTCGGGAGCAGTTTTAGGATCAACTAACATCACAAAGTCTTCTGATACTGAGTCTGGGGAAGACTCCACGGATGAGAGACCTTTGCTGTCTCCTGGTTTTGGTTCTGTAGCAACAGATACATCAGCTGAGTAAGTCATAGCATTCAGCTCTTCCATTTGAAGGGGAAGCTTCTCTGCCTTAGCTATTTTTGTAGGTGTTGGCTCAGATGGCTGCGTGGCCACAGTTTTGGAAGAGTCCAGTTCGGCTTGGAAAGACTCCAGATAAGGCTTGCCTGGGGCAGCTACTGAATCTACAAGTTGTTCTTCGTGTTCATCATCAGTTACAATGCTCTCAGTTGATTTACTTTTTAAGATGAGAGACTGCTCTTCACTTGCTTTCTCAGGAAAGTCAGGTATCACCTCACTATTAAACAGGTCAGATTTTCCAAACTGTGCAGACAGTTTTTCAACTAATTCCTTGTGTTCAGGCACATCCTGAGAAATGCATTCTGTTACTGGCAACTTCGAATAATCTGTTAAAGATGAAGAAGCAGAGTCACCAGAGACCTTTGTTTCCTTAATTAAGTCGCATGCGATAGATATATATGGAGTCTCTGTATCTTCAGGACTGGCACTATCACGGTCAGATTTAAGGGTCAATTCTTCTTTTGCTTCTTGGGCCTGTGTCAACGGTACATTCACTGCTTCTTGGTATAAGGGAGGTTTTTCTGCCTCTTGCTTTACATTCTCATAATTAGCAGCAGGAATAAATGTTTCTAACGGGGAAGCTTCAAGCTGCACAGTAGATGTTTCTGTACCAGCAGGCCCACTGCTCAGTGGGGCTTCCATGACAATATCAGGCAATATTGGTGATGGAGCAGCTTCCGAGCCTTCAAATGAAGGACAGAGCTGTGTCACAGGCTTCAGAGTATCTTGTACTGACTCGGAGGTTTGAACTAAATCAATCTTTGTTTCATAAGCAAGTTTGGTGCATGCCACATCATGCATTTCACTTTCATATGCTTCTTGTACTAGATCAGGAGTAAGACCTTCAGGCATACTCGCTGCAATGTCAGACAGCGTATCAACACTGCTATCTGTTTTAGCATCGTCAGCTTCCTGGCCTTCCTGCTTGCCAACTGCTCGAGTACTAAAATCACCTTGTTCTGTGTTCTGAGCTTTCATCTCTGCAATTTTTTTCTCGTCATCAGTTCTGTTTTCTGAAGTGCCTTCCTCTAGCGGAGAAAGAGATTTGCCTTTGTCGCCATCAGGAGTTACAGAGGATTCAAATTTAGTGCAAGTGATGTAAGTCTGAGAAGGTTCTTTCACAGCTTCTGGGGTACTTGGGAAGGAGAGATCTTCAGCACTACCTTCACTCTCTCTTTCATAATCCTTCTGCACCACCAGCTTACCTACACCGTATTTGTCATCTAAACTACTTTCCACTGTGCCATCTATCTTACTTCCAGCATCCTCTCTCAAGCTGCTCAGTCCGTGACTAGCACCTTTTAATTCCCATATTGGCTCATATGGTTTGAAGTCTACGTATTCTTCCCTCTGAACAGTGTCTTTTTTCAATGCTCCCTTTTCCCCATAATCACCAGCTCTGTACTTGTCTTTGTTATAGAAGATATCTTCCTCAGTTTTCTCAGACAAATCTTCAGGAGTTTCTGGAGACATTTTCAGCTGCTGCACAGGCATTTTCTCCAGGTTACATAATTCTTTAGGGCCCTCTAGCTGCGTTTCCTCTTCAGCTTGAGATAAAATGGCTGCTTCTGCTTTAGCAAATGGGGGTTCCATTTCTGAGTATTTCATCTTGGAAACGTCTTTATTTCCCTCGGCAAGAAATGGATTTCTTATGTTTTCCGTTGTTTCTTTACAAATCTCACTTGCATTTTCTCTGTAAATGCCTCCTGCAGGTAATCCATCCGAGAGTTTATCAAAGGCTGCGTGCTCTTTAAAGGGATCAGCTGAGAGAGGAGAGAAGGAGGGAAGAGAAGCAGCAGTATCAAGCGGGACTGCAGGAAAATCCTCTTGACCAAGTGACTTAGTGCTACCTGGCTGCTCCTGCAAGTCCGTAACTTTTTCTGTGACCGTGGACAGAAAGGAAAGTTAGAGAATGCAAGTGCTCTTAAAGTCAATGCAAATTTTCATGACAAGTTCACATGGTGTTAGTTATGAAGGGGTTCTTCTGAGTTCTATCACAAACAGCACTAGCCAATAAAGCAAAGTATCGTTTAAAGTACGCTATTCTATTTCATCTCTTCTAGCAGAGAAGTGTGCAGGAGGCTAGAGAAGCAGCAACTTTTTGCAGTGCAAAGATCACAGTAAAGCTGAAGATGCCAGACAAGTACAGAGCATCCAGGTATAGCAGGCAATACTGTCAAAGTGCAGGGGGAAAAGAAACAGAAAGAGGGTATGTCCATATGCTTGTGCATAAACATATGCACAGATGTGCATGCCAGTAAGAATTTTTTTCCATTTTTTGTTTAAATAATGGGAATTTGGTGGACAATGTAGCTAACAAAACCCACTAAAAACATATAGCTACAAATTTTACTTACATGAAGTACTGCAGAAAGTTACTGTGGATTAATTCTTTCTGCTAAATCAGTAAAGCGACTATGCTTTAATGTGCTAACCTGTTAATAGCATCAACTGCTCTCTTACATCAAGGGTCCAAGAACTCACAGATGGCTGTAGTTTGTTTATAAAACAGTTTACCACGTAAATAAATGAATGTGTATTAAAATCTTGAACAGACCAACTGAAAATTCAAAACTGAAAAAGAATGAGAGGCGCTATTCTTGGACCCGAGCTGACTTTTAGTAAAGGCAGACTAATTGGAAAGAGTTAATGAGATCAGATCAGAAATGCAGGATGTATTCAGACAAAGGTGAGCAGAAAGAACTTGCCTGCAGAGGAGTGCATCAGAGGCGCAGATGTAGCAGGAAGAGCAAAAAGGGTCTCATCTGAAAAACAAACAAATAACCTCAGCAGAAATAAAGGCCAAATAGTTTGAAGGGGGAGCGGAAGGGGAAAGGGAGGGAGGAGCGAGCAAGTAGTTCCCAGTAACTAGACAGGCCCATAGCCAACACCCACACAGAACCTCTGAACTAGGCACAAGCCAGGCAATTTGGGAGAGTCAGTGTTCAGAGTTCTCCCTTTACAACAGGATCTTTACTGGAGGTAACTGAGGGATCTCCACCCTTCAAGCCAAGGTCCAGTTCAGGATAAGATACATACCAGTAATTATTTTTTATTTTCGTTATTCAAAGTTGCATACTACCAAGCACTTTTAGTATCTCCATCATTAGAAAAATCTCCTGCCATTGACATTGTCCTTAACCTACTCCCTTTGTCAGAGGGTTTGCGAGCTCCTAACATGTATGAGAACAGCAGGGATAACAAGACTTAACCAAAAATTCTGGAAAGTTCAAATGAGTAAAGCTCTGAAACTCTCCACAGAGTGCTGATCTGGCAACAGTAGGTGACGGTACTCCTGGTTACTATTTGCATCATATTATAATGTAGACAAACCTCCAAATGAAGGCATTCTTACATCTTTGTCATGAGCCAAGAAGACTATTTGTTTTTCTAAATTTGTATTAACCTTAATATTTCACCAGAGGAAGTTCCAGACCTCCAATTACCACCCAAAGAGCTACGTAAATACAAGGAAGGACACCGTGCTCCTAAGGTAAGATAGTCACTCTTCACAAATGCACGTCAAGGAGCCAGAGGATCCCAGATTTTCAGATTTTACACTACCGGAAATAAAAGCACAACTGTATTTTACAAAGCTGCACAAAACATTTAATGAAAACCCAGCTTAGAAGCAGCAATGCCTGACAGCGATGTCACCAGGAACCAAACAAACCAAGACTTGTCTTCCTCTATATTCGAGTCAGCAGCAGTATTTTGCCCAGATCTGTCGTGGCCTGTTGGCATTACATCCATGTAAAAATAGGAACATTTAAGTAACTATCTTTTAACTCAAAAACTTCACACACTCTTCAGAACGAGAGCGCTAAAGAATATTTGCGGTTTACATTGATTGCATTAGCAGAATGGAAAATTGTTTCGAAGCATTTCAATTAGATTTTCAATTTCCAGTCTGGACAACGTCAACAATCTTTAGTTTTATTTGCCTGGACAGAGATCGAGTACTGAAGAAGTTAAGAACATGTTTCGTAATTAAAAGCAAAGCGAAATAGGATCAATTGCTTTCAAATGATGAAAGGCAAAAAATGAGAAACACAGTGGAGTCCAGCAGGTTATAAGAATAACCCAATGAAGACATTATGGTCATTCAGTGTTGAACCAAGACTTTCTGCAAAAGCAATGCCGCTTCCAGAGCCTCATGACCTGTGCACTTACTCAAATGATTCCCAACGGCAGTTTTCCAAAACTCAGAAGTCTTCGCACAGCCTCCGTTTTCTGTCACAATGCAGTCAGTTATTTTTGTTTTGCAGGACGCTTGTCTTCAGTTGATGTTTGGAATTCACAAAACATGGCAGGAGTAATAAAACTGGAGCACACGACTCAGTATTTAGAAGCTTCCTTAACTCCTGCTGGGCTAAAGGGGACCTCTCTTCAGTCTTCTGGAAATTACGTTTTCCTATTAAGAACCACAGAGTGAAACCTCAATTCCCAATTTAGAACTTGTTAAAACAGTGCTGCAGTTCAGCAGCAGCACAAGCTTTTAAGGATAAAAACCACGCCAGAGGACACTCTTATCCCCCAGCTTTATGCCTCGAAGGACTGAGCAAGTAGCACCTCCCAGCCGTAAATACGGAGCTCTGTCCCTCATTTTGCATGCCAGATGCCGGTCCTAGTGAAACGTTTAATATCACTTGGTTAAATGGATCAGCAGGGCCTGCGTATTCCTGAGCCAAGGCCAACGTCTCTTATCACCTCAGTTCCCTGCCCACGGCACACTCCCCTTGGAGCACTGCACACACAAAAACCAGGTCCAAAGCCTCAAGGGACCTGCCATGTGCCAGCTCACCAGGAAACTGGCAACAAGAGCACGGCTTGGCGTGCACCTTCCCCAAAAACACACATCCATCTCCTCCAGGCCGTGCCGGAACAGCAAATCCTATGTTTGCTGGAAAGGATTTACACTTGGGAGCAGAGGAGATGGGAAGGGAAGCAGGATGGACTTGAAGAGACCGTACAGCGCAGCATCGAGAGAGACAGACACTCTGGAAGAAAAGGATCTCACCACAGGGAAACTGAGCACAAGCCAAAGCAGTGGGGATGCAGAAAATCTAGAAATAGAAGGGCAAAGAAGGAAGACGGATTCTGCTGGGGTAAGGAGGTGAAGAGGAAATCTTTTTAATACTTCACAAGCCCAACAAGAGAGGTTTCTGTGGAAGAACACTGATTTTAGGAATGTGATCCCTGATTTTTGAGTGCTTCACCGAGAAGAACTCTCAGGTTTGGCCTCCATTTACTCCACGCAAGCACACAATAGCCATGCCCGTCACTGAATTCCCAGCTTCTCTTAATGGAAGGGTATTATGCCCACACCCATACTTTACTTTTTACACATAGCTGGAGTGTGAAAAGTGATTATATAAAGCAGTATTTCCTAACCAGCCAAGGAGAACCACCCACTTGCCCTCCATCCACGTCAGAGCAGCATTTTGCCTGCCAAAAGGAAGATAACACGAGGACCTTTCCTGCTGTTGGCCCCGTGTAACACCTCCAGGCACGCGGGGGGAACAGAGCAGGACCCCTACAACTCCCACATCTGCATGACTGCTGGGGGAACCACCCGTCCTCTTCAAACTGTAGTTGAAATGATTGAAGGGAAGGACTTTTTTCTAGCAGTGACGTTTGCACTGAAGAATCTTTACCTGTGATGTAAGAACTGGAGGTAGAAATCTTTCAGAAAACTCTGCGGGTGCTTTGCTTAGGGTGCTGGAACCAGGGGCCGGCCTCACAGAAGTTCCAGCACACCCTGTACTTTGGAACATGAGGCACAAATATGAGTTTATGACAGCCCGTCAGTACTGGTCATGTAACACAGACCTGCGGTATCACACGCTGAACAGCCGCTATTACAGATTTGCCCTGGGGTTTTTGCTCTGCCCCAACACCAGACTCGAGCTCACGTCTGAGCCAACTGAGGAATCAGAGGTGACTTTATCAGGTACTATGCGGAGCATGCTTCATGAAGAACAATGTCCTTACCTAGATTTTAGTTTCACAAGCCCATAAGGAATATTTTTAAATACTGGGAACAGCCAGACAGGAACAAGACTTCAGAAGTTCTCCCATCACACCCCCCATCCTCACCGGCCCGCAGCTATGCAATAAATCAGGAGTATACAGGGGGGCTGTAAGTTAAGAATGGGATTGTGCAGGTCAAACTAAAGATTAAAATATTTCACTATGCACATACATATCCTGCCAAGGAGCTGTGCAAATTTATTTATGGTCCCATTTAAGCTTCAGTGTAGCTTTTTAAAAACAACCACCCATGTACATGAACATATCACCCTAAGAGGAGAGGAAAAAACAGACATAACACATTCATGCACAAAGAGATTCATTTTGATCAATTCTTTTCAAATGACTCAGCAAATCTTACCTCCACTTTATACAAAATATTCTCTCCCCCAAAAAAGTGCAGCTCTTCCTTTCATTAGCATGAACCCTCCTCATACTCAAAAGCTCGGTATAATTGTTTCAACTAAAATATAAGTTCCGCTAACATGAAAGTGATTTATGTTTTTGATTTATGTTTTGTTTAAAAATAATGAGATGGCAACATACCAACGAAGCATCATTTAAAACTCACATTCTGATTTTGTACCAATTCCCCCACTAACCAGGCTTGTTATGGAAAACCATTATTATCAGTTTAAACATAAAAATAGTGCGTAGTTAACACCAAAGTTTTGGGAAAAGAGCATAGAATTAAATGAAGAGAAAGATTTGAGACAACAGAGAGAAAGTAAAGTTAGCTGCAAAACACTTCCAGAGAAAGAGAACGTTTAAAAATGAAAAAAGTAGTAAACTGACAGTTCCTGTGAAAACAATTTATCCAAAAAAATGAATTTTCTTCAAAATATACTTGCCACAAGAAAGCAGCAAGCAGAGGATTTAAGTCTAGTCACAGAAAAAAAAGAACTGAGAAGAACAAGCTTCACCCCCATTGCTGGATTTGGGGTAAGAAAGGCACCCATCCACCTGCTCTCACACAACCTTCCAAGCATCAGGTTTATGGTAAGACAGATCTGTTGTTCTGATACACTCCTCATTTTTATGTATGAGCTCAGTATTGAAAAAAGAGACCAAAATATTTTTCCTTACATATAAACATTGATAGTAAACTTCGTCCTGATGCACAGCTTAGCTTTATTCGGGGACTGCATTAGGGAATTTGCTAATGCTAGATGGCAGTTTCAGTCTTCAGAAAATAAAAAACATTTCCTGGGATTAGTTTACTGGAGACTGTACATTATTCTTGCCAACCGTTCTTTACTTGTTTTTTAAGAATAAAGTTTTTAAGAATCCACCTCTGCATTTTTAAGAAAAAGATCAAAATGCCTGCTAGCAAGACAAAGTACTAATAAGACAGACCCACCACAACGGGACACCAATTCTGAAGAGCCTCTCTTGTTAATACAAGTATGTAGCAATAAAAGAACAGAAAATCAGTGGTGTCTCATGTGGCATAAAAGTTATATCCACAGCAATTCCTGTGGGGCTGCCAGGAACAGAAACCACCTGCTTCTTCAATGCATCAAGTTGTTAATTTGCCTGCAGCAAAGGCCGCCCCAAGCCGCATTATTGATCTCAAATCATTATTTAGAGAAAACATGCATATGTATTACTGCTGTGAAGTTTTACTCTTTATGATTCCGTGATTCTTACTGTTTTATGATTGTCATTTTCTTTTATTTTTAAAGATTCAGGACTACAAAACCCCCAGGCCTTTGCAGAGCAATGCAGTACCCTCACATTTTATAAGCGCAAGGACAAAGTGCTATGTTTTTCCCCTTATTAAATTATTATGAGTAAACAGTTACATCTTGGCATAAAGCGTCAAAGGCAAAGTAATGTATCCGACCATCTGAGAAAGTTCATTTAAATACATTCAAGCCGAGTCGAGTTCTCAGAGGCCTAATTCTGTACTGCAGCGCACAAAAGCACACAACTTCGCAAGAACTTTGAAAGAGGAGCTGCCTACACAGGCTCCATTTAAATCACCTCCTGTTCTGATGCAGTTGTTCTAAATACAGTATTTCACCAAATATTTAAGCAATCCAAGATGAGGATCCGACTGCTAACAGCATCTTTTCGTGTCGTTAGGTCGGGCTGCAGAGCCACAGCAAAGAGCTAGGTTGTCTCGTTTGACACTGTTTAGTCACACATGTAGTTTATAAACAGACATTTCCAGTTTAGTAAATTCAGACTGTAAACTACTTGGAAATCTTAGAGAAAAGTATTTACAAACACGCTGCTACAGAAGACGGGGACTGCTGAAGATTCAAATGAAAACAGAAGCCCTGTTTTTAACATCTTGATGGTAGCAGAGGGAGGATCACAGAAGGATCCAAGAACTTTATCATCAGCAAGGGCAACTGGAAGTCCTCGTGGGACTTCAGTTACTGCCAGGACGGAATCATGCATCATCTGCAGAGTAAGTTCCGCTGTACTGCATGGGAGACTTCTAACTTTACGTTAGTTTAAATGGATCAAGAAAATGAGTCCAAAATACTTAACATTTGCCACTTTAAATACTCCGTTTTATGGTCACAAGTCTCTAGCCAGAAGCCAGGTCTTCTTACCGTTTAAGAAATCTACAACCAGAGTGGTTTAAGCAGCTTTTTTTTCCTCCTTCTTCAAATATAGTATTTGCATGGTCCAACTCACAGCAACCTTCCTTCTTTTCGAAAAGCGACATTTGAGGGGAGCTGCCCAACAACGCAAATACTGTTCAGGATATAACACAGGTAAGATACGCCCTTTCATCTTCTTTTGGTCAGCTATAGGGTAAAAAGGGAGACTATAGCAGCCCTGCAACACTCAGCTACCAACCAAAGCAGGAACAGGGGGTACGGGGAAGATGTGTTAATTCCAGCTGTATGACGATTCCCTCCTGCCAAAATGAGTGTCCGTTGTAAGAGCGTTGGTATTTTGGTTGTTGTTTTTCATCCCTTTAAAGACCTTTAAATACTTCTGACACAACTGCCAACCCCTCCTTGGTGTTGCATCAAACGCTGATGAATAATTCTATGGACAGGATCCAAGGGGCGTTACAGAAGACTGTTGTTTCACCACTTCCTATCTCCAGGCTCTCACCAGTACAAGTATCACTGTATCTCTTTGGAGCAGGGACACAATTTTATCTGGCTTTGAGGGAAAAAATAAGTCCACTTAAGAATAAGCAGCACATAACAAATGACTTTCACCTAGGTTAACCAAAAGTCTGTCTCCTCGCCCAGCTGTATCAACTGATCTAACCACAAAGTGTCTTCTTACAGAATTAGCATCAGGTGGTGGGTAAATGCCTCCCTTTATTAACATCAGGTGGCCACAATCATCTGTTCACAGCTCACCTGTGAAGGCCTGAAAATACCCACTTCATCACAAATAAAAGCAAATATTTAATAGCAATGCTTAGAATGAATCTAGAGATCTCAGATATGAATGGATATTCACAGATCGGGGATTTATATTTAAGGATTTCAATTATTTTAATATACTTAATTTAAAATAACAAGCAATCTAGCCAGCTACAAACACAAGCCCAGCTCCACGCAGCCTTATAGATGAGAACTCACACCGGCAGTATTTGTAACCAAAAACTTAGGTAATTCATCTAAAAACTAAATAAGCCTTCCTTAAGATCCAGATTCTTCAACCATACACTGGCGTAACAAACAAATTTTGGGTTCTGGCAGTGCCACAAAACAGAAAACATAATTACACCCAAACTTAGTCAGAAGCAGGAGGTCTAAAGAGCCATGCAAACCCTATAATTACGCAGGCATTATCCAATTTAATTTCAGAGATTATACCAATCATAAGAGTCCCCTTCACTGATTTGTACAGATGGAATTTTTCTCTGCTTGCTCCGTGATTAAAGAAATTAAGCAATATTTAGATTAGCTGCTTTATCATTGCAGAATGCATTTATTAGCTAAATTAATCTTTCAGAAACGGAGAAGAGATGCTACCAATTTCTTCCAGCATCTATTCCCAACACGTTACCTTGTGTGACAAGCCTCTGTCTTAAGAATTCGTAGCCTGTAAAATAAAAACAAGTGGATGTATAAGGTAAGTCCATGCCACGAGACAAAAAACATGGATATTCTGAGGGTTCAACAAAGCCGTTACCATCACGTAAGAGTATCTTTTAATGCAATGGATGAAGCGATGTGAAAACATTAAACATACTACCCCAATCATCTCCTTTTAAAGGAGGATGTTCAGGTATCAAGTAGGGCTATAATCCTGGGGTGCAGTAGATTTTGGTCAATACAGGTTTTAACTGCCCTGGGTTTTTGAATCACTTAGACAACTCACATACACGGAATAACTGATTTTCTTATCTAACAATCAGATCTTTTAAACAAAACTTGGGTTCAAAACACTGGAAATTCCTCCCTTTGCCCTTTGAACAGCATTTCTCAAGCTCAAGGCATGAATACTCAAAGACTAGGCTGAAGACCAAGAAACGACCTTTCTTCCAACACTACCACATACTTCTTTCTACTTTCTCCCGCTCTTGTTCCTTTTCCTTACGGTTCTCCAGCTCCAACCTGCTTTCTAAAGGCCTCACACACGCTCTATCCATTTTGCTTGGCATTCATTTCCTTATCACAAAGGACAGAGATGGACGGGCGTTACAGGCTTTTGTCCTCTCTCAGAAGAGAAGGCTGTAGCACAGCTCAAGAAAACTGATCACAAAACACTACCGACTGGGTAAGCAGTAGGATTTTGACATCAGACCAACAGCATCTAATAGACCAAGAGCATTTTTTAATTGGAAACAGAGAAGTTTCTATTTATCTCAGTCTGCTGTCTTATTTAAAGACCTCTCAATTAACATATTCTTAGCTGATGAAGTTGATGACATGATCGCTCCCCTCATTAAAAAGCTGCAAGTTCACAACACATTCCTAAGACAGAAAGCAAGCCTTCCAGCAAAAACAACTGGCTTTCCTAACACTTCCCCGCAACAAACTAATAATTTTGTGTTGAAGAAGGTATGCCCCCTTTGTACATCGGAAAACGCTAAATGGAGACAAAGCCACTAAAAACCACGGGGGAGAGAAGTCTTGAGAAAACCTCTACATAGAAATTGTCTAATTTTGACAGATACAGTTAGCAGCAGATTATTTCCACTTGAAAGATAAAAACATTCTCATGTAGTTTCATTTTCTGACTTTATGAATATTAATAAGCCCATTATTTTATTGCTGCTGTCATAGCTCCGAACACGTCAAAGAGCCCTAAGCCCAGCGATCTCACTGCTGCCCCTGTATTTACTGCCCCAAAAGCAATCTTAAAAAGTAGGAAACATCACGTAGTGTCTTCAGAGCATGATGGAGTCATTTCTATTTCAATCCCTAAAACAAGAGATGAAAAAATATCAAAATACTTCACTGTTCTTAGACTCACAGTTCACTTTATATATATAATAGCCTCTTTACTTTCATTTCCAATGCAGCTCAGTCGATAGCCACATGATTTTCTCCTACTTTGTACATAAACCTTCCTGAATAAATCAGGACAATTTACCTGTAAGCTACATGGGCTGCCTTATGTTTTCTGGACAGCAAAACACCAAGAAGTATTGCCTTGCTTATAAAGTATCTAGAACCTGAAGGACATTTTCAGACTAACTAAGCATGCCTAATTTTTTTTTTACCACTTTCATAGTTACCGTAGAAACATGTAAGCTCAAAAAAAAGCCATTTTCATTCAAAATCTTGTTTTATCAGAAAACAAAGATAACAAGCACTCTAAGATATGCCTCAAGTTGTAGATTAACAGCCCTGTAGGTTAACAGCTAGAGCAACCCAGTGAGAACAAGCTGGTGCTACAAAACGGATGTTGAAAGACACAAAAATGCCCAGCAAATTACTGAAATAACACAAAACGCTTCAATGTTCCCATAACAGTTCTACTTCAAGACTGCCTCCTCGCCATGCCAATTGCATATTTCTCTCCCTGCACAGTTGGAATCTTTTGAACTTTATCTTCCAACTTCCACTCATTCCTAACTCATCGGTAGATCAGTCATTGCAAAGGGACTCGACACTTCCCTAGTAATTTTTGAGGTGTTCTCCACCAGAGCAAGGGAACACCGCTGACCTGGAGGCTCGAACATCGCCCTTAAGTCTTCTTTAGAAGTGCTGCCATCAGTGCTTATCCAGGAGATAACAAAGAGGTTTGGTGCTCACCAGCAGTGATGCAACAGCGTGGACACCAGTTGTCACTTTGTAAACACGCTGCAAACTCCCTTAAGTCAAGGTAAGGAGGTGGGGAATAAAGGGCAACCAACCAGCAGTTCTGTGCTTTGTAGGATTTCATCTCCAAGGGAAAGCACCCAACGCAATTCAAAGATCCTGAACGTGCAATACAAAATGAAAATACTGGCTTTACCGTACCAGCCAAATTGCTGGTTACTGTCCCCCTCTGTACATCGCTACGGATGCACGGACACTGCTAACAGCCAGAAAAAGTCACGCTCCAGCTTTGATGTACACAGGTTACAACCACCTCCCTTACAGCTTTACCGACTGCTTTTGGAAGGTGGAAGGGGACACACCTCAAAGAAATGCTGGAGATCAGCAGGAACATATTTTAATAACCAAGGGATGCAAATGAAAGTCACCAGCATTCAAGGACAGCTGTACTTTTTCCAAGTCACGCTGCACTCCGTCCCCAGGACCCCACACAACTCCTCTGTGCATTCATAGCAGCACACCAGAAAAACTCATCAACGTGGAAAAAAGCCAAGGAGTACATAGGCTACTTGAGAACTTGTGTAAAATGCAAGTCACGGGATTTCAGGCTATTTCCACCGCAGGATAAAAGGGGCACTCCGTAATTAAGAGGGCAGAAGCAGATAGAGAACATTACATGTAATTGCCCTCCTATTGCAGCTGGGGGCAATTTGGTGAGGATGAACTCTAACACAGAGTAGTTTGTGCTGCTGGTAGCTTGAGGCTACCGATGGCATCCCTGCTGACCTCTGTTTGACGCAGTCTGGCATGCAGGCAGACCGTTTATGAAATCTCTCCTGAACATCGACGAATTAAACCAAGTCCTAAAAAAAACTAGATTAAAAACAAACCTAGTTCATCAACGGGCACATCAGAACATTTGCATCGAAGCACTGCCGAGCTGCAGGCCGCTGGCATGTAAGTCATCACCTTTGTTCTCTCTGGATGCTGGCGTGCCATCCCACGAGGTTGGCTGGCTGTGCATATGGGTTGCTCGTTAAGTTCATGGTTCAATGTCCTACCACAACCTCCCCTTCCAGCAAAGTGATACATAACCTGCCTTTAGCAGTACGCGCCGCTAGGATCTGGGGCTTTGGAGATGGAAAGTGGTATCTGCTCCTCTTCGTTTACTTGCTGATCTTACTTTAGACAGCTCGGGGAGGGGGCCCGAAAAAAAAGGATTCATTTTTACCACCTCAAACCTGTTTTTCTTTATATGTAAATTTAGGTAATGAGAAGATTTACGTCGAAAGCTCCCAGAATAGTAAATTTTGCTACCTGCATAACAGTGAGTAGCAGGAAAAAGTGCCCAAGACAGCCTAAGTTTTACTGTAGCCCTCTTGTTTTCTTCTCCAGCAAATATTTATATTAGCTCTTAAGAAGGTAGGCTGCAGACACGCAGCCAGAGACTCACATTACATATAATTATGTCAGTCTCTTACAACAACACTGAATACTTATAAGTATGTAGCTGATATTAATTACAAAGATTTACTTTTTAAAGCACCTCCAGATATAAATAGTACATTTTAATGGGCCAAGAAGTTGCCTATACATTTTCTCTATTGTTATGCTGACAAAAAGCAGCACTAGGCCCTATTGTTGGATATAAAAAGAAAACCCTACTATTCTTCACACGCTTGTTATAAGCAATACTGCTTTCTCAGAAATAAAATCTCCAAGCTATTTGTCTCAAAACATCATTAAATCAAAGCCTTAGATTAGTAATATGAAGAGAACATCTTTCTAGATTATAGATTGCAGTTCTTCAGCTGTATCTTGAGCTCATAGCAGAGCTGAAAGTCAATGAAACCGTAACCCTCCAGAAGAGGGGGAGCCACCCCCAGACGCGGGGTGATCCATCCCACAGACACCCCACCACAAGCTGCAGGCACCAATTTGATTTTGCCAATTTCCCAGCAAGACTGGAAGTGAACCCACTTGAAGCAAGGTAAACATTTTGACTGAGAAATGTTAAGTATCCATTTAAACATCAACTGTTTTTTGGTTTTACACCAGGTTGTTGTTGAAACAAAGTACTCCTGCACCTGAGAGGACCAAAGAATTCATAGCGTATATAAACAGTGCTTCTATCAAAACAATTTGTTCTCATCTGGTAGTTTCAAGTGCTTAAAGCATAACGTGTAATGTTCCGACTCATCATTAGATGAGCATTTATCTGCCACACCTTGTCTCTGGGAGCCAGGCCTCCCAAAGATGGCCTCCTCACTTCAGAGCCCTGAATTAGTCACCACTGATGAATTCTGTCCCCTCCAGTTAGGTCTTACAAAATAACTCTGACACCTCTCTTCAGATACACTACCCAGTCCTCGTAACTCAACCCAGTTGAGTTGCGTCTCCTCTACTGCAAGAAAGAAGAAGTAATTCAGGAATTACCGTGTTCCTTGCCTTATCCCTCTGGGGCCAAGGAGCTGAAAGCAAACTCAGCTCTACAAATCACACTTCTATCCCCACTTTTCAAAGCAACAGCAAGATTTGGTTGATCTTATTTCTTCCATTTTCTTCTGGTTAAGCCTCCGTGGCACCACTCAAACTACTTGCCTAGCAAGAAATGTAGGATCCCATCATATAGGGTCCCTCCAATTAAATCTGTTCCAAGTTTTTTGTCATTATTCATCATCCAAATGGTGGAAATAACCTCCTCAGCATACTGCTACAGAGAGCTAGTGAAAGAACAAAATAAGAAGGCTTCATAAAAGACAACACCAAAACCAACCACAAAGTCCTGGCACGCGTGCAAGCGAAATGCATTCCAAATCTATCCCCCAAAAAACGTAATTCATGTTTAACAGGGCTTTTTGTTGTTTCTCCAGCACCTTTTTTCAATTAAGTCTTGAATACCGCATTCACTCCTAACGTTGTTACTGAAACCCCGCACCTCCCAGATGTATATAACGTACCGATACAAGACAGCAGGAATTAAGATTAAGGCACCGTGATGGTAAGGCATCCTGCTTCGCCAACTTCCATTGTTTTAATGGCCTCCCAACAGCTCGTGCCTTTGCGGCTAAGCACAAGAGGGGCCGAGGTGCAGCCGCCACCGGGGTCGGGGATCCGCCGCCATCGGCGCCTCACGGGGCGGGGGCCCCGCGGGCGGCACCCGCAGCGCCGCGGCCATTTCGGGGGGCTCGGCCCCACGGCAACGCTTCGGGGCCGGGGGCCCCTTTGTGTGAGGCGGGGGCTCGGCGCGGTCCCGGCGAGGACGACCTCGACGCCCCGAGGCCGCGCTGCCGCCCTGAGGGGCCGGGGGTCCCGCGGGGGTCCCGGGGCCGTTCCCGCCCCCCCGTTGCCAGGCGGCGGCGGCCTCGCCTCACGGCCCATGTGCGAGGCGGCGGCCGGGCGGCGCCCCGCCCTCGCTCCCTAAGCATAAGAAAAGAGGGGAGGGGAGGGACGCGCACACAAAAAGAGGATTAAAAAAAAATAATGAAGGGGATAAGACAAAAAGCTGGTTTCCTGCACAGGCTGCGGCGGAGGAGCGGGGCCGCGCCCGGCGGCGGGCAGACAAAGGCAGCGCCCCCCGCCCGCCCGCCCCGCGGCACTCACCGGCCGAGCCCGAGGCTCCTCGCTTGCGGGCCGCGGGGGGCTCCGCCGGGGGCGGCCCGGGGGCCGGGGGCTGCTCCCGGGCGGGGGACGGCGTGGTGGCGGCGGAGGACGAGGAGGAGGAGACGGCGGCCGCGGGGCTCCAGCCGGGCTGCGGCGGCTCGGGGGCGGCGGGGCGGGGCGGCTCGGCGGGGCCGCTCAGCTCCAGCTGCTGCGGCGGCCGCTCCGGCAGGGCTGCGGCGGGCAGCGGGGCCGGCTTCCTCTCCATCACCTCCAGCTGCTCGTCGAAGTCCTCGTCCTCCTCCTCCTCCTCTTCTTCCTCCTCCTCCTTGTCGTCGTCCAGCACGAACTGGTAGTTGAACTGGGGCTGCTGCGGCCGCGGGGGCCCGGAGGAGGAGGAGGAGACCAAGGGCGACTGGTCCAGCTCGTCCATGGCGCCGGGAGCGGGCGGAACAATGAGCGGGGCTGGGGCTGTGCCGCTGCCGGCTGCGGGCCCGGCCTCCCCGCCCCGGTGACTCACCGCTGGGGGGGCGGCGGGGCGCGGCCGCCCGCCCCCCGCCCCGCCCGGCCGCTGAGCGACGGCGGCGGGAGCCAATGGGAAGCGGCGGGGGCGCGGCTCGACCAATGGGGCGCAGCCGCCTCATGAATATGCATAGAGGGGCGGGGCCGGTGAAACAGGGCGCGGGGCCGGCCCGCCCTGCCCCGAGCCCGGCCCGCGGCCCCCGGGCTCCGCAGTGCGGGGGAGCCGCAGCAGCCCGGGCCCCTCCGCAGCCGGGAAGGCGCTGGGGAACGAGCACCGGCGCTTGGTGCGGCCGGAAAAATCGTGAGGCCGGCTGGCCGGAAAGCAGACATCTTGAGGTGGGCGCTGCCGCCGCACGTGGCTTCGTGTGCCGGCCCGGAGGCCTCGAGGCAGCAGGGAGCGGGCGCCGCTCGCTGTATGCGCCTTCCGCGCTGTGTTTCGGTCTCAGGCACCGAGTCACCGTCCGGAAAAAATCCAGGAGGGCCACGGGTGGATGGAGGGACGTTATAGGGTCCCAGCATTCCGCCCTCTTTTGTCTCAGGTGTATTTGCTTTGTACCCGCTGTTAAACCCAGATATTTGGGGGTAGGGCGTGTTGTGCTACCGGGACTGGGAAGGTTATGCTAAAATCCCATTTTCCAAACAACTAGAAACCTCCTAATTTCCAGTCTTAATTTGTTCAAGGCACGTCATTTTCCCAGTACTCCCTTTACTTTAAACTGTTCTCTGAATTTTAATTCCTAACCTGTTTAAAGGGATACACCTTGTCCATCCCTTGCCTCCCTTAGCCCAGCTAGAGCAGCTCTGCCGTCGCCCTGTCCCTTGCTCCTCCCGGCAGCCTTTACCTGCACCTGCTCCAGACTCAGTTTGGGCCAGGTGAGTTTTTCAGAAGGATGTACAAAGACATGGATATTCCCTACCTCTACCAGGCACATCCAGGAGGAACATGGAAAGTTTTTATAGCAGCAGTGAAGGCAACAGCATGGGGATACAAACACCACGGGGATACAAAATGTCACAGCTGGTGAATAAGCACTTAACTAAAGACCTGTAAGGTCTTCAGACTTTGTTCTTCCTTTCTTTCCCCTAAGATTTTGTATCTTCTATTGACAAATTGTCCATGTACATCTTCAAACCAGGCCTTTTCACGGTGCTGTAAGGGATGTTGCAGTGGCAACAGGATGGATGGATGAAATTAAAGTAACTGTGTTGTTAAACATAGAACTTGGAAGTTTCAGTAGCGGCTAAATGCTATTCCTAGTTGTATTGTTACAGCCAGTGGACTTCATTGACAGAACTAAAGGGCCCAGGAAAATTAAGACATAAACTTGTCTTCTTTTTATTTACCTATTGCTGTATCTACCCAGTGTCCTCCAGCAGCTGCCATGGGGCTGGTGCAAGCAAAGGTGTCAGCAATAGTGTGCTCCTGCTCCCCGCTGGCCAACGCACAGCACATGCGTGGGGAAAGCGCTCGCTTCAGGGCAGTGTTGAGCCTCAGAACACTTTAACACGTTGAAAAAGATTAAAGTAATAAAGTGCATTAAGAAATTAGTAACAATCTGGTGATGTTTTTTATCTGTGAAAACACCAGGCCAGATTTAATGACTTTACAGATGAATGTAAGGCTGTGATCTTGAGTGGCATTTTACCCCATTCACCGGTAGATGACCGAGCCTGAAATATTTCATAAAAGGAAACTTCAGCTTTTTTTTATTGTAAATCTGCACTTTTTGTGCAGCAAATAAAAATATTTTGATTGAGTAAGCTCCTTATAATTTCACCAGAAAATGTCATTTTCACGTCTCTTAGTTAAACAAGAAAATGGAAATTTTAACATTCCATTAAAATATACTTTTAGGCAACTAAGGACTTTTAATACTTCATAAAGTTCTGAATACAGACACAGAGCTGAAAGTAATTTTAACATATCTAGCCACAGTGATTTTTGGTCTTCTACAAGTAGGAAAAATCTATATATAATTCAGTTGATTTTATCAGAATGCTTGAAAGCAAATCCATCGTCAGTTAAAGAGAAATGAAAGGGATTTTTATTTAGGGAAAGGAAGTGACTAAAGGTCTTGGAGGGAAACAGGAAGGGAGTTCCAGATTGCCTAGGCAAGCCAAATTAACAAGTGAGAGGGAAACACAGCTCTCCAGTATTTAACATACACCGCCAAATACCCTTTCTTTTAACTCTCAGAAAAAATATTTTACTATTCTTACATGAAGATTGTCAGCAAGTAGTACTTTGCAGATACTCAGCAAGCTAATTTACAGATTTTCATGAGATGCTTTCACATAGCAAACTTAGGAAGAAAACCATTCAGTCTGGTGTGCTTCTGAATTTCCACAGCAGAGCTGACGATGGCTATGGACTAGTTGTATTTTCATCTGTCCACCGTGACCTTCTGCCTGATCTTACACGGAAACAATATGATATCACAGTATATCATCGGCTAGGTAAATAATTGTGAGGGGAGAAGTGCCGTGTTATGCTGTCACAGCGGGTTCGAACGGGAAAAGCGTTTAGTCTCAGGTAGCAATTTAAAAACCTGGAGTTAACGTTACAGGGACAGCTGGATTTCTGTCCCTCATTTTAAGCTCAGAATATGGTCCCCCAGGTTTCAGACATCTCTTTATCTCTGGAAGGATAAAAAGCGGCAGTGCCTTTGCTTACAGATTATGCCTGTGCTGCCGTGCCTTGGGCATCAAGCACATTTACCTAGCACTTTGTCTTGGTTTGAATGCCCACTGTACTTCTTTTCAAGATCAGTAGTGGGATATTTTCCAAAATCACTCCTTAGTTTACTAATACAAACGAAGCATGCTGAGGGAAAGAAGTGTTAAAACAACAGCACAGAAGGATTGCCAGCTCCTGATGGTAACAGGCAGGTTCACTCTATCAGAATTTTCTCTAAGGCCTGCCTTTCAGCCTGGTCCTCTGCAATAATTAACATTTTATTGACAGTCACTTTTTAAACCTTTTATGTTCTTTTGTGTTCCAGGCACTTCCTATTCTGGACTTGTCACTTTACTGTGAGCTGACTTAAGTTGAGCCAATTTTTCTACTTTTTCCCTTCCAATATCATCTTAAAAATGAAAGCAGCCCATTTCTACAGGAAGGGTCCATATAGCCCCATCACACTGTTTACACTGAAGAAAGATGAGACTTGTGTGCAAAACCGTTCAAGCACTGTAGCACTTCCATGTTCTTGGTAACCTTCTATCTAAGAACTGACCCCAGCTAAGGCTACTTCATTTGCATAACTAACAAGTTCTCAACAAGCAGATAGTCAGGATTTAAAATAAGTATTTTCCTTGACGTCCTCTCCTCTCTGCCCAGTCAGGGAGGTGAGGGTTGGATGCTCAAGGGAATACGCTGCTGTGAATCAGAAAAGTCCTTAAGGGAAAGCAATGATTGCATTCTTACGTTTCATTATTACAGCAATGCAATATATTAATAAGAAAGTTAATTAAATAAATGTATCCATTCACACCTTAATAATAGCGAATTAGGGAAATAAAACCATGGAAGTTTGGCAGAATGACGTGCATTGAACAATTTCTAATACCACTCTCAAAATTCACCAGGTCACTGTAGAAAATTTAAACATACAAGAATGCAAAGTCCTCTGAGACTGTCTGTGAACATTCACAAAATTCTCTAAGGAATCAGAATGAATGGTGCAAATTTTTCAAATTATCCAGAATGCAGATAATTCCCCGGTTTAGTTTCAATATTGCTACTATTCAGTACCTCCCACCTCTAAGAAATAAAGTTAAATTATTCACTTACCAGTTTGGCCTCAATCATTTAGACTCCCGAGGAACATAAGGACCACCAGCTTCACTGGACCTAGACAAAAAAAAAAAACATTCACTATTAATACCTCTTGCAAGCAGATCAAGGTAGTATAATAATTACTTTTTATAACGCATGATATCCATTTATTATGATATCCGTATCATAATGCATGATATATGTTTAAGAATAAATGCTTAAAATCACTGTCAAGTTTAGGTCTCAGCATCCCTCACTAAATCTGTACCCATGCACGTGTCTACACTCAAACCCACCTTGATACTTACTCTTTTTTTAGGGCTTTATTATGGCTCTGTCTCATTCCACATGCTGTAATTAATGTCGTGAGCCAGCAGTGTTTGTTCCCTGTATGCCTGGGGATTCAATGGAGGAAAGAGTCCACCGATGCCCAGTACCTTTCAGGTCCTTTGGACAGACATATTTGTGATGTCCAGTTCCCAGGGAGTGAGGAAACGAGGATGTACTCATTACCACACAAATGAGAGCACAGAAAGAACAGTTTTACAAGCTACAAGTGTAGCTTTAGAGCAGGAACAGAATTTGGATGGCATGTTGCAGGCTCAGAGTATCTAACATACATGCTCAACCACTGATTTCTTAACTTGGAGTGTACAAGCGACTGAGCTGAATTAGCTGAACAAACTAATTGAGGAAAATGTGTTCCCTGCATGTTCAGGGGAAGACACAGGTGGCAGGGGCTGACCTGGCAGCCCCACCATTCTGATTCCAGATGCTGAGCTTGTGATTCTGCTGGCTCAGTGACTTGAATTTACAATTCCAACAGCAAGCACGAACTATCTGAAAATAGAGCCATTTATTCAAATTATTTTAATAGCTTTAAAAAAATAACAATAATAAAAACTCTTGGGAATTCATAAAAGCTATAGTAGTTTGGATTTTTTATTTTTACTTTAACTTTTTTTATTTTTACTTTAACTTTTATACTTTAACTTAGAAATCAATTTTTGCTCTTTTAAGCATTAATATTTACCTGCTTAGAAGAGAAACAGCCTGGCAACCAACATTCAGGTTATTCCTTTGGCTGCCAAATATTCCCAGGGAGTAAAGAGACTGAGAGCAGCAACATTGTCACCATTACTGTAGACAAAACCGATGGCATTGCTACTGGAACTATAAACCTTAAGAAGACGGGGAAAGTTTGCTTTGGAAACAACAGTACTGATTTTAAATGCCTCACATTTGAAAGGAATCAGCACAGCATCTTCTAGCACTTTGCTCAGTGCTTAATGGCTTATGCCTTATAACTGTTTTTATCAAACCATGGCAGCTGGAGTCTCCACTCAGGTCACAGTGGTGTATGGGGGTTTCAGTGCATCTTTGACTTCCAAGGACAGCTGGTATAGCACCTTTGGAAGTCAGCACCGAGACAGTGACTGCTGCATCTTTTCTTACGAGCGTTTAGGGAGCTCTTCCTTTTTTCTGGGTCAGACAAAGATAGGATGGCTAAAAAAAATTTAAACATGACTACCCTGCTTTCTGAGTACTACACCAAGCTGATCAAACACGGAAGCCCTTTATCTCCCTCACCTTTCCCCACATAAAACAAAAAGCCCACCACCACCACCTCGAGCTTTTGAACACTTTGGACAATTTTGGTTAACTATGGCAGTGGTAGAAAATTCAAGGATGTTAAACTCCTGACAGCTTTGTAAAAATCAGCAGCTGGTTAAAATACAAAGAAGTGACAAGCTCTCCAGTGGAGAGTGAGCTAGGGAGAACTCAGCTGTTGCCCATTGTGTTTGGCAGTGTAGTGGGTTTACGTGGCAAGGTTTTGGTAGGAGGGCGGCCATAGGGGTGGCTTCTGTGAGAAGGATCTAGAAGCTGCGCCATGTTTGGTAAGGGCCCCACTGCTGACCAGAGCTGAGCCAATAACTGCTGTTGTTTTGCGCCTCTGTGAGAGCGTATTTAAGACAGGGAAAAAAACGCTGCGCCACTCAGCAGCTGGGAGGGTGAGAGGAGTGAGGAACAGCCTTGCAGGCGCCAAGGTCAGTGAAGAAGGAGGGGGAGAGGTGCTCCAGGCGCCGGAGCAGAAGTCCCCTGCGGCCTGTGGTGAGGCCCATGGTGAAGCAGGATGTCCCCCTGCAGCCCATGGAGTACCACGGTGGAGCAGGGTTCCACGCTGCAGCCTGTGGAGGAGACCACGGTGGAGCCTGTGCCCCAAAGGAGACTGCGGCCTGTGGAAGACCCCTGCCGGAGCAGATTCCGGGCCGGACCTGCAGCCCGTGGAGAGGAGACCACGCAGGAGCAGGTGACCCGACAAGAGCTGCTGCCTGTGGACAGCCCACGCTGGATCAGTTCGGCAAGGACTGCATCCTGTGGGTGGGACCCCACAGCACAGGGGACAAGAGTGACTGAGAAGGAGCGGCAGAGAAGTGCTGTATACTGACCATAACCCCCATTCCCCTGCGCCGCTTGGGGGGAGGAGGTGGAAGAGGGTGGATGGGGGGGGGAAGGTGCTTTTGATTTCTTTCGTTTGTTTCTCACTTCTCTAGCTTGTTAGTAATAAGCAATAAATCTTACTTTCTCTCTATGCTGAGTCTGTTTTGCCCGTCACGATAATTATTGCGCGATCTCCTAGTCCTTATCTCAACCCTTGAGCCCCTTTCATCGTATTTTCTCCTCACTCCTCTTTGAGGAGGGGGAGTGAGAGAGCGGTTGTGGTGGAACTCGGCTGCCCACCCGAGTAAAACCACCACAGGCAGCCATCAGCCAGTAGGCAGTTTTTATAAGCATGTCTGTCTTTCACCCAGATGGCAAAACCATAAAGGAGGATAAGAGACATGTAGAACAACTGAAGATATTCCAGTATACACGGTAAGACCTGAAGCTATGGGAAACCTGAACTTCCTAGTTTTACTGGTTTTAGAACTGGTTTCCGACTGTTGTAGACAGGGATTAATTTTACATGAGTCACGCCAGTGGAACTGTATTGAAGACTACCTAGGTGCAGCCACAGTCTTGGCAAGAGCAGAAAAAAAAGGAACATAAATTTTGTAGACCAAATTCTATCTGATATATCCCATGAAAAGGAATAGAAACAAAAAAAAAAGATCTGGAAAAAAATAGCACATTGAAGAAGATACATAGAGCTATCTTATTGCCTAAGAAAAATCAAGGTTCTTTGGGTTTTCTAGGGCACAATGCGAGGCAGGTATTACTTATTCTAATCTGTTTAAAAATACATTTTTTTAGTACAAAGATAATTTTTACTTTTCTCATTGTAACTTGTGAAAAATGTAACATATTTCAGTAAAAACCAACTACTTGAATACTGTATATCACCTGTTCAAATTACTCCTTCAGTACAGTTAATTAGCAAAGTAACTGCTTTCATTCCATCAGTTAGAAACAGGTTGCTAAACAGTGCAAGTTTTAATGTATGAGCCTGAAAATAATTATAACTTGACCATATCCTGGGCAGAAGTACCTGGGTTAACTGAAAAAAAGTTATTCTGACTTTAGAGGTAGCTATTTGTTATTTGTTTCTCATCCAGATCTTACCCTCTTAAAGCTTTAGTAAATTAAATCAGAACTTAGATCCAGCGGTATTTAAGATTTATCCAACTAAATCAGTTCAGTAGAGTTCTCGTAAATTTTGCATTGGGCCATTGGAATATTGAAGAGATTTGTCTGATGGAGCACATTACAATCTTTCTGAAGCTAATACAGATGATCTGAGATGGCAGATGTTCTCTACCCTCAGAAACTACTGTAAAGCCAACCTCACTGATGACTAACAGCTTTCTGACATTACACCATAGTACTTTCTTTTACCTAGGGGCAGAAAAGTAAATAAGGCATACATACAGTATTTCTTACAGTGTAAAACTGTTTTGTAAGTATCCCAGTTAAAAATAATTAAACAAAAACAACAGGCCTGCTGATTGCCACTTCAAATAAATCTTTTCCACGATAGGAAGATATCCTCCTTGTTCCTATTCGTTGAACTTAAGAATTCCTGCATTTTGCTCAATACTGTGTGATCATGGATGATATATAGACAGTTTCCCCATGCTATGGCATGTTCATGTAACTGATATGATGGCAAGACGTATCTCTGTTCACTTGTGGTCTCTTTTCAACACTGATGCAAGTGTCATCTTTACCTTCTACTATTGTCTCAGAGGAATCCTCAAATTCAGCCCATTTCTAGCCAGTTTCCCTCAAAGATCATCACTGCTATCATGTCGCTTCTCATCCGACTTGGTTTAGCCCTTATAGCTTGAAGTTCATACAGATGTTCAACAGTTGTACTGAACTCTTTCTCTGAGGCAAAGTATCCTTTATTTTTCTTCCAGAATGTATCAGAAAGGAAGGTTGTAAGACATTTAGATGCATATGCATTTTACATTAACTACACGTAATACTTCATCAAAATTTCCATATATTTTTTTTTTTTTTCCTGCAAATTGGGTGATGGTTACTATCTCTACAGACTCAGCCTCTCTGCCATGATCTAAGGCACTTATTTGAAAATCTACTGCTACGGCTGCCTCAGGATGTTGAACTTGTACAAATAATTCACGCATCCCACTGCGGGATAAGAGGAAAGACAGCTGGGAGCAGACAAAAAGGGATGCTAAAATGGATGAGACCTCCAGCTGTTGATGCACAGAATAGAAAGATCAGCACTGGCAACTGGCACAGCCTAAAACTATCAACTTCAGTTCCCCCAGACTAAAACAGTCCAGGACTGGATAATTCTTACTCCTTCGTATATCATCCATCCAGCTCCAACCAAATAAAAATAATCACTTTATTCCTAAAAGTAGGACATGATTTCATCTCCCAGAGTTTTCAGAAATAGCAAGTGTTATTTGAACTGTTTTTTAATAAAACCAGGTGCCCCTATATAAATATGTAATATATTATGCATTGATTCAATTTTAGATCATTTTATGGCAACTGAGTGGCATTTAAATTTTTGTCACATTTCTAAAAATATGCAGTTTTAAAACATACTATGTTAGCGATTTTGTTTACCTCCAGTTTTGTTTACCTCTGAAATTTCATTTCAGATCATGGTATTCCTTCACCCTAAGTATTTATGCATTTATAATTGTGTGTGGCATATATATGTATGTATTTATAAATGCGTATGCAAAATATGAAGCAAAAAAAGTTAAATATGCTGTCTCTAGCCTGATGGGCTGTTTGTTTTTGTTTAATTAGGTTCATGTTTACCCTTCCAGAATGCCCAGGCATCCCAGCCAAGTATCAGGGCTCACTGGGTTATGCAATGTCCTGGTATGTTAAAAAGTTGGTTCCTCCTACACACAGTTCACAAGGCACAATACAACAGGTGGATGAAAGACTTTGCACGGGGGTGTTTTGGAAACATGAGGCAACAACAAACCAAAGAGGTCAGTGGAAAAGCAGCAGTTTGCCACCTACCTTTATTGGTTAGTTGATTTCTCTTGCAGATGTTTCGGATTTGCAAACCAGATCTAGAAGGAAGCAAGAAAATATATACATGCATTGAGAAAAAATAAATAAATTGATCCTCAGTGAGCTGAGAGCAGCATCTCATAATGTTAAATTTGAATACATAGGCAGTTCAGAACATACAGCGTATATGTTCTGCACTATATATTATATTATAGCTAATTGCACACACTTCTGTGAGCTCTCTTTGTAAGCTTCTAAAACAAAGACTGCATAAACTCTTATTTATGGAGCATACCACAACAAATCCACAATCCTGATCACAGCCCCTGTATGGTACACAGATATTACAGACACCTCCTGCTAGGCTGGGCTTATATTTTTCTTTTTTAATCAGATTTCTCACAGCTCCATAGATAAGCCAAACATGTCAGCTGAAAGCACAGCTGAATGAGGTGCCAGGAACCCCAGTAAAGTTCAGAAGAATCACTGTGCCCATGAAGTTAACAGCACAACATGTGGAACAATTTAATTTCTATTTATTCAGCTTTAATCAGGCTTCATGTCAGCACATGCCTGATTTGTTTTAAAATCCTGGGTACAGGCAACAAATAGCTGTGTGGAACATGCGTATGCAATGTATGTAGCCATATCACCTGGGGCAACATCACATGGGATTTGACAAGATAGGCGGGTTTGGGATTGGCAATATTGGGATAAGAAACACACAACATTACGGCAAGAGATAATGTTGGGGATTTGTATTCTCAGTGCTGCTACACAGAAACTCTGATGCCACCATAAGCTGTGTGGTACTCTTCCAAAAGTAATGGCCATCTAATACAATGAGCATGAAGAATGGCTGGCTGTTGGTGAGCCCAAATTAAGTTATTTTCTCAGGAGAAGCAATGCAATACTGAAGCGAGGAGTTTGAGGGCTTGTCAGTGATGGTTATGTGGGGAAGAGTTTGAAATGGCAGAAAAGGGAAGGTGGGAATCTATGTACAGAAACTGTGAATGACAGCTGAGCAAGTTCCCTGTGCTTTCCAGCCTGGCAGGGAGGAAAAGCCAAGCAGTGTCAGCCAGCAGCAGCTGGAGAAGAAAACGGGCAGAACAAAATGGAACCCGTGTCCCTACGTTTTCTGAAAGAATGGCCTGTGGCCAGACACGAGAGGATTCGGAGAAGAGTGAAATGAATCATGACTGCAATATACAGAGAGTGTAAAAAATGAAGACCAAAAGGAAAGGGCAAGAAATCCCCTTTTCTGTCACAAAAAATAGACGAGGCAGAAAAACAGTGAAAACTTCAGGTTACCTGGCTGTACTGAACGTATTAGTGGCTTGATTGAGTTTTCTCTCAGGTATGTGTATGTAAGTGTCACCACACTACAATGCAGTTGTTTATGAGTATCAGAAGGCAAGAAGACTAAAATATTAAATCTGGTGCAAGACAAATCTAGTTAAAGTATTTTAAATAAGATGAGGACCGTCTTTACAGCTTCACCTTCCATTCTGCTCATTCTAATTATAAACAGGTATTAAAGTAGGAAGACATTACACCAAGTTAGACAATATTCTGAAACAACCATTTAATGAATAATAGCGAATTTGAATCTCTCCATTTATGCACACCACTCAGGTTAAGCTTCTTAGACTAAGAATTCATCCTCAAATGACTATTAAGCAAAAAAAACCCACCCACAAATACAAGCTGAAAAGACATTTGAATGTATAATAATAAACAAAGCCATTATTACAAAGTTAATGTGATGAAAGCATTTGAGAAGAATTCCACCTAAAGCCTAGAAAGCACAACAGAGCTGTGAAAAAGTATTAAGAGGTATTTAAACTAGGAAACGAGCAGCTCAAGAGATGCAGCTATTTAACTCTTGCAATAACATCGCTTCTTCAGATGATGCAAGTCTGATGTCAATAGACGGGTATGATGAAGTAAGAAACACAAGTGAGCTTAACTGGCAGGGGTCTGGGAAGGTGAGCAACATGAACCACAGTGAGGGAAGTGTGTGTGTGTGGGAGGAGAATACTTGAAGAAAAAGAAGTTGGTATTATCCCAGCATGAAGTTACCAAAGTTACCAGCACTAATGTAATCCTCGATGCCCACAAGGGTTTGAAGTGTCCCAAGGATAGACCTGAAACCCTGCTGCAACTGTCTGAGAGCTGCGGATTGCTAGCTGAAGCAGCCCTGCAGAAATCATCTCCCCCATCCTTCTCCAGAGGGAGCTTTTCTTCTACGCTGCTCTGCAGTGTAAGGAGCACAAACTCATTCTAAGACTACCACAGCACTTTGTGGCAGATTTATGTGTTGGTGGCATTTGTAGGCTACATTGTTTTCAAAAGATAACCCTGGAAATGTGTGAAATCATGGAAATGTGTATCTGCTTCAGGAAAAAGTGACCCTTAATTTTTACCATCCTGGGTAAAAAATAGGTCTAGAGAGTTTGCATTATATATTTAAGAGAATTGTCACTAAAATCAGACACAACCTTCTCGTGCAGAGTCATTGAATTAGCTCCTCAGCTTGCACAGATCCAGGCTGTTTCACTCGGATCAATACACTGCTGGGAATTAGCAGCAGCTGAGATCTGGCTTGCTACAGTTAGGCTTATGTAATTCAAAACTAAATGAAACATGGGCTCTCTGAAAAGCAACATATCAGAAGATATCTCTGTGCAGAAAAGTAACAGTCCAAGCTAAAGTCTGACACCAAATCCACCATGCATCACAGGAACGTGGATGTAGATTGGACCATCTCACTCCCAGAGTCCAGCTTCCCAGTGCTTCATTCAGGGAGCCAAAAGACCATCCGCTCTTCACATATCCCTACACCACAAACCAAAAAAGACTTCCCAAGACCCTACAACAAGTAGGTCTATTCACAGATAAACTATAGAAATACTCTACCACCAAAATTAGCGACGTTTTTTCCTGTTATTGTCTCTGTTGCCCTATAGCAATCGTACTGTGTGTATTTGAAAAAGCAAAACCAAACTGGGAATGCTGCTATTGTTCAAACTTGAGCCTGTATTCCCACTACTTTAGTAATCCAGTTTCTATTTGGGATGGTGTGCAACACTGACACCAAAGAAATCAAGAGATGGATTTAGTAGGACCATGCTGTGCTCGCAGGCTGACAAAGAACAAGCCATAAAAGGGTTCTGTAAAGTCTAAGAAGGCAAGAAAAAATCCTTAAAGCAATTATTACTTATAATTATTTTTTTTAGGTCTATGAGATTTTGAGTAACATACAATTTTTTATAATATGTGGCTTCACTATTAACTTGTTTTGAAAATGAGTGTTGCCAGTCCCTATATTTTTCAGAAACTATTGGAATGGGATGTACCCATAAAACAAACTTGAACAGCACTCATTTTCTTGTATCTGCAAATTTCATCTAATTTTTGCACTTGGTTATCAGCTGAAGATTCTCCTGAATAAAGTCTACATATTTCTAAGAACAAGCAGTTCAGATATTTCTATTCTAGTTATCAACCACACCACTAGAACTGAAATAGCATCAATTAAAATTGTCATTGACCTCTCACAGAGTACTGATATAAGTGCCATTCTCCCCTTGTCCCAGCTGCTTTTTATACAACAGGGTATTTGATTTCCTCCGAACATTTGATTGAAAGATGAAACCGTCCAATGTTTCCAATTAAAAACAGCTTGTGTTCTACAGCGGATTTAACTACTTCATTAAATCATTCATTACGGGTTTTCTCATAGCTCTATTTTTTATTCTTTCCTTCAATCCGTAAACTTTTCACTTATGGATCTAATAAAATCATCAGGAAGCTTAATTTTCTGTCATCTGCCAGTATCAAAAAGATGTAATTAAAAATCATCACCACTATTCCATCTGCCACTTCTGTGCACTGTCAGTGCACCTGAGTCCTCTGTGTGCAGAGCGTTAAGAAGTCTCCTTCAAATTTCCGTAATCTGAGCACAGAAAGTGTGTATGTTGTCTAGGTACAATTTAAACTTGGCATTTCTTCCAGAATGTCTCACGCTGCTCTTTCTGAACCCTAGGAATCTAGCTGCACTCTGGTCCATCAGGCAGCCAGTGCGCCTTCACGTGAGTGAAATGATTCCCCTTCTTTTTGGGAGCATTGCCAATTCACTTCCTTGCCTCACTCGGATGTGACTGTCCTTCATGCCTATGTTTTGTCCCATTTAGATCGGCGTAATGCTAGACCCTTTCTGCCGATGTGTATGCATGCAGAATTAATAGACTTAATCTACTACAAAAAGATGCTGGCAGGAGTTTTGTTGGCAGCAGCCAGGGTAAGCACATAACTCCCTCCGTGGCTTAGTTACCCTGGTTGCCAGTCACATTCAATACTGGCCTCAAGGTGCTTCCTCCTGACCTTTAAAGCCTCGTGGAATCTCAGTCCGAGCGTGTTCTCCAATACAGCAATTCCCTCCCTCACCTTCCTGAGTGCCAAACAGGCTTGGCTGAGTCCCCCCTGTCCCACCCGCAGGTATACAAATGTACCCAGCCAACTTGCAACTTAACTGCTCCTAGTGCCTTTCTCCTGCAGGAGTGTCCACCTAATTATGATTACCAAAGTTACACAGAGATTGCACTCGAGGCATTTTTAACTCTTTCCCCATAAATGCAGGTTTGGCATCCAAAGTTGTGCTGAAGTCCTTTATTTTTAATAAATGCTACATTTGGTTGTTATAAAATAAAATAAAAATTGAAGTTGTTGCTCATGGTTACACTCTCCTCTTACCAAAATAATACAGAGCTTTAGGAAATACACAACAAGCACACGCTGATCCTGATGACAATTCATAACACTGGATGAAAAGATTAAAAATAGTGTGGTATAATTAGTATAAATCAATCCACATAATCCAGCTTTATTTCAAACCAGTGAAACTTTCAATAATTAATAAGTCTGTATGCAATATAAAATGGAAGGACAACACCAATTCCTTATTCTTTTGACTCACACCCGCAAATGAAAAACAGGAGCTCTCTTATTTGCTTGTACACCAGGTTTATACACCAAAACTGGCAGGTTTGGATTCTGCAAGTACTTGTACATGTGTTCCTCCTTCATAGTCACAACCTGCTCTACCCCGTATCCAAAACTGCTTAGTAGCAAAGCATTTGCTGGACTAGACCTAAGAGCAGGATTTATATTTTTAAAGGTTTTACCTTAAGAAAATTAGGTTATATTCTGAAAATGAAACACAATTTTAAAACAATTTACTGTCAGCTTTTGGAGGAAGAGGTCTAGATTATGTTAAAGATGTGGTAGTTATCTGAATATCCTTTCTAGCAGCTTACCCCTTTTGCCTTTGTGTCAGTTGCCTCGATACTGCCAATAGTAACAAAGCACAGCAAGTAACAGAGCTTGTATCTGTAGTCATACATGCAACACAACTGTATGCAAATACATAATACCAATTCTGTTTCAGAATACTATTTTGAACAACAAGCTCAAACTAACTGTAAAGACTGTTTAAACAACAGTCAATAAGATTTTTTTTCTCTCTTATTCATGTCGCAGAGAACTTGTACACAGATCTCCCACAAAGATGGTTTTCATAGATTAAAAAAAAGAAAAAAGAAAAAAGAAAAAAAAGAAAAAATAAAGAAAAAAAAAAAAAAAAAAAAGCTTCTTTTTAACCAAACCATACTTCAGCTTCCCACTAAAAGTTCAGTTTTCCAAGTATCACCTCTTGGGAAAAAAATCACAAACATTGTTTCCAGAGAAACACATAGTTGTGTTTGAATGCAGGGCATAGCTCGTGTTTTTAAAATCCTGATTACACTTTACAAAGTACTGACACAGGCCTACATTGCAGTAGGCTTATTTCACAGCATTAAAACACAGCGTAAAATGAGAAGGCTGATCCTGGCCTCTTTTTTATCTTACTGGGAAGTCCGGCTCAACTCCAATCTTCCCTCAGTTTAGGGCTAAGCTGCAAGTTAGCAAACTACTTGTCTATATAAGAAAACAAAATTATTCAGCCACTTTACCTTCCCAGGATCATTTTCCTTGAGGTCTGTTCCCCAGTCCTGCTCCATGTGACAGAGATTTCCGTGACAGTCAGAGGTTAACACAAAGTGAATGTCATAAAAACCACGAGCGATACCTTTGCTGTAATTGCCATTAGAGGTACACTGCAATTGTTACAAATAAGCAATTATTTTTATCATAGTACGAAAAAAAGGTGTGGTTTAGTTTCTGTTTGTCGGAGGGTCTGTAGGAGTCTGCACAACAGAGGATCAACAGTGCTTTTATTTTAGCAACAAGAGCTGTTCAAGTAATGGTATTTAAGGAATGAGGTCATTTATTCAAGCTGTTTAGATATAACAGTGTTCGGTGATGTCAGTCAGGCTACAAGTAGATAAAAATTGCATCATCTTATCAGCCAGGCATTTCTAGTGCTGGTGAGCTTCTCACATTTAATAAAGCAAGGCATGGAAAATAAACTCCGTCCTGGCACAGAGAGATGCTTCTGAAGCCATTTACACTCTAGAGCAGAGTTGGAAAATATGAATTACAAGACTTTATGCATGTGTCTCTGAATGCCTGTACTTGGTGTTTGTTTAAAGGACAAAAATCAATGTTCATACCTGAATCAGTAGTTTTTCTCTCTATTAGGTAAGATTTCAGTAAGACAGATATTGTAGCAGGAAATCCCAGGCAACAAAACACATTTCAATTACTATATTGGTGAAAAACATTCAATAAAGTACTAATGTGACTTTATCATTTTATCCTGATACACTAAATTAACATGCAAGATTTGACCCAAGATTTTTGGCGGATGTTTGAATGTTACTATGCATCCCTAAAAAGACCCAAATCCACTCTCTGAAGTAACCCCTATTGTAAAAACAAACAAACAAACAAACAAAAAACAGGTCAATGGCTGACATAGTCTGATATTAGTCAGTATGACCATAACCTCATTAGAAATTATTTCAATTGGCCCATGTTTTTTACAACAAATTTATTTTCCTATGTAGTCGGTTAAAAAAAAATAAATCTTCCTTTTTCTAAATACAAATAACATGTTTTCAGAGATAGGTTTATCTGAAAGCTTTAAATTTTGTCTCACTAACATCTGTAAATCCATTATTTCTACTCACCTTGAAACTTCTTAACTGTTGGTAACTGATATGCCCTTTCTCAAAACACATTTTACAAAAAGGATTTGTCACTGAAGTTTTAGTAATTGCATTTCTGATATGTGTTTAAGTTATCAGTTCTGTTACAATATCCCAGAAGTTAGGCACTGTAATCATTTTTCTGAAGAATTTATACTGGGCAAGTCTCTGCCCTGAAAATATTTACATGCATGACTTCAGTAAAAGTATTCACATAAACAAAATTATTCATTTGTATAAATGTTCCAGACTTCAGCCAAAAAGATGATAGCACTGAGTAAAAAAAAACATTGGTATTGTCCACAATGCACTGAAGATAGATAAGGCTGTCAGGCAGTGATCTGTCTTAAATTTGTATGAAATGGTTTATGCCAAATAAATTTCCTCTGACTTCATAAATGCAAAATGAGTTATTTCCACACACATCTAGCGGATACTTATGTTAGGCGTTAGTAATTTACATCACTACAAAGATATCAAGATTGGGCCCTTGTAATGGTAAGTATTTCAACAAATCCCATTATAAAGTTTTTAGCTTCCTTTAAATTGCATTTTACTGTTTGTGTATTGAACGAACGAGACTGCAACGGTAATTAAAAAGATTTACGGCCTAGTTTGATTTACAGTGCCACACAGAAGCCAAAAATATCCAATGAGCCTCACCTGAACACGTGAACAATATTTACTCAATGAAATAAGCCTACGTTGCTTAAGAGCAATACTAATCTGCATAAAGAATATGCTCCAAAGAGATAACGTGAATTAACCCTGAAAACATGCTTAAACTCCAGATCCCATTATTGGTGTGCATCCCCAAGGGACTGTAACATTAGCCCCAGTATGATACCATAAATCCAAGAAAAATTCAGTATAATTGAAAGATATCACAGTTTCAAACTGTTCCAAATGTTATCCTGTTTAACATCTGTTACGTTAAAGAGAAATAGAGGAAGATGGATAGGAAAAATATTCAATAGGGGCTAGATTCACAACAGTTATGCACACTACTTGATCAAATCTTTCATTTTGAACTATTTTTCAAGCATAAAACATACCACGCAGCAAGTAAACCGGAGAATTATTACCCTAAATCCTGACCAAGTAAAACTAACAATTCAGTAATTCTCATTTTCCCACTTTATACCTGGACAGCAAGCATCTGAACTGTAAGATATTCAATATTTATCTTTAGACAGGAAGAAGAAATGTGGATGTCTTTCTGTGGAAACGATCAGTGAAAGTACTGCCACAGACAGGGACAATACTGAGCAAACAGCCAGAAGGTGAGCTAAGACAGCAAATAAAACCAAATTCTTTCCATTAGAAAAAAAAATCACTGCCATGACTAAGTTATTCATGTTTGTTTCTGCACTTTATCAGTCATTCTTTTCTCTCTCCCCACCCAACAATAGTAGATATATATAGTTTTTTTTCCTTTCCTCATTACAAGATAAAACGAAAGCCTCTTTGAGAAAAGCCTCTTTTTTTTCTTTTTTTCTTTTTTTTTTCTTTTTTTTTACGTTGCTGCTTGGGCACTGCATGTTTTCTCCTTTGTGTGGTCCGTGTGCAGGCTATGCACCTGAACCTGCCCCAAACAAAAACTATGCCTGAAGCTAAATATAGAAAGCAATTTGTACCTCATCTACCTGTCAGAACCACAAATTGTTTATATTCGTTGAAAAAGAGGAAAACCTGTTGCTAGCTACTGGACAACAGACAAACCTGTCTCCCTAGGTGGTAAGCCGCTGGATAGCCTCCTTCTCCAAAGGCACTCGCTGAGCAGTCTCCTTTCTTTGGAACTCTCCCTGTGGTGGAATTCCCAGAGCATTAATTAATGAGCATTAGCACTGGGTGTACACACAAATTTCACATAGGAAGGCAAAAAGCAGAGAGCCAGTCCTTCAGTTAATGTAAACTACCAGGTTTTTTTGGTTGCTTGCTTGCTTTGCTTTGCGTTACTTTTTACAAGCCTTGGGGCTGAACACCCATGCTGAGATATGACAGGTCAGAGGGGACGAATGCTTGGTTACTTTCACTCATCCAAGCTGCTGTTTTAATCTTGCTGAATTGCATCTGTGCTGGAAAAGTGTTTTTCAAGTTCATACTGGACCACCTTATTAAACAGCATCAAGGCTACGTTAATAAGGATTCTGATGAGCATGTATTTCTTTCAAAGTTTTTGACCAACACTCTCCTGTCCATACAAACCGATAAATATCAGAACAACTGTCAATAGAAAGCAAACAAAACCTATCTAAAGAATTCCACTATGCAAATTTCAACCAGGGAGATTTACTTCCATTACAACCAATTTGTATGGTGTTGGGAGCATTTTACCCCTTCATTATTTCATGTTACCAAGTTGCTGGGTGATCTATCTTGTTTGAAAGTCTCATTTCATGGCTGAACAAAAGCTATCACAGCCACTTCCCATATCTGATTCAGAAAACCTGATATTGCTTATTACAGATGGAGTTTAAATAGACAAGAATGACTGAGTCTATTTCAGCTGTTTACCAGATATACTACCAACTACATTGTGAAATAATAGAGGAAAATGTTTCTAATTTTCTGTTAATTGAAGGTAAATTACAGTTGTGCTACAGGTGAGAATAAACCAGCAAACCTCAATTATATTAATTAACCTATGTAATTTAGGCCAACGGAACATAACTCTTTGCTATTTTTCTACATTTATATACTGGAGCATGAAAAAATTAACCAGTGTTAATTGTGATGAGGTAGAACTTTTAATTACAAATGCAAACAGAACAGAGTTCAAAAGAGTGAGCTTGGAACCTCTTAATTTGTTTGTTATTATTGGCTGGCCATCACACATCAGCTTTATGAAGAAATACCCCCAAACTGGAACGTGCTGTCATCCTGCAGTCAGCTGCAGTATAAATTACCTCCCAAACCATTCTTCCATCCGACAGTCAGAGCAGAGCCTTCTCCAGCTTGAGCCTTCGCCAGCAAATCTCTGAAAATGGTGTCAGGGAGCGGATTTAGCACAGTCACACAATAATGCTGAGTAACTCTGATTCTCACTGGGAATAGCTTCTGCTGCTGTCAGTTCTCAGCCATTACATCTTCTGAGGAAGTTGCCTTCTTTGCTAGCTCAAACTCTCTTTGCTGTAGCGCTGCTGTCTTCGAAGTACGCTTGTCAGCTCCCCAGAATAAAACAAACTATCCAAATGAGTTCTTCTGGGGAAGGAGCAATAGCCAATCTCTAGCCGTGACTTTAAAAATACTTCTGCCTTTTCGTTTCTTCTCCTTAGGCAGGAATCAAATTATTTTTATTTATTATTTAGAATCATGCATCCAAATCTTCAAAAGGAAACATTTTTAAAAGGAACTTCTGACATAATTTCAACGCCCTCTGCCTTCTTTCCCTTAGGGCCTCACCATTTTCCTCATTTCCTCCAGAGCTACTTCCCGGTTTCTATGCTTGTTTCCTTCAAACACCTTCTCATCTTTTCAGGTTTTTTAAACAAACAGACAAAAGAATCCTATTTAAAATATTTGGGAATGAAATAGTGATAGAATTCATTGCTGGATAGTAAAAAGGACACGCAGCTTTGGCATGACAGCGAATCTATTCCACCAGCTTCAAATTCCAGACAATCCAACTCCTTGAGGAATCTTCCCGATGAGTTCAGGAGACATTACAACTTCATATCTTGACTTGGGCAACTTACAGACATGCACAAGGCATGATTCTAAACCACAACACACTTTACTGTCCTTTCTGGCTTAGAGTAGTCAACAGCCGTATTTATATCCTATCTACTACTCGTTTTCCTTTGCAATCACAAAATTAATCTCCATACTTTACCACGTTAAACCAAATCAATGTACTGTTTTAAGACTTCTTATTCAGTGCCAAGACAGATGATAATGAAGACTCAGACTGCCCTGTGTGCCCATACAGGCACGCCTTTATGGAGGAAGGAAGGAAGGTAGGGAAGAATGACAGCTCGCAGATGTCTGATGCTTTCCATCAGGTGTGGCATACCTTCTGAATCCAAGTGCTCTGAGAGGCCATTTCCAGACAACAGGTATTCACAGATTTCGTTTTTATTTTACTGGCAACTTAAGACATTGTGAAATCTATAAATTCTTGTTCCTTCATGATTAGGGAAGACAACTTCATGTTACATAAACTTTTACGTGACACTCATTCTACATAGTCCGCCAACGTTTATGCTCTCAGACCAATTAAGTCTTCAAACCGTAAGCATTAGCATCTGAGTCATTTAAAATAAGGATATATAGGCACCAGAATCCCACATAAGGGGGAATAGATGCCAAGGAAGAAGCAGTTATAAGAAGCTTTTTTCAGCTCTGAAAACACTAAGTCATGCTCTGCAGACTGCAGAAATGACTTTCCTTTCCCAACTAGCCTATATAATGCCTTTGCAACACTGGCAAACCACAGATAGGCTTTCTGTAAGAGCTCCTTCTTAGAGCTTCACGTATTTGTGACAGTCCAAGTGTTGTGCCACTTCGAGATGTGGTCAGGGGACATTCTCTCTCACTTGCAGTGTGCTCAGTTAATTGTCTATTTGAAGAAGAGATCACATTTCTTTGGACTGAGATTCAAACTGGCAGAAAGCTTATTACAGCCTATTAACAAATGTAATGTTTTCTGTTAAAAAGCTTTCCCGCACATCAGGATACCACTCAGCTCCAAGAAACATGCCATGCAAAGTTCTCTCAAACATTTCAGATGTATTAAGCCAAAAAAAAATAGATTAAATTTACACCCCAGTGAAGGTAGGTTTCTCTTTCCCATCCCACATGTTTTCACCTGCCAAAGCACTTTTATAAAACCAACACTGGGGCAATTTTTTCCCCATAAACACCCCAGTAAGAATGCTCAATTAAATAACCTCTTTCACCACAGTGTAGCATCCTAACCATACTGCACTCGTGGGCGAAGTTGATGGCTGCATATGTTTGGGTTTTCCACTTATTTTGGAAAAAAAAAATAATAATAATAATAATTAAAAAAATCTTCTCAGGTTCTTCAGCTTTAAAAAGCTGGCTTGCAATGAAAGGAATTTCCTTTCCTGCCTTAAATCAAGCATTATTGACTTTCTGAAATACGGTATGCTGTTAATATGGTCAGTTTTTCTCAAATTATAAGGTATAGTTTGTTTTTTCTTTTCCTATGTAGACAGCAAGCAGTATTCTCAGTTCATGAATGTTTCTCATCCTTCTTCAACACTCCAGAAGTGAAATATTGACCCAACACGGTGACATCGCTGTGCCAAGCCCTCTGCAAACATGGGGCATCAGGGAACTTACTTCATAGGTTTTTCCTTGAAGTTGGAATTACATGACAAGCATGAAGGATGAACTAAAAAACTGCATTTCAACCCTACCAACAAAAAAGCTGCACATTTTTTCATATTCTAGATTATGAATATCTGGAAATCTGAAGCCTTCTAAAAATGCAGAGGCTGGCCTAAAAAAATGTAGAAAATAGGAGGTTTTGCAGTCTCTTCTCTGTCTGTGAAGTCTACACAGCATGTTTGAATGTGCACAGATGCAGCTGATTAGAGAGGAGCCAGGCAGTCATGACATCTGCAGAAACTGTGTCCAGAGCCTGGTAGTGACAAGAAGTGAAGACCTCCATGTCTTGTTACAGCCTTGGGGATGAACAGCACTGGGGCAATTTTTTCCCATAGACACCCCAGCAGGAATTCTCACTTGTTAACTGAGAGATCTTCTTGTTACCTATTGGTCTCACATGGTAACAGCACAAACCCTATAGATAAAGAGTAATCATCTAAAAAGATACCATGCTAATTTTCCCCATGAAATGTAACAGCTACAGAAAATCCATTTACAGCCTGTCAAGGATGGATGAAAGAAAGAAAGAAAAATTACAAAGGAGCTAATTCTCCATTTTTTTTTCCTGTTTAGTCATTAGTCAGAGCCCATTAGACCCAGTCCCCTAATAAGGACAGAAGAGCCCTGCAGATATAATGGGGAATCTGAATGTGAGGAGCCCCCTTGCAGCAGCCTGTGCACTGCCACCTGCTTACCACCACCTCACTGTTGACAATGCTTCATCACCGTGAATATCTTCGATCAAAGATCTTGAGCCAGCAGTGCCCTCTTGGTTTGTCTTGCAACGTGTCACTGCAGCAGTACAAATATAGCCAGTCCATTACTCTCAGATGGTCTGACTAAGCAGTTTTTGGCTGAGAAAATACTGTTATTTCACTACTGGGACCAAATTTTTATTTCAGATATAATCTTGCAGTCATAGAATTTCCTAGCTAGGGCTATACCTCTAAAAATCCAAGGGCAGATTTGGCCCTTAATGGGCAAACAGCTCAAAAAGGAATCCATAACTGAGGGTTTTGTTTTGTTGTTTTTATCCAGAGAGTTAATAAAGAGCTGACAGGGCACAAAAATATGGACAGAAAGCAAAATGTTAAGGATACTATAGGACCAAATTCTATTCTCAGTAAAACATCCATTAAATAGAGAAATTCTGTAAGAAGTTACTGAATCTAGTACTAAAACTACTTGTCTTTTCAAGGGTATGGAGAGCTATTTATTAACCCTGAGTCAGGTGTTCCTGGTTAAAAGTCTACATAACAATAATCCCACATGCTGTAGTTTTAATAAAATATTGACTGATCTTTTGGATCATACTCCATAACTTGACCCAGGCTTTTATTTACTAGTTATGAAATATGGGAGTCAAGTCTTAAACAACAACAACAAAACTTCCTGATAAAATACATTAACTGCAGAAAAGTTGCCTCTTAGGGTAGTAAAACAGATGCCAAAAAGTATCTTTTTGTGTGCATGGAAATAATGTGGCAACTTCTTGCATGCTGAGTACAGCTATCTCCCTCTTTTACATTCTGTGCACACTCAACACTATACTGCATGAGCTGGTTTTGTTTGCAGATGACAGGGTTTCTCAGCAGCATAAGAATGTGAAGCAGAAACAGCATGTGTCACTAAGAACAAAGCAAAACGTCAGTCTTGGTTTCCTCTCACAATCTGGTATTTTTGCTTTCATGTATTTCCCCTGCTATGCTTTTTGCCTGAAGATTACCCAACAATTTTCAGAGCTTGTCTCAGGTGCGCTTCTGTTGCGTACATAAAATATGCCCCAAAAGAAAAGGGGAAAGAAAGGTCATAAATATAAGTACATAGATGAAATGGTTCTACTGCACATGCACCTCTATAATACATACAACAGACCTAGGTCCTATGCTGTAATATTGGGAAAATCTCAGACCTGATGTGTTTTTAGGTCTATTGATAAGTAGAATCTTCTTAGCCTAAAGTTAATATTCATCCCACATGAGTATTATGGGTGTTTCAGAATAATCGTACTGATTTCATATGGACCAAGAGTAGATAAAAAATGGCTTTAAATATCAACTTTGAAATATCAACTTTGAGTTTCTGGGAATTCATATGCTAGAAAGACATTTAAACTTTGTTGTTGTTGTTGTTGTTTTTAATATCTTTATATATTTTTTTTTAATGTTTATCTCATGGAGTAGAATAAATTGTCTCTTTGGCCACATTTGTCTGCAAATAACATTCCTCAGTACTGATGTCACCATATTAATTAGCCTTTAAATGAAGCCCCCTAACTGTCACTGAGAGCTGCTTTTTCACTGTCACTGCAATTAATTATCTTTCGCATCAAGTGCCAAACTGATGGGCAATGAGGTGAATTACGAATAAATTGCCCAATATAGCCAACACCGAAGTGCTCTGTCATTTATGCAGTCCCTCTTTATCCTGGGAGAAGCAGGAAAAAAACAGCCTTGAGACTCATTTTTGGCAGGGTCCAGCAAGCTATCTAAACTGCATTCACTTACCAGCTCTAGCTTTGTTTGCAGAAAGAAGTTGAAATGTGAAGTGAAAAACAGCACCAACAATTCCTCACTGCTCAGATTTGCCCCCTAACGGTTTATCTTAGGGAAGGAACGAAACTTGTTGCTGGACATGCTTTCAGAGAAACAGTGCAAAAGAAGGAAAGAAGCCACGTCTGTTTCACTATCCCCAGCAGGCTGATGTCCTGCATACTGTCAATTCAGTCCTGAATATTTATATCGCTACCAGTCAACAGACTGTGTTCTTTCACAAACCGCCAGCCAAAGTGATTTCTCACAGCCAAGCAGCTGCTCTTCTTCTCTGTCCTTTCCAAGGGCTCAGCCTCACAGTCACTAGATAGAAAAGATTAGGTTAAACAAGGGGAAAAATCACAAGTTCTTCTTAAGACCCAAAACAAACAGACACATTCATACACAGTTACAAGGACAAAGGGCACAAGAATCAAGCAATTTTTCAGATTCAAGGTATTTTGGAAGAGGAGTTGTGTTACAAGACTCCATAGAAATATCACTAACATATTGGTAACTAAGTTTGTGAAGAGGGTGGTTTGAGCATCACAGCAGAAACAGAGGGGATATCTAGCTGGCTGCAAGCCTGTCAGCTTCAAGAGATCAAACACTCTGCATACCAGAGGAGGTGATGGATTTCAGGGCAGTACAGGAACTCTAACTCAGCACTTCCAGCACAATGGATGTCACCCTGACTGGAGATCCAACATATTCACTGCATGACTAAGGAAATCGGGATGGAAATTCTTTTTGTAAGCGTCATTCCTCTATTTTGTCATCTCTTAAATTACCATGTAGCCAGATGGGGTAAGTGCCAAAGTTTTAAATCCGAAGCCTCTGCCTCACCCTTTCTTAGCAGGATGTGGGGTATATAAAAATTTAATAGTAAAACTTGAAGGAGTTATCTTGTAAAGAGAGACACAGATCTATTCTCCTGGCTAATTCAGGCTACTTAGAGCATGAAGCAAAAATCAAGTTCTCAGAACAGTTTGCTTCCAAAACTTCCATTTAATTGAGGTAAATCACTTAACCAGGATGGTGCAATTTTATTTTCATAAACTTAGGAAATTTGTATGGAATTTCATCATGATTTGCAGAAGCAGTATTCTCCTTAGTAATACCACATACAACTCGTTGGATGTTAATTTTTAACACCTATCAGGCTGTGCATGTTTTTTTGTTTTGTTTTTACAATGAGATAGATTCAAGGACGTTATCAAAGAAAACAGATACGTGGGTATTAATTTTTCTGGTCTTTAACATGGTCCACGGACTTAACGACAGAGGCATTTACATAGGAGTTCGGCTCCAAGGCGAAAACAGCATCGTGTTTCAAATGTGGTCTTTAAAAAATTGAGATTATTATATATACATATTCTTCTTGTTTCCTGGATATCCAAAAAGGCATCATTTCAATAAAACAGAATGACTAACCTGAAGACTTTGAAATGCTTGCACAGTACAGTTCAGAAGAATCTCTCTGCAGTCAAGGCCAGCATTGACTTCACACTAGTGCGACCTCCTCTTCCCAGAGGCGACAGAGAACCTCCTCGAAGACTGAAGGCTCACAGTCGCTTCTGCACTATGTGTCCCAGGACTCAGAGGCCATGTGTTCATATTCAAATATTCAATATTCAAAATATTTCCATGTCTGCTACAGCCAGCTGCAGTGCAGGTACTGCCAGATAACATCACTGCTGTGTTATTACAGGAGTTTCATTCCTGTACAGTGCTTAACTTTTTGTCTATCACCATCTGCTGTGAGGCACAATATTTGCTAAACTTCACACCCAGTCCAGGCCTATGATGGGCTACTTTGACAGCATACGTATGTGCTACCTATAAACCACACTGCTATATGTGTATCTCAGCTCTCTCTTTGCCTGGAACGAAAATCAGAAAAAATACTGAGGAAAAGATATAAGTTTGGGGTTTAGTTTTTCATTTGTTGTTGTCTCCTCTTCTCTTCTCTTCTCTTCTCTTCTCTTCTCTTCTCTTCTCTTCTCTTCTCTTCTCTTCTCTTCTCTTCTCTTCTCTTCTCTTCTCTTCTCTTCTCTTGACGATATTAAGTTAGTTGTCTTGAAATAAGCCTTTGGGCCATGTTTAGACCACAAGTTATAACCAAATTTAGGAAAAACACCTACTAACCATAGAGAAAATTGTGAGCCCTTTTCAAAGGTGCTAAGAAGAGAAGTCTAAAAGATAAATCTTACTTTGTTCCCGCTTCTGAAGCAAGAGGCAGAATGGGAATGAGTTCCACTTACTCCAGACACTGCTAGATAATGCATGACTGCATTCATCCATCCTCTGGGTAGCGTTCCCAGGGGTTGCCAAGACTCAGGAAACAAAAACTGCTGCAAATTCCAGCACAGACCCAGAGGCTCTGCCCCAGAACAAGACAGCTCTCCAAAGCCTGGTGTTCTTGGGAAGCACTCTCATGCACGAGGGCTAGTTATTACAGAAACTCTGAAAAGGACACACAGACCTTAACAGAATTGGGAACCGTTCAAAAAAGTATGGAAGCTCTAAATGTGCTTCAGCAAATTTGGCCAACTTAACTTCAGAGTGGCTGGTTAAATATAAAAATAAAATACAAAACAGCCATATTCTAACATTAAAGTTTGTCCAGCTCCCTGTATCTTCTAACATAGGCAGCATTGCAGTTTTAGGCTTCTGGTTCTTCCGTGCAGGGGAAACCTCTTATTCTGGTGCTACTGCAATGGAGACCAGTTTCTGCAGGCAAAAGGGGAAGAAAGCTGCAGTCACATGCGGTGTCACACAGATGAAGTCATACACTGGCATAACAGCAAGTGTTGTCAGTTGTCAAAGGCCATCTGTAGCCAGCAGACTTAAACTGTCATCCTGGAAAAAGATGCAAACAAGCCTAATGGGAGATTGTATTATCCTCTTTCTGGCATTCAATCAAATGAAGCTTGTTCCCTGACCAGATACAGAAAACAAAGGGCCACATTCTTTTATTTTCTTTTTAAAAAGAAAATCATTATTTTTCAGCAGTTGATATATTTTCAAAATGACAGGAAAAATAGGAACACCCAAAGCGAACTCCATGACTGAAGGGTCTCTTGTCAGCTGTGGCTTGTGTATAACTCATTTGCTGCTGCAGGGAGAAAGGGATTGCTCCACTGTTTGCTCCGCAGAACAGACTCTCAGACTTTTGATTTGAATCATTTATGGGCTGGCTATGTAAGTAATTTGACACTCCGCTTGTGTGCTTTCTCTCTTTTGGGGGAAGAAGTTATTTTTATGGTGCCAAACAATGTGGAAACTGCTGGAAAAACATACTAAAAAGAGATCCATGACTTGGAGCAGGAAATGGACACACGCTTGGAGATGATGCATTAAACCTTCCTGACAAAGAGTAGCAATGGCTCCCTGCACGCTGTGTGTAACCTCCTACAGGTGTCAGATCTCCAAATCAACCTGCAGCTGAAGACAGGAGACATGCTGGGGACGAGGTACACGTCCTGATGCACGCAGGCCCCAGTAACGTAATGGGAAATATCTCTATTCTGTGTTCTAGGAGGCAAAGATAAATGTTCTTGTTTGGTTGGCTCTGGTGCAGACAGGGTCCGAAGAGGAAGAGTACTGAGAAGTGAAAAATGAGTCTTGGGATCTGTGCCTGGTACTGATGCAAATGAAGGTGAAACTACACAAACAGTAACACAATCAGACCATTCATCATCCCTTCATTAGCGGCTTTTCTTTGCAACGCCCCCACCAAAGAAAAAAAAAACTTTCCTTTTTTAATGAACAACCAAGAGGAGTGAAAAGAAAGCCTAACTGGTGAGCGTGCAGTATGCACACAGTTTGTAAGACCGCTTGTTAATGCAAATAAGATAGCCCTGAACCATAGGTGGTGTTAGTGTAATTCAATCTGCACAGGCTCCATCAGATGGAAACGTTCTGAGTATTGATATGGAATCTCAACTTACGGCAAAACAGTTGCCTGCTACAAACAGAAACGCTTCCAGCAATGGTGCTAAGCAGATACAAGCTCTGCACTCCAGATACAATCAAAGACCTGTTATCTTGCTCAGATTTACAGGAAAGGTCAGATTTCCATAATCCATGCACTACAAATACGCTGGCCTTGTTTACTCATACACGATTACAATTACAGACAATTACTATCAGTGAAAAAATGATAAAATTGCTTTAAAATACTTCACGTTCCTTTAACAGAATAAAAGTGTTTCATGTTCTATTCACTTGGATGACAGGACGATTGAACAGTAAGGTTGTGTTCATATATACGTGCATTATAGTCTGGGCTCACAGAACCCAACATTGCCACACCAGCCTGTCACTCCCCATTAAAAAAAACTTGACTGCAGCTGCTAAAGAAACCTTTCAGTCAAAATTTTCCGTGTCACTGGCTGAACATTTTGGAGAGCATTTCAGCAATAAATGAGTCAGCTGTTTCCAAGAAATAAGCTGGAGAGAAAAATACATTGTCATGACTATATTTCAAAAAGAAATCTTCAGAGGGTTGGGTTTTTTGTTTTGTTTTTTGTTTGTTTTTTGAGGGGGCAGGTGGGTGGGCTTTTTTGCTTGTGATTGTTGTTGGTTTTAATCCTGAAGAGCATGTAACTGGTAAGGTGTGCACCTTGCTATCCCTGAAGGAAAATGTTCTTAAAATCCTCAGAAAAATGTTCTTAAAATCCTCAGAAAAAATCCACTTGTTAGATTGTCTAAAACTTGAAGCTACTACTTGTTAGATTGTCTAAAACTTGAAGCTACTAAACTTTTGGAGATCCCAGTGCCTTTTGTATGTAATCCAGTGCCTGTATGTAATCAGACTGCAGGCACTGCCCACCTGCAGAAAGTGAGCTCCAGGGACTCACAAGGACTTCCATCTGTGACTGCTGAACCCAGATGCTAGAAGGCTGGACACAAACTGATGGCAAGAACTCCCCTGTCCTGCTCACAGCAACCTTTTCCTCAGCACACGGTCAGCCTGGAGAAGGTAGCAGTTTCCTTCAGAGCACACGCAGAACACAAGGATTGACACAAGGACATCATGAAGAAAATAAGCAGAATGGGAAAAATGTCTTGCCTGCACAGTAACGGATAGCCGATTCTCCTAAAGACCCTTCTGATTGCATGAAGAAGTGGGATCAAGTGAAATTAATAGTCCAAAAAGAAAGTGCAAAAATACTGATAATCCGTAAGTGATGTGACAGACTGTTTCAGGAAAAACTAAACAAAACAAACAAAAAAACAGCAACAGAAATATCATTTGAGTCTGTAGAGTCATAAGGAAGAACAAAAGAAACCCAATATAAAAAAGGATTAAGCCTTTGGAAACACACCAGCAATCAATGATTCTTTGGATTTAAGGTCAACTTAGATACTGGCTGCACTGCAGAAATCGTAGCTGAATAGATGAGAATAAATGCAGATTTCAGCATTGTGGTGCCTGTGCCTGAATACTTCCCAGCCTAGTCCTTGATTTGACTTATGCTTAACTCTAGTCTGAGTCTGAATAGCACTTCTTCACATCATGGCTGATCAATAAGGATCTTTACGTATTGCCCTCTTATAAAACATACAGCCCAAATACCCGACTGAGAGTAGGAGATGTATGAATTTGCAGAAGAAAGCTGAATTTGAACATATGATACACTATTAAATCATGCACTGTGTATCTGGATAGGTACAACATAGCTGGCGACACGGATATGCATCTGGTTCCCGTAGGATCCAGAATCAGGTATCAGAAAAATAAAAAGGTAGATTTCTGGAAGGTAAAAAAATATATTTAAAAAAATAAATAATAATTTAAAAAGTTTATATCTGGAGGTCATCTGAAACATAAAACTGGAGTAGCTATATAAAGATGACCAGGTCCAAAAAGCTGTTCTTCCAAAATACCTTTTCAGTTTGGAAGTGATTAACTCCTTTCAATCAAGTGCTGGGGATACAAAGCAACAGGAATCAAAGTTTTAATCTTAAAAAACACAAGCCCTAAGCAAAAGAAAAGGGCCACGTATATTTTGTCTGGAGGATCTGCTCAGCACCTTGCAGAGCGTGGCAGGTACGCAGTGATCCAAGGCCACCAAAACCACACCTCAATAATCCCATATTTCTTTCTAGATGTAAACTATTCTCAACTTCAAAAGTTAGGAGACTGATTTCAAGTTTAATTATTGTTTTTAAGGTAAGTTTACCCACATTTTGTAGATTATTTAGAAGCAAGTTTTCGGAAGGCAAATAAAAAAGGTCACACGACAAAATAGTGTTTCTGACAGGCATTTCAACCTTAAAGAACATTTACAGAGAAATCTGTGAGAGAAGAACATGGCCATGTTTACTCTTTGAATTAAGAGGAAATGCTAAAGCCATATGCAAACACAACCGGATTTAAAACTGGATACCTCATTAAACACCACAGATTAGATCAGGAGAATTAAAAATACTTTATTTCCCTCGTTCATCATTCCCAGGAGCTTAGTTCAGTAGTTCATTAGTACCAAAGCAGAGTTACTGCTATTTTGGTGCAATTTCAACATCTTCGGAGCAATTTCAACATCTTTCAGTACAATTTCAACATCAGTTTAAAAGGAGAATGGATAAAAGACACAATCCTCTGACGTTAGTATGCTTTCTTGCCTAGCTGTTGATTCTGGTGCAGCCCTTAGAAATTTAAAGACTACAATAACTACTGGCTCCTCCTAGCATTTGTTATTCACAACTGATAAAGCTTCTCCTACAGCACTTGTAACATTTTCACTAGATTAAACAGGGAAAACCAGAACTAGATCCTTACCAGAGCCTAAAATACAATATACAGAGACCAAAGCCAGTTTGAAATGAGCCCAGCTTGTTTGGCTCAGACTGGGCAGCACTCCAGATACAGCAGTTCTGAAGGGAGTCTGCCACGGACTAATTTTCCCTGTTTCTTGACAATCTAGTTTAAAGACAGGTTGGATACCTCGAAGTTACACTGAAATCTCCAGTGGAGGCATGTCCCGAGGGAGAAAAACAGCGACTTGACAAAGCCTACTCATAAGTCTGGAGTCATCAGGATCATACCATCTGGCTTACACTGCCCCTTGATTTCCTTTTGCTTTTAAAACAGTCTTAAAAATGGCTCAAAAATTAACTGAAAGAACAGCAGCAGAAGTACACCAGTTTCTGTAGTGCAGGGAGACTCACTGTGGCCAGACGTCAACAGTTCTTATTTCTGCATCCTTAAAAATGAAAAGAAACTTAGGTATTCTTCAAAAGCCCTTGTGAAGGAACAAATGAGTTCTGATGGATAATTTTTGTCACTAATACGTGTCTGAAGAGCTCCTAGACATTGGCCAAGATGATCTATCTGCAAGCAAGATGTCCTTCAGGCTGGACATTAGTCTGCAAGAAGATTCCTATTTTAAAGCAAAGACATGAGATGACAGGCATACTGATGCCCTGAAAAGGAAGGGAAAGAAAGAATATTATTTCATGTGACTAAGAGCTTGCTGTATGTGCTAGTTATCCAACACGGCAACAGGAAGGCCTAATAACTCAGGTGCAGCATGCGATATTTCTGGAAACTGAAATATTTTCAGGTATCCCAGTCCCCTATTTCCCTGGAAGAGGGAAATTATTCTTATTATGCAAAATTCAGGAACAAAAGCATGAGCCATAGTCTTTCTATATTCATGTTTGTTTGGTTTTTTTGTTCTTTTTCTTTTTTTAATCACATTGTTGTACGTGGAATTTCCATTAATGAGCAAAATGAAAGGTTTTCTATTCTGTCAAGTCTGCCAGCAGTGATGTCAAATACACAGACCCAACTCTCCAGAATATATGTTGGACATCAAGACTGCAAGAAAATCCTTCTTAATTCTAGCCTATAGAACTAGAACTGAACTTTATAAATTAAGCCTACAATGGGATTCATATAGACCTTCAAAATTAAAACAGCTCCTAGATGAGGAAAGTTAAGAGCCAAACTGGAACTTCTCTTTCAGGTCCACTGGTCTGCCTGAAGATATCTACTCTGCACACGCCTAGTCCTATCCTAGCCTGAAATGTGCTAATTCAAAAAGAAATACGAACAACTCCAAAGACGATAGTCAAACCAATTGAGAGTGGGTCTTCTAGTCTTGGTGAATGAATTCAACACATGCCAATACCAACCTTGCACAGAGGTATAACTGCAGCAGCAATTAATGAAACTGCCATGTCTCTTTTCCTCATATCCAACTTTTACATTAAAGACTACCAGTAGCTGGTTATATTACTTGTGAATGAAAACAAGCATAGGCCAAATGAGTAAAGAGCAGCAGAATTTCAAACCAATTCCCATTTATAGGTACGCTCTTTTATAAATTGCAAGTTAAATGAGTCACAGACACAATTAGTTTGTGGCGATACAGTAAATTATGGAGAGACTGAAAGTGAAGAGTCCAATATCTACCTGCTCATTTTGACCAAACAGTTTGCCAAAAGAAGACAATGCATTTGTCAGCCTATGTACAATGTAGCTAGGTGTTCTTATTCTATCATAAGAAGGATTAAGAAATACTTCTTTTAGAGCAACACTGTCTCAGTGCTAGGGAAAATTTATTCTTCCGCCTTATTCTAAGATAGGTGCAATCATTATTCTAATTTTACACAGGGGAGAATGGCGACAGAGAAAAATCAGGTCATTTAATTAGCATCCACAGAAAATTTGACAGCATAGTCCCAGGTTGAAACTTCATTCTCTAAGCAAATATATTTACTCATCGTTTATCTTTGTGTTTATGCCAGGAGACATGAGCAGCTCAAGAGGTATGTTTACAAATTGCTGCTTCTCTGAATTCAAGGCTTCCCTGTTTGCAAACTGGTGCACCCAACTGGGCAGTACAAAGCTACGGCAGCCAGAGGTTCTAAATTGTAAATATATTTTAAACAAGGACATTTTCAGTCACACGTAGTATCGCCAACTCCCCTGGGTCACAGCTTTATACAGATAGTCCGAGTAATGTTCACATCCACTGACTTCAGAGGGGAAACACACTTAGCACCTCAGGGTGTCACATCTGTAAACGAGATTTCATTTTCTCTAGCATCAAATCAAGGCTGGTATTTACTGCAGACAGCTATTGCAAGGGTAGCATAATGTTAGCAGAGTGCTGGGAGCATTAATGTGCCTACTATCATTAAATATGTGACAGATGTACCTGCAGAGAACTCATTAATTCTAATTTTGATTCCTGTTAGTCTAGAAATATTAGCATATAATTGTTGGTTTCTAAAATATTCTGGCAAACTTTTTTTAACTGAAAAACTGTGTCAGCATTTATTTTGGAATATGAGATGAAGTCTGTTCTCTTGTATGCCCCTCAAGTAATGTGTTAGGTTAACCTCAGTTACCTAACAGGAAATGTTAGAGCTTCAGCACGAATGCTTTCTGCAAGCCTTTAAATAGGAGCTGTGAAATTTATCCTCGGTAAAACTAAGAAGGAAGCCTTAATTGTGACAAGAAAATTCATAGTGAACTCTGAAAATTAAAACCCAAATCAACACACGTGATACACAGACTGTAACAATAGTACATGTATTTTAAGATTGCATTGCAGCGCCCATCATGGAGCAAAAGGCTGAGTGAAGAAGCAGCCAGCAGCCGCATGCTGTAAATGTGCTGTTAGCTGTATCTGCAGTCTGACAGAAAGAAATCCAGAGGAATTTGCTTATCTTCTTTTCTTTAAAAGTATGCTAGTTTAACTAACACTGATTTTCTCTCTTCTGTTGTATTCTTTTTCCTAGAAGTCTCAAGATCTGTTCATTCTACACAAAATCAAAGCCTGGAAGTAATATTAAACTAAGCAGCTGTGTACAAAGCCCAGCAAAAATGCATCCATCTTAGCGACAGGAAGGGCTCACACGCACAAACGCTGCACCCCAGTGAGAGTGGGAAAACACCACGTTGTTCTGCATAGTAGCACATGGGGACCAGAAATTTACTGTGTGCTTCTCCTAACTGCAGCTTTGGGGACAAAGTCTGCTCAGGCTGCCTCTTCAGTGTCCGGCGACTGGAAAGCCTGACAAAGGACAACGTCGTTTAATCAGAAAGATATCAAAGACATCAGAGCAGCAGTGCCTCTGCAAATACTGCGTAAGAACACCAACTGTGTATGAGAAACCAGGCTATGAAAACGAAACATAGCTTCAGCTCTCTCATAATACTTCAAACACAGATCTGCAGCAATTACTACGATATTAAAGTTAGAAGTAAACATGGTAGCCCCTAGATCTTTGCAGGAAATAAGCTGTTTAATGAATTAATTAATTAATTTGAAAGGAAGCTAAAGAGAAGGGAAATGCATGAAATAAATGGGTGGGAATGTAAACGCTTGCACAGCGTGGCATCACAAGCATGGACAAAGGACTGTAGAATTCATTATGTGTTTTTGCTCAGCTATTTCCCACAGTATGTGATTACATGATGAAAAGCTGTATAATAACCATGTACGCAGGAGGGTAGACTAGAATTACACAGGCAAATTGCGGGAGATTTCCCTCTCTGCTCTCTCATGCATACTTTGTTTCTGATTTTTTATATATATTTTTTATTTTTTTTTTAATTTTGTTGTTTCGTTAATCTAGAACATAGGTCTGTCCTACCAGAGGCCAGGGTTGTTGTCATTGTTTATGGAATAATATTACAAAATACTATTCAGCAGAATGCCTCTTCTAGATGCAATAAAAGCATCTGCTACTCAAAGCAACTATCTTGCAACAGCTTCTTCTAAGTATGCACAGTGAGTTGCAACACTGCCTAGTAGCTGCGATGTTTTGCTGTTTCAAGTTTTTCTTTAATTCCTACTACATGTTCTCAGACTACACACCTACCTCTTTTTTTTATTATTATTATTTTTGGTTGTTTTTTTTGAATGAGGACAGTGTGGTGTTTTACCATGAATGAGAGTTCACTGTCTGCTTAAGCTTTTCATGCAGGTTACTGCCTATTTTGCAGTCTGCAGTTTTGTAGGAACTCAGAGTCCCAACTGAGTAGGGTAGGTCTTTGAGAACCATTTCTAAGCAATACAGTAAATCTTATGCCTCTAACAATACTTGTACTTTGGGTCCCTAAATTTGGCTTCTTGACTAGCATCTGTGGAAAACAAACAAACAAACAAAAGCATTTTATGAGAAACAATTCGTGGTGCATAAGCACGTAGCACGTTGCACTCCTGAATGCTCAGTCGGGAAGCAAACCTTATGAAAGGATAACACGTCATTGCATTAAAATGTAGCACAGATCAAAAGAGTACAAACAGGATAAAATAGACAAAAAGGCTAGTAAAGAGTCAGTTAGGTTGACAGCAGCTATGAAATAAATGTCAGCGATACACACCAAAGCTACTCTTCCAATCCAATGCAGAACTTAACAAAATAGCTTTCGGGGATGGGGTTGTGGGTGCCCCATCCCTGGAGGCATTCAAGGCCAGGCTGGATGCAGCTCTGGGCAGCCTGCTCTAGTGGTTGGCAACCCTGCCCAGGGCAGCGGGGTTGAAACTAGATGATCTTTAAGGTCCTTTCCAACCCAGGCCATTCCAGGATTCTATGAACAGTGATACAGATTTATGCTACATATTAAGCATACATAAATAGTTAATATATTACATATTATATATAATACATTAAGAACATCTTTTAAGTGATTTATGTTCCATATACTGTCTGGAAATGTATCTGTAGGACTAACAAAGGGTATGCATGCTACCCCGTTACAGTAAAGCTATTAGTATAAATGGCACCAACTCCTAGTGTCACAGACAGCATAATGCTGAAAGGTTTAATAGGCTTTTTGGCAGGAGATAGACAGAATAGATTCAGCTGCTAACACTGAGACACTGTCATTTTGCCCTTTGTTACCAGTGGTCTTATCTTTCCCCACAGAAACTTAAGTGCTGAACTGTGCCTGCTGCCAGTCTATCAGTTTCTCGGGAGGCCGTACTACAACAGCCCTAATTCCCAAAGAGAAATTGATTTCTCAGGAATATTTGTGATCTGTTGCTGTTCTTAGGGTACTAATTAACATGTAATAATTAGATGTGCTGACTAGTCTCCTTTAGAAAGCATACAATAATAACTAAACTTAGACATAAAGTGATACACATGTCATGGCCTCACCTCTTTATGGTATTCCCCTTGAATTCAACTACAGTGTTCTCAAGCAATCAGGCAGAGAACATTGCCCTAGAGAATAAATTGCCTAAAATTCAAATGGTGTATCTCAACAAGTTGAATTACACAAGAGTTTGAGTATCGTTTTATGGGTCACAGTTTTATTTCCAGTCCTATTGACATTTTAAGGCACCTGGGATACATCAGGAAAGGACATCTGTAAAGAATTGTGAAGACACATGTGCTTTTCCAAATCTGAAAAAACACCTGGCAGATTTTTTTATTTTATTATTATTATTATTATTTCATTCTTCACAATTAGTAGGCCAGAGCACTATTCCCGGCGTTCTCTACTCCCTCAGGAATGCTTATTTAATCCATTTTTAATCCCTCTCTCTGTTTCACCTGAGTGCAGAGAGCAAGAGAAGGAAGCTCTCGCTTCTCTCCAATATTTATGAGAGGAAAAAAAAATGTTTGAACATATGTTGCAAAGCATGACTAAGCAAGAAATCTCATTCCTGACATACCATCCCAATTACACCCACCCAAGCAATTATTTATTTGTAATTAACTAGCCTCCTGCAAGGCTTTATAAGGGTTTTATTTACCGTATACATTTGTTTCAGACAAGTCACTACGTTTAAAGAGAAGCTGCGTCTGGAACAAGGGATTTTTTCCTCCTGCCATGGCCATTCCTCTCTGGAATCCTGCAGTGCTGCCCTTCCTCCGTCACCAGTACTGCAGACACTTCATCCCACAACCAACCTCCAGACAGTTTCAGTTCTCACACGAAGCAACGGGTGTTGTCAATTCGATGCATGACTTGCTGTTTTACAAATCAATTCAGGAAGGCATACCGTGTCGAGCTTCTCGTGTATCGAGGCGATTCACAAAAGGCAAAGATTGCGGCTCCCCCTGGCCCTGCTCTCTGCTCTCAACATCCATGGGCGCCATCTGCTGGCACGTATTAATTATCAACATCTATAACGACATATTAAAGCTGAATGCTTTCTGTACGGGTTTTATCTTCTTCTGGAGAAGGCAGTATGTTCCCCCACAACTTCCAGCAAAGGTCTGGGAGGCAGACCTCTCTAGCCTTCCCTCACCCCCACAGGTGGCAGCTAAAGGTGCCACAAAAGCCCACCCAGCAGAGGACAAAGCTCTCTCGCTGCTGGAGAAACACCTTGGCAGCACCTTGGCCTCTCCTGACAAGCCTGGAGCCTGCAGCCAACCGCCCTCTTACTCCCTTGCTCTAGAGGAGACATTCAGCAATGGCAGCCTCCATCTTGGGAGAGTTTCCTAACACCAACAGCAAGTCATCAACAACAGCTGAATGGGACTTTTTGTCCATGCTACCGAAATTGTAACATGCTCTATTTATACTGCTGTTGTTAAGCTACTGTATGGCTGGCACATTTAGACAACAGTTGATCTTAAGCCACAAAATGACTTGGTCTTGGCTATGAAAATGGCTCTAAGCCTGAGGTCATTGTGACGAGCAGTGAAAACTATGATTCACCTTCTTAGTAAGAGCTAAAAGCGTCTGTTTGCCAAGATCTGGACTCAAAACCATGAATCCCTATGTTCTTGCAATTAAGAAGCACATGGACATGAGATTTCATTTCATGCCTATTCCCGGTTTACACATACGGCACCTGACACTTCTAGAAAGAACAAACTGTTGCTAGTACAGGTCTCTGTCAGGCAAAAACCAGCAAAATAACTACCTCTAAGAGTGTGGTAGTCCCAGTAAGCTCTAGAAAAGTAAGGCATTATTCATGTGTGACAAACAGGATCTAAATTTATGACTGTATGAATCAAGAAGGGGATTTCCAGAAGCATTTTAGAATGAGAAGACCATTTAGCCGGCCCTCCTCAAACAAAACTTCTGCCACACGTAGGCTCTGGAATGAGGAAGAATTTCAGTTCTGACATTCTCTGCCAATGACACAAAACTCCATTTGGAAACATTAGCTAATGAAAAATACAAAGACGTTCCCACACCCACAGCTATGAAGACAAATTAAGTATACTCAGTGAATGGAAATTAGAAGTATTTTTAATAGCTGGGCACAGCAGAAGCAAGTCTACAACTATTGAAGGATTATGCCCTTCCAAATATGTTTTTTGCCCAAGGATTATCTCTAAGAATAACTAAAACCACCACTGTACGTTTCTCAATGTACATTGAGATGTAAATCAATGTAAAGAGGGTTTAGACATGCAGCTAATGAGGGATGTATAAATCCTGATGCACAAGAATATTTATGCCCATACTTGGTGCTGAAGGAAAATTCTGAATATAACCTCCCTATTCAGATATTCCATGAGCAGCTGCCAGTTCCTGGTTGCACTTGATCCCAGCCTTGAATACAACTGTTGGGACTCAAATTCATGCAATGTTACTTGTCTGTGAGTCTAATTTAAGAAACGGACCTACTGCAAATGCAGGGCAAGCAATACTTTCATAGCAGTGCAGTGGTTCAGCCATGCATGACGCTGCCCTGTGATTCTGCATCACCCACGTTTACACACAGAAGACACACAGCAGTCTTCTGTCCAGTCCAGTCTCAAATATCCCAAAGGACAGAACTATCATCTCCCATGGACAACACTTCCATAATAGTTTCTCTGCTAAGAACTTCCTCCTCATAATCAGCATAATTTTTTTTTTCCTGACTTTTCAATCCATTTCAATATTGATATGACTGTAAACAATTCCATTCATTCTTTGGGTTTCTCTATCTCTTTTTACTAAAAAGCTCAGGAAGAAGTAAGCATGTTCCTAAGTAAGGAATACTCAAAACAAAAATAAATAAACAACAAGAAAAAAACAACCAAACAACAACAACAAATAAAAAAATAAAAAATAAAAGAACAGGGCTCCCCTCTTCCAAGTATTTGTGACATCATTCTTTGAAAGCACCTACAGGAATTCAGAATAAAACACAAAAGCTATACAACCATCTGTTGAAGGGCCAGTGGGTGACAGTCTTTTTCTACCTGAAAAACAAAGATGTGCCTGTCTTCTGACATACCTTCAATATATTTCAGAATTTGTGGTTGCTTTCTCAAACATTTCCCACCATTTACACAAAAACATGTACTTTTCTTTCTTTGTTTTTCTTTCTTTTTTTTTTCCTTCCAGCTCAAAGCTTTTCTCTGCTTCCTTAAATTTTGTATCTTTTATCCTCCCTAAGGATCTCTCCCTTTTTGTTTTTCTCCCATATGAAAGCTTGGAAATTATATTAAAATTTGCCCTTATCTTTCCTCCTTCCTCACTTTGGTCTGAGTCTCCTCTTTCATCTTCCCTTCCTGTGCAGCTTTTACTTCTCCGTATGCAATATAAACTCCCTCTCCACACTTCCTTTTCTTGAACCACTCATTCTTTCACTGGCCAAAAAGGTAACAAGTCAAAAGCAACTATTTATGTACCCAATTACGTGAAACCTGCATTTTTTATGGAATAATCTGTCACATTCCTGGTAAAAGTTTGCAGCCTTCCATCAAAACCTGGATGCTCTGCCATAAGACATGAAACGCCAAGTAACTGCCTTAGATTTGCGGCACAGTCACCACCTCTCACCGTCCTGTTCTTTCCATAGCACTCTCACTTCGGAGCTTCCCAAAACTGACTATGGAAACAAACAGGTGGACCCAAACAACAGCGTTCAATGAAATTAAGAAGAAAAATCTAGGCTTCAATAGAAACTTTGCCTGCAATGCAACATTAAAAAAAAATTATTGGCAAATATCTTCTCCGAGACGTGTACCACTATTCTCCCTCCCCTGCCCTCCATCCTCTCTAGCCCTTGGGACACCTCTATCCTCCCACTCCTTACAGTTTCCTTCTATGCCTTTCTGTTGCTGATGGAGCTTGTTGCCTGAGCAACTGCAGCTGAGGAAGGAGGGAGATGAGCTCTCAGCCAGTTGTGAGCGATGTGCAATAGCACTGCATTCTAACCCGGGTATGCATGACACCTACAGAAGCAGCCTCAGGAAATTCGCAGCTGAATTACCTACCTTGAGTTGGGTGCAAGATCCTTACAAGGTGCTGGGTATCTGGCAGACACCTTACATTTTTGTTCAAGCATGAATAAAATAGCCTCAAACTCAAGACTTTCAAGTATTTTAGCATATCCACAGAACTGGATTGTATTCACCAAGCAGCAGTGTTTGCTACACTCTAATTCCAGTCCTAACAGAACTCAGGATAAATAAACTGGTAATCACTCTCTAGAAACAATACTCCCCTCTAGAAGTTTCAGCTGATTATGATACACATCTCTCTCTTCACTCTTTTCATTGCCTATTTTAGTATTCAGAAAAGCAACTAGAACAAAAGAGTCTATCAATGACTTTCCAGATCCCTTGAGCATTTACACTTGCCTTTCTTTTTATCTTTGCTGTCTGTCTCTTGGTATTTGAACAATATCTGGTAACATGAGAATGCAGTTTCTGTGCTACTGCAATAAAAGAAATAATCTTTGCAAGATACCCAGCAGAGATTTCTTTTCCAATTTTTTTTTTATTAAAAAAAAAAAAAAAATCCTTTTACTTAAAAAAAAAAGCAACTCAGCATTCTTACACTGCAGGAGCACTAAAGCTTATATGAAACACTAGGGGTTGCTGCCCCCTTCCCAGATGATTTATGATCAAAATGGTTGTAACTGGCTGCTTGTAGCTCTGCTGGTTGCAGGAGGGAAAGCTGAGCAGTTTTTCCTGCATTTGTGCCAAGTATCACTTTGAAACATAAAGCACGGATTCATCTGCATTCATGCTTCTTAAAAGGCATTAGCCTTGGTGAAAAAAAGGGACTGCAGGCCTAAATAACTGTAGCTACAATGGCACTTCACACTCTTTTATTATTTTTACTTCTAAGGTAGAAATATAGTTAGAGGTTCCACTTACATCAGTGGTTAACAGTGGGTTACTGCAAATGATTTAACCTCTTAAATTTAATCAATGCAGGATTCATTCAAAAATGAATTTACTACAGCTTATGAAGTCTGCCTTCAGCAGCTGTATGCATGCTAATTCTCTCCCTTACAGCATATTTATAGCATTAATTTTTTTTTGTGCTACGTTTATTTATGTTGAACATAAGATAGCGAACAACTGGAGTTCAAGCTTGACAGAACCCTGCCACAAAGACTCAGAAACTAACACTTCATTTTTTCACTGCGTTTTGCAATCTTCAGAGATACCTACTTGCACTTTCAGCTACCCGGTGGAATAGTCAGAGTGAGTATCACTGGAGGCAAACACAATCCAGAATTTATGGCTTAGTGAATGCAGTTAGAAGCTTGAATTAATGAAGTCTGGAACATTGATTAGATAGCAGGCTCCAAATAATTTAGAATAAAGTGTTCAGGATTTCTCAATGTCTCTGGAAGTTTTGAAGCCATCTGTCAGAACAATGCTACCGCGTCTAGGATTCACGTAATTGTGCTTGGGAGAGCTCAGATGATTGGTTAGGTAAATCCACTGCTGCCTCTTCTATAGTTCTTTGTGACTAAAGGCTTCAGTAATGATGCAAATCAGGTGACTGCACACACAGCTTTGAAAGACAGAAGGGAGACTCATGGAGTCTTAAAATTTAGCAAAGGAAAAGGCATAAGGCCAAACATCCTTAGTGTGACTCACAGGTTTCAGTGGGATTACAGCAGGATGGAAATAGACTGTATTTGCCGTATTAGGTCACCATACTAATATCATGAATCGTCTGCCAGTGAAAGATTGTTCCCTGCCAGTCTGTGATTTAAAGTATGAGCATAATTGCGCTATGGGAACACAAAAAAGCTAGAAGAAGAAAAAAAAAGTGAAATAATGGGAAGACCCTGAAGAAATAACTTTCAAAATATTTAAATATTTATGTAACATATTTAAATGAAATATTTAGTTTTCCTTGAAAGGTCCTATGAATAGCACTGAAGGACTCTTATCGACATAAAACCTTATGAATATCTTCATCATTTATCTGTTCATCAAAGCAAACCTTTTTATACAGATAACACACCACCTGGGATTTGCATCTGGTCAAAGCTGTACCACCACATTTTATTTTGCTTCTGATAACTTCAGAAAACATAACTCTTGCATCACATCTGATTTTGTCACTAAAGCATGCAAAAAGCTATCTACATTTGTAGCCATCTCCTTCTTTCCATAAAACTTGCTGGAGTAATATCAGAAAAAAATGATCTCACTAAGATGAGAACACAGTAACAATGGTATTAGCACTTCTTTAAGCCCTTGGGAAAATTCTTAGTGGAATTTGGAGAAAAAACATCCTATATGCAGTAAGGGCACTCACCTTGGAAGTGGTTCTTGGAAGAGCTTTGTATTTTTCCAGTGAATAATGTATTTAAAGTCTAAATAATTCAATAAAGCAGAAAGCACAGCTTATAATTTCCTCCTTCCAGGAAGCATCTTGGGCACTAGGCTATGTAACTAACCTTGCATTTCCTCTCATTCTGACATCTTTAATTTCAAATTCTTTTCTACACAAGGGGTCAAGAAACATGACACCTATCTTGAAAGAGCTTAATTTCTTCATCAAATAAAGGTATATGTCTGTGGCTTACCTTTGTCAGGTCTGCATCTGAGGGAGGTGAATACAGCACACCAACCAACTAGAGACAGAAATAAAGTCAGCCAGTCAGAGCTCGGCAATAAACAATTGCAGAGGACTGCGATGATATCTACCTGTAAATATTGTTCATTCTTCAACCACTTTTAAAATGCACACCTACTTTCTCATTGCATTTCAGCCAGATTGCTATATCTAACTCAAAATCGTTTAAACACTAAGTAAACTATTAATACTGAGTTTGATTAATAAATAAACAAGAAAGAAATGTATTGACAGCATCCAAAGTGTTTCAGAACCTCTTAACAGCCAGGTGATCAAACAGTTCTCTGTGACACTGGGTAAATCACATTGAAAATTCCGTCGGGGACTGGGGATGTAAAGCTCTATAAGCAATTTAGGGGTAGGCTTTAAAGTTGCTTAGGCCTTTACAGATGTCTCTAACTTTTTCAAAGTCTTTTTTTTTTTAATGTAATTTTAGATGTTTGAGTACTATTAAAACACTACTTTGCTTTTATGGAGACTTTGGGTAAAAGTATATTGAATGCTAAATAGAATGTCCATGAGATTTATGAGATTAGATGAGATTTTATTTATTTATTTATTTATTTCAAGAGGAAGTAATTGGAAATTCTTTATCTTGCTGAATAAAACACACAGGTCTAAATCACTAAGCCTGAGCAGATGATTATCAAATGGTTGTTGGACTAGGAGAGACACAAAGTTCCTTTGAAGGGAAATAAGGCATATAATGCAATACCTCCCCATACACTCCCCCCCAGTAACAATTGTGTCTGCTCTAAGTGTATACATTTGACTCCACCCTGACATTGTTTTTCTTATGTAGCATGATTTCTAAACCTTCTACAGAATGCTTAATACAAAATAGCAAGTAAACAGGCAACTAAAGTGGCACATACCTCAGGCCTGCCATTTGATCACATATCCTTGCTAGAAACCACCTCTGCACAGTAAAAATGGCTATAAAGAAAAAGAAAAAAACTTTGTGGGTTTAGCCCACCGCTGTCTTGTTTATTTAACAAGCATTTTCATTTTTCAGTTGCTGCAAATATGAAACAACAACCATGAGGTCACCTCGGGGAGCATATCAGTTATATCTGCACTGCTTTCTTGTATGATGTCAGTGATCTTTTCATTCATTACTTTCATCTTCTGGATCACATTCCAATCTATGCCATACTATAAATCAGGTTACAATGCATACAATGTATCTAAGATCAAATGCTCACCCCACCTTATCATATAATAATTGTGACAGCTATTAAGACAACGATCCTTTGTTACTCATTACATATATGAGAAATATAACCATTGAAACTAATAGATGCACACCAGCAAAAAACGGAATGAGAAAACTGAACCTGAAGTTTCAGTAGGCACAGTCATGTATAATAATGAATCCATTGTCATCTGGCACAGACTGTCCAAAGCAAGTTGGTCACTAGTAAAATTCTAGAATTTCATAACTAAGTTAGATTGCGTAAGTGGGAAGAGAAATGTCTATTGACCTCTGAGTTCATCACGTGTGATGATACCGGACTCTGGAAAAATCTAACAGGTCACAAGAGGAGCCAACATACCATATACATTATTCTAAATATTAAAATTGGAAATTGGATACCCCTCTCTGTTCTTGATTCACACCCAATACTTAAAATATCTGCATACTCACATTTGTCTTCTTTTAAAGAAAATTATCTTGTGAATCCTAACTCTTCAGATTCACCCATGTAACAAATATTTCTTATTAACTTTTAAAAAGGCAAAAAATGCATAAAAAATTTAAAACAAAGAAACAAAAAAACAGCAGTAGCCATATCTAGCTTAATTATAGAGATATCTGTTATTTGGGAACACGTAGCACAGTGACAGCAATAGATGACATTCAGCATTCTTCCTGTTTATACTGGTTGTGGGCTGAGAGCTAAAAACAGGCTCTGCCAACACGCACCCAGCATAAGACTATAGTTGGATATCTTCCTTTTTCTAAGGCTGACTCACCCATCTCTTAATAATCGATCCAAGCTAAGTAAGACTTCCAGTACTGGCTCTTACATTGCAATATGGTCACTTAATTCCCACAGGAATCCAAGAAGCAGTTGGATGTGCATAACCGAAACCTAACTTTGTTCCAAGTAAGCACTTGTTGCATTTTGACAGGATTTGTTAGATTATCAGGACAATCTAACTTGTACTATGACTCTAGTGATGGTGACCTTTCTGGCCTACAAGGAAAATAATAATAATAATAATATATATTTTTGAAAAAGGCATTAGAGTGTGTCTACCTTGCACAATGCCCTGTTGTACAGTGCCCTCAGAACAATGATCCATGAACACCAGTTTCCCACACTGACACTGATTCCAAACCCCGAGCAGTATCTCCCTCCAGCTCTATCCTAAAAGACAGATGTGATGTACTGAAGCTGAGAACAGGTTGGATAAAAGAAATGTGTATCATTACCAGAGTACACCACTCCAGAGAGTCATATGCCAACTTTGTTCTACATTAAGGATACATTTCCAGCTAAACAAAACACTGCCATGAACACAGACACATTAAGAGCGACAAGTAACTGATACTTGCTGGTAAAGTAATTCTCAGCACTGTTTTCTGCATGCTTACTGTTTACTGTAATTCATACAAAGAGCTAAATGGACTCTTCGCTTGACTGCTGTAAGAGCTCCCTCTGTTGTTACACAGGAAAACTATCAGAAAACCTATTCCATTTTTCTTGTGTCTTCTTCAAGTCATGAATTTTCAAACCCTTGGCTGAGTTAAAAGACAGGATTGTAGCAACAACTTTTCAGCCTAACTGAAGAGCAGTTGATGCTCATACGGGACATATGGGGTAAATGTCATGGGTCTTTATAGTTATGTGGTTTTTCTCCTGTTTCCAGGCAGCTTTATAACGTTTTATCATTTCAAATTTGCCAAAAAATAAAAAATAAAATAAAAAAGGGGTTATTAAGCATGAACCCTACTGTAATATAACTTCTGGTACTGTGAATTCATCATTATGGCTTCTATTTGACGGTAGTGTACACAGTGGGCATAAAAGAAATGGATAAAAATGCACCAACCTTTGATCCACGTAACAATACCTACAGTTCACAATTGGTTTGTTTATGTATTCTTCCTCAGAAAACAAAGCAACAGCAAAACACTATTAGTGTGAGCTCTATTAGTCTTGCTGATTTACCTGAGAAATATATTACCTTGTCAAATGCATTGCTGTATATAATGTAGGGCTCTTCAAAGGGCCCTTGCTCAGCACAGCCCACTTTTTCAGTTTCTGTCAATACATTTCCTTGTACGCTCTCCAGAAACCTCCTGTCCTTCTCCAAAAGGAAGGGAGGGTTTCTCTGTTCCCCCTCCATGGCTTCGCATAGCAACCTGGCACCTTTCTGACAGAGAATCTCAACCTCTCTCCTGCTTTCTTTAATGCGTGCATCAGATCAAAACCTGGAAGAAAAGTTGAAATTGTTAAAATTGCACCAGAGATTTCCAAATTAATGTGACTCTCAGTACTGTTCCGTACCTAAGACTTTTCTAATTCTATTTGCCCAACAAATGCAGGCAGGATTTGCAGGCGTTTAAATTGCCTTCACGGGACTAGAAGGAGATGAGGACCCAGATTTGTGGGATTTCGCGCTGCAGCGCCGACTTGTGGAAACACGGCTATCTGGGGGGAAAGGGAAAAAAAAAAAGAAAGAAAGAAAAAAAAGGCGGTCACTAAAGCGCCGGCAGCGTGTGTGTGTGCACGGCCCCTCCGTGAGGAGAGCTCGGGCTCGCACCGCCCCTCAGCCTCCCAACGGCCGCCACAGCGCGAGAGGAGCCGCGGTGCATCATGGGGGCTGCAGTTCCCCTCCCCTCACAGTCCCGCCTTCCGCCTACGACTCCCATGGCGCACTTCGGGTGTGTGGGGGGGGGAGACTACAACTCCCAGCATGCCTCAGCGCGGCTGGCGGCGGTGAGGCACGCCGGGAGTCGTAGTCCCGCCTCACCGCCCGCCCTTCCTGCGGCGAGGCTGGAAACCCCGTGCGGGGCGGCGCGGCGCTCTTTCGGGGCGCCGCCATTCCGCGAGCAGGTCGGGGGAGCCGCGCGGCGCGGCCGGCTTCGCCATGCAGATCTTCGTGAAGACCCTCACGGGGAAAACCATCACCCTTGAGGTGAGGCTGAGCCTCGCTGCGCCGCCCCGGCACCGGGCCCACCGCGGCTCGGCCTCCGCGCTGCCCCTCGCCGCCTTGCGCCTTGCCCGCCTTGCCGCCTTGCCCGGGTCGGGCCGGGCCTCAGGGGAGCCGGAGCCTCCTGAGGCGCCGGGCGGAACGAAAGCGCTGGAGCTGCGGAGGGCTAAATGGCCGCGGCGTGCTCGAAATGGCTCCTGCTTCCTCTGCAGCGCTAATTGCACGGCAAAGCGTGAATATAAACTCATTTTACACCCCCCGCTGCTTTGTTTCCCACAGGTTGAGCCTTCCGATACCATAGAAAATGTAAAAGCTAAGATCCAGGATAAGGAAGGTAAGGTCGAGATGCACGTTTTGCTTTCTTCTCGGTTAGGGTGGGTCACGGTTCGTATTCTTCACGTGTTCCTCCTTTCTGCCGCTCCCAGGGATTCCTCCCGATCAGCAGCGACTGATTTTTGCTGGTAAGCAGTTAGAGGATGGACGCACGCTGTCGGACTACAACATTCAAAAAGTGAGTAGGAAACGCTGAGAGGAGCGTGGTCCCACCTGGTGCTGTAGGAGCAGACTGGCTGCAGGTTTTGAGCCTAAAAAGTGCTTTAAGTAGATTGAAATGAATTGATGCGGGGCGTGGAGGCACTTCTAGCTCGGGAAGTACTGATGCTAAGCCTAGAGTGGCAGTTGCTGCGGTGGAGGTTGTATCTTCAGGTCAGAAGGAAACATTTCCGAGAGCTACTTCATTGCTTCTCTTGTCAGCTCTGTAAGCTGGTGCTTTCTGGTGAGTGATTTTAGGGGGCTAATGTGGAAACTGCTGCTGACTTGTGTCAGATGAGCAGCAATGCCACTAGAAAACAGAGGACGAGATTATTTTTACAGTATCAAATTGGTGATGGATTGGCTTAGTCACATCACGAAACAGTGTTCTGCAATTTTAGTTAAATCTGAGAAATACAATCACAATATTTTTAATAGTATTTGAACCTTTAAGGCTTTGGGATGTGACAGCATACAATTCTCAGGTGCCTGCTCATTTGCAGACTAAAGAGTGAAAAATCCTTTAAGAGTTTTCCTAGTTGGCTGGAGGTTGAAATTCTGCTGTTTAAGTATTTGCTGTAGATGAAAGAAAAGCCCTGCCTAATTACTGCTCTTGGCTTGTGAAAGCATTTTGAGTCTTTCAAATGTTATTCAAATTTTCTCATTTTACAAATAGGAATCAACCCTTCACCTTGTGTTGAGACTTCGTGGTGGTGCTAAGAAAAGAAAGAAGAAGTCTTACACTACTCCCAAGAAGAACAAGCATAAGAGGAAGAAGGTTAAACTTGCAGTGCTCAAGTACTACAAGGTAGGTAGAACTAACTAGATGAAGCTTGACGCATGCTTTGCTCTCACCAGGAAGGGACTAGTTACGGCATACGGTAACTAGTCTGCATGTCACCCAGTGTATTTAAAGTCTTTCTGTTTGCAAATACCCCATCTGTTAAATAAAACAGAAGTTGGACTGTTGCAGTCAGGCGCTTCAGAACTTTGTTTCTGTGTTAGATTTCCGAAAGCAATCCCAAAAGCTGCTTTGTCAAAGAAAAGTACTTGAAAATAAGTTGTGCTAAAAGGTGGTATGTATGAGATGTTGCCTCTTGCCTTTGACAGGTGGATGAGAACGGCAAGATCAGTCGTCTGCGCCGAGAGTGCCCCTCGGAGGAGTGTGGAGCAGGAGTCTTCATGGCTAGCCACTTTGACAGACACTATTGTGGCAAGTGCTGTCTGACATACTGCTTCAATAAACCAGAGGACAAGTAAATGTACTAGACAATAAAAATCTGAAGTTCTGTACTGTTTAGAGATTTATTTCTGCATTGTATTTCCTCTTCACTGGTAGGAAAGAGTTTTTGTTAAGTCTTGTTCTATGCCTCTTTTGGGGGGTGAGGTTCTTTTAAGAAGAAAAAGGGAAAAAACAGCTATGCGAAGACCGCAGGAGACTCCCTTCCACATCTCTTACTTCTGAGGCTCATCTAATGAATATTTAGTGATTTAACACTTTAAATACACACTATACAAGCACCATTCCTGAGTTTTTTTAAAAATTATTTTCCATCCCCCCAGTATGGTCAGGCATGAAAGTCTGATTTTGACCTGCTTTTCACAGCATTAGCCAGTCATGAACAAATATTCCTAGAAATGTAGTTAAAGGAAGTAGGGTGTATTTGCATTTGATTTTTTTGTTCTGCCATAGCTAACTCTTAACTGTAAGCGGTCTATTTAAACGTGAGTAGATAGCACTGCAATTCTTATCAGGAAACCTGGGACACCAAGAAGCCTGAAATAATACACAAAATCAGTGCTAGAGCAAACAGGGGTCACCATGAAGATCATACGCTGGAAAAATAGTACCAGCACCCTTGTAGGGGAAGAAAAAAGAGGGCTCAGCTATTCTGAAATCAATAAAGTCAGAAGTATTTACACCTTGATGGCTTTACACACACAAAGTTAGGGTCATTCATCTGGTGCTCCAATGAGGTACACTGGTTGCTTGATGGGATTTAAACACAGAATACAGAAGCATCAAATAGAACTTTCTTCATAAGTTCATTTAATGTTAAGAGTTCAAGACCAGGAATAGTGCATGTCATGTCCTTGCTGGGGATTCAGATGTATTTTAAAATCCTGGATCCCATGAGGTTGTCTGTTGAACTTCTTTTTCTTCATAACAGATAATTTCATCTCCAATATTGAATTCTATGTGCTTGTCCAAACTTAATCCACAATCCATACCTGTTTTTATTACCTGGACATCATCTTTATGATGCTTCAGTGATGATAAAGATCCTACAGAGGAAAAAGAAAGAAAGCCCACTGTCAGAGTACAGATGTGTTTTGGTTTCCCCTTCTCACATAATTCAGGTTTCACCACATAGCTACGAAACAAAAGCAAGACAACCTGGGGCTTGCAAGCGCTTGCAGCTGATGGAAGTCAGGCAAAAGTCCTTTTCCATAGGCAAAGCCTGTGATACTACTTTTCTGCATGAAAAGGGGTTGTTAGAGGTCTGGATAACGAGTATGGTGACATTTTACAGCTTTCTCTGCTTTGAACAATTCCATCCTAAACAGCACACGTAATTGCCTTCTGATTGGATGCACACCTTTTGCATTAATTTCACAGGGAACTAACTCGTCATGTTGTAATGCTGAGCGCAAACGCTAGTTTTGTAGCCACTTACCCTTCCAAATAACATCCCCTTTACGGATTAACTTAAATTTCATCTTTCTGTCTAGTTGCCCCTTCTGTACTCTGCAGCCAGCTACTGGAATTTTGTTTTTTCCTACTGTTACAGAGAAGATGTCAAGAACAGAAGCTGTCCCTGAAAGAAAAAAAACGTAGTAGAGTTTCAAGAAGTACAGGAGAATAACAAACACGTAATAAGAAAAACCAAGCCATGCTCTTCCACTTACTACTAAGCTTTATAACAAAACAGAAAAGCAGCGGCATTAATTATTCGATACAGCAGGAACGCATCATTGGAGCACAAACTTAAAGCCACGCAGCACAGCAAAAATGTCATTTAATACTCCCTGAAAACTCACCTATTGTATTTTCCACCACAGATGGAGGCAGCCTGCTATTGAGCTCATCTTGCAAGTCTTCAATAAGTTTGTAGATGACGTTGTGAAGTTTAATTTTTACTCCCTTTTTAGCAGCCAGCTTTTTAATAGTTTCATTGGCTTTCACGCTGAATCCATAGACAACACCTGGCAAAAATAGTAATCAGCAACTGGTAACGAGAAATCTTTAATAACTGAAAGCACTTACCATCTCTCAAGTTACCATCTCATCAAGAGATCTAACCATTATCTGCCATTAATAATTCAGTTGCTGGCAATGGCCTGTCACAGTCCTATTTTTGTGACATTTCTAGCCTTCCCTACCTGCGTTAGTATTTGATGTTAACTTGATATTATTAATATATATATATGTTCACATTATTGATGCTGTTAATTATTACAAAAAAATAGTACGAGATCTACTGATTTCAATGGAGAGAAGTTTCTACTAGTTGTAAATTAATTTTTAAACATACACTCACCATTAAATGCTTCAGCAAGACTTAGGTCACTTTCGCTGATGTCTCCCATTCCAAAATGGATGACATCCAATCTACATTCGTCAGCGGCATCGTAGCTGTCCAGAATGTTCAGAATAGCTTCGACAGATCCATCCACATCACCTGGGAATATAAATGGGAGTGCTGTTGACTTTGTATGAATCAAAGTGATATTGAAGAAGAAGAATTAGGGGGAATGAAAATTCCTCGTTATGCGATATAATCAAAAGCTTGGGATATTTAGCATTCTTTTTGTATTTCCAGCAGTATATTAGAACACATCTTGAAAAGTCTTTCTATTACAAAAGTGAAGGGAATAAAGACAACAGGACCAGAAGCTCCACATCTGCTGCCATTTCTAGGTCAAGTCTGCAGAGTTTTTCACTTACTATTTCCACTGCACTCACACCACTGAACGTAGGTCAAACTGAGTTCCTCCTGCCCCACTTTAACTAATACACAGTTGTTCTTTGCCTCCGTTCTGCTAATGCAGTACTGCTGCTCATATAACTTACACACATGCACTTGTATGGCTTTTATTCATGATTTCGTCGGTAAGGGTTTGGGCCCCTAAGATTTCATCTTGCTCTGACCCTTCTGGAAGCACATTCTTCTGACCACGGGATGATTTCTGACGACCCTCCCCTTCCTGAGAGGCACTCAATAATTTGTTCGGTTTTAAATTGATCAAACTTCTGCTAACAAAATTTTTGTTAATTATTTAGAACTACGCTGCAGACTGAGCATTTGAGAAGCATGGAAACATTGCAGCAATAAACAGAACAGTACCTTTAACAATTACTGACAGCACATTTTTGTCCACTTCTGTTCTCTCTTTAGGCTTTGAGAACATTAGATGCTTGTTGGTCTTGTAGAGCAACGCCTTTCTCTGTCTCCAGGTCAGATGGGCTAGCTTCTGTTGCTTCTTCTCATATTCCACCCTGTGTTCCTTTTGCTTTGCTTCAATAACTTCCCCATCTCTTCTCATCTTCTCTTGCTGTTCAACGTAGGTTCTCCAAGCCACAACTTCATGTGCCCTTTGCTGGTCAGGAAAAAAAAGAAATGATCTTTCAAAGCAATGCGGTGGAAAAGTCCACGTTAAATCTCTTTTATCCTTCTGTTTCTTCTCTACCGTCCTACTCATTTTCTTTAGCATTTATCAATAGATTTTGCTGCTATGATGACAAAGAATCAGCACCACAGCTTCCTCCCCGTGCTACAACAGCACAACTCAAGGCATCTCTGCATCAGAGAAAAGAATTATTTTTCATTTTTTCATGTGGTATTTGTCCAGCCCCCACAACACCTATTTCAATCTACATTTTAAGCACAGTCTTCTATCAGAAATTAGTTCTCTTGTAAAACTACAATACTGATACTATTAAGTACTGGATTGTTCTCCAGGTAGGGTCACAGTGTGGTTATATGAAAGTGAAGACAGCTTTCTGTGCCTTTAGAAAGGAAATACATTAGAATGTATCCCAGGTTATCCCTGAAGCAGCCATTTCACACTACATTCATTGCAAACATAGCATAGAGGAAGGCATGACGACCATGAGAAGTAAAGACATGAACCAAAGGTGACTGTCTCCCGTGGCTGCCTGCTTTCTTCACGTGATTGTAAAGTAGATTAATTCAGATGCGAGGAGAGGGAGAGGACGTAACAGTCCAGCAGGAGAAAAGTGGGGGCAGTGGAAGAAGAAGAAATAAAGAGGCAACATGCAAATTCTCATTCCTCTTACGGAACACCCAGCTCAGGCATCTTAATACCCATGCTCAGCCCTCATCTTTCATCAGTTTACTTTGGTTACTTAGAATGAAATGCAATTTTCTTTTATCGATTTACCTATTATTTTTGAACTTAGCTCCTTCCTTCCTACCTTACTGCAGCATGAATTTTCCATTAAACGGTTCTTTCCGTACCTCAGATTCTACTTCAAGGATTTCATCCCCCGCTGAAGGGACTTCCTTCCAGCCCATGATTTCCACAGGGATGCCGGGAGAGGCTGCATCTACAGCTTTTCCGTTCTCATCAAACATGAAACGCACTTTTGCCCAGGTCTTCCCTGCAACCAGAACACAGCCTTTCCTCAGGGTTCCTCTTTGGACAATGGCTGTGGTAACTGGACTAGCAAAGGGCAGAGAGGAAAAGAACAAAATGAAAGTGACCATTTTCAGGCTTAGCGTAAGTAAGGAAACACAAAACATAATGTACTTGGGATCAGTCTCAGGCACGATATTCCTGTGACTCATTCTTATCAGCATGCAAAGAAAATTTTAAAGTGCGAAATGCCCCAAATCTGTACCGTACTCTTCTTTTTTTGCAGAATACAAAAATGTGGCATCTTGAATCTCTCAGCAACAGACTGATTTCACATGTTAAATGAACCCCCATTCCATCCTCCTCCCCAAAATTTCCAGCCTTCAGTTCATTTTTAAAGAGGGCAGAACCAGGCCTTCTTCACAGAGGACATACAAAAGGGGTAAAATACTTTGAAGTGTAAAATGTCACACCATTTTTGACAAATTGTGACGTATCTATTTATTGTATTATGACTATGAACTTCATCATCTTTATTTTATATGACGTTTAAAAAAATACATCTGTTCTAACATTTTAGAGTATTTCCTGAGCTTACAGGATTTCATTTCAGTGATAACTTGTGTTGTATCGGTTTATAACCTCTTTTTCTGTGTGTCATGCTGTAAAATGATGTTTTAACGCTTTAGTTACAAGTGCTGCAAAGAATCTGCTGGTTTTTATCTAATTTCAAACAAAAAAGTACAATATTAAACCTAAGTACTCAAGTACAAACCACCTGAACAGTATTGCTGCATTATTACAAATTGCTTCCTTGAGGCTGTAAAGACAACAAGTAGCTTACCCTTTCCCTTTGTCTTTGCGAGACTCAATTACAGTCCCCTCTACCAGACCTGTGTAGTCTGCCTTCAGTTCTAACATCTCTGCTAAAGCAACAGTTGCTTCTGCCAAAACCATCAGGTTTTCACCCTGTATAAAACCACATCAAAAAAAAAAAAGAGAGTAAAGGAAGCGCCCAATTAAAAAAAAAGATCAGAAGTTGAAATCTTAGTGCCAAGGTCTCCCATTTAACTCAGTACTTCTAACAATGCAACACCATTCAGCGTCATGGATTCCTTCACCTTTTAAGGCAAGATGGTACTAAAGTAATGAAATACTACGCCTGGTGGTCCAGAACACAAGACACATTAGTAAGCGCAGTTTTCTTACTTTCCTGTTCACGCCATCAGAGCTAAGGATGCAAATTGCAATATTCTGCTAGAGAGGTGAATGGAGAAACTGTTTTTATGCATGACTAGTTTGAAAAAGTGTAAGGGAACAACTTCAAAAGGTCTTGAACGTGGCTGAAATTTTAGAAGATGACTTGGAATGCATTTAAAAGGACAGCAATAAGCCTAAGACACAGCTGCATTAGTTTGGCCACCACAAAACTATAAGCAAACATAGTTTATTTTTTAAGCTATCAGTTGTTCACCTAATTTACCATCTTATCCTTGCAAGTTCACTACAAAACTACGTTCCTGTGATAAGGCACGTGTTATAAAAACAGTTATTTACCTTTGTTTGAATTTCTCTCTTCATGCATGCCATTATCACTGACCTTGATTTTGCACAAATAAACAATCAGGGAATATATGAGGAAACAAAAACTAGGATTAACCTAAAAACCATCCACTAGATTTCCCAAAGAAGAAAAATAGTTTTTAGTGCTCACTGAAGGGCTGAGCCTCGAAATATGACAGGATTATGTTTCAAATGATCCTGGTGAGAGGCAGCAGCACTTAGCTCATGGTAAGGTGTCAAATACCAGAAAGATAAGCATTCATATTCCAACCACCAAACAAAAACGTGGGTGTATGCACATCTTAGACACCCACGAACACAATCATTTGTTTCAAAACTTTACCTTGAGGGCTGAAATATTTACAGCTTGAACATCCCCTCCAAACTCTTCACAGATCACATCGTGACCCATCAATTCCTTCTTCACTCTTTCAGGATCAGCTTCAGGTTTGTCACATTTGTTAATGGCAAGGATAAGAGGAACTGAAAAAAGAGAACAAACCCATTACTGACCTAACAAAAACTTGCTGCTGCTAGCATAGCTGCAGTAAGATGTTAGAACAGCTTGTGACCACTTAGAACAAATCAGCTCTCTTGGCACCTATTTCCTGGGGAACCTTAAGTAGAGACTTGGAGGAGTTATTTTAATATAGAAGACAAAAAATAAAACAAAGCTACCTATGCACTACTCATCCTTTTCTGGCAAAACTAGAAATCCTGCAAAAGTTTCTTAATATTTTTATGTACCAATATAATATTTGGTATATATTTTCAGACACCTTCCTGGGGGAGAAGGAGGCAGGATAGCACAGTAACTTCACAAAGTCCATGGATTTTAATTCAAGGAGTTTCCTTTGAGAGGCGGATAAACAATGGCAAGGTGCTCCGTATTTGAGCTGCACAGCACCACTCATCCCATGGATTAACTTTATGCACTGTGCTTGCCACTCTCTTCCAAATGTAACGTTAAGAAGTCTGCTGTACCTCCTGCATTTTTAGCATGTTGAATGGATTCTACAGTTTGTTGCATCACTCCATCTTCTGCCGCTACAACCAGTATGACGATGTCAGTTACCGAGGTACCTCTTGCTCGCATGGCTGAAAAAGCTGCATGTCCAGGAGTATCAAGAAAAGTTATCTTCTCCCCAGAAGGCAGATGCACTGTGAACAATACATTTCACACAGTTTTATTTGACTTACTGTACATAGAGCAATCAGACATTTGATGACTTTTTAATATATAAAACATAGATTTTTTAAAGCAGACAGATAACTGGCACGGAGGTTAAAGGTACTTCTTCTTCTCAGGGAAGAAAATAGCACAATAGAATCTTTCAGAATCCAAAAGAGTCTAAAATTATTTCAGTTGTACAATCTACTTAAAAGTTCCATCCACACAGTTGTAAAAGTTTGTCCAGTTTGGAGAAAAGGAGGCTAATTGGGAACCTCATTGCTCTGCAATTTACAGAGGAGGGGAAACGGAGGAGGAGGCACTGGTTTCCTCCCCCTGGGAACCGATAACAGAACACGTGGGAACAGCACAAAGCTGCACTAGGGAAGGTTCAGACTGGACATCAGGAAAAAATTCTGGAGAGCGGTCCGAACACTCAACGGCCTTCCTTGTGAGGTGCTTGATATTCCTTAATAACATGCTCTACTTTTTGGTTAGCCCTGAAATAGTCAGGCAGTTGGACCTGATGATCTTGGTAGGTCCCTTCCAAGTGAACTATTCCATTCTAGTTATCACGAGTTTTGCTTTCCTTTTTCACTGCTTGCATATAAACTGCGTATGCTGCAATATTTTCCCCAATAAACTGTCAGCAAATCAGCTCATTGCGCAAGATAGAGAAAATTTCTTTACACACACGCACGTACACTTGGATCATACCAAGAAAAGCACCAATGTGTTGCGTAATGCCTCCTGCTTCCATTGATGCCACTTGCGTTTTTCGTAGGCTGTCGAGTAAAGTTGTTTTCCCATGATCAACATGGCCCATTATCGTAACAACGGGGGGCCGTGGGGTTAATGATGCTGGGTCTGCAGGGGGTCTGCAATCAAAACAAAAACACCTTTCAGAAATACCACAAACGTTCACCAAGCCACCAGCATGCCCAGTGACGAAGAGCTAAGCCTAGCTTCTCCCCACGGTAACTGCAAATCCTAGCTACATCACAGTTTGCCCTCTTAGTATTCAATCTCCCTGCTGCATCAAAAAATAAAGTTGGCTTTTCTTCAGAAAAACACATAGAAAAAACTCACCTAAAACATATCACACCTGAGCATCAGTTTAATGCACAAACAAATCAAAACAGTAAGCTCTACCTTTTGAATATTACAATTTATGAGCTTATCAGGTATCATCAACATACCGTTAGAAGAAAGGAAACACAGTGTATCAATAACTCTTGCAGAAACAGGATAAAAAACAGCAAAAAAAGAATAGTTCACAATTTACCGTTTTACGGCGTCTGTATTTTCTCTTTCTTTCTCTTCTTTCAGTTTTGCTGACTTATACTTCATCCCTGATTTTTTAACAATTAGCTTGATATAGTCCTCATTTAAAATGGAATCTGGTTCTAGGGAACCAAGATCAATATCTGTGTACAGCAGGGCTTCATAAACATGATCTAAGGAAGAGAGAAAGATATTTAACAACTCATCAAAAACAAACAAAAAAAATTACCAATCTCCCTCTGAAACATATAGAGACATGACAGACTCTTGTTTACCTCCTTGCTACTGAGAAATAAGTTTGTGAGAAAAAGTGCATGGTTGAGAAGAAGAAATAGGCAATAAGACTGTTTTAATGGAACACAAATTGCTCCTGAACCCAACATCCTGCTCTCAGACAAATATCTCAGGCCGAAGCTCTTTTATGCCTTTTCTTTAGCCCCGAATTCTTTATGTAGCAGCTCTCACCCAGCTTCAACAAACCAGGGTGCAAAGTTTCTCCTTCTGCAATATAATTTAGCATTTTGGGAGCAGTCATAGTGTCCTGCCCGATAATTTGGATGGCCTAACATTTTTTCTCCTTAGACTGGCATCGTGCCTACCCACATGTTCTTTTTCTCCAGATGAGTATCTTTGATGAAAGGAGTTACTTTGGTAATGGGTACAATCTACCTTGCCAAGGGAAGGATTAGGAACAACTAGTACCATCTCACAACATCTTTGCCTTGACCACACATGGAAGTATCGCGACTAAAACACAACAGTTAAAATACATCTCAAGTAGGCTCTCACCTATGTCTTTGCCCATTGCTTGTGCAAGTTCCTCAACAGTCATCTGCTGCCTTATCTCCACTTCACCTTTGGTCAGCGGCAATTTCTTTTGGTTCTTTTTCTTCTCCTATATGGAATTAGACATGTATATAGGAACATATAGCTGGCATAAACTAAGAAAAAATAAAAACAATATTAAAGAGACAATGGTCTCAAGCTACATCTTTTTATCTATGACTGAATTACAATAAATTAATGACTTAAAACATCACACTGAATATTTAAAATGGATAGCATTCTGCCCTTAATTTTTTTTTTCCATACTGAATTGTTCAAAACAAGGGGAAAAAAAATAATATCCTGCCTCTTCAAGATTCATGATGATGCTGGTATAAGTACTTCAAGTCAATATTTGAGAGGAGTAACAATGTACTCTTAAATAAGTACATTTTGGCTCATAAACTTAGAATAGCTTCTGTAAAGTTCTCCTTTTTTTGTCATAAAGCGCTCAAACTGATTTTTTGTACTTTGAAATTTCACATAGAATCAGAGATTATTGGATTTTGTTAATTACCTCCTTTGTAGCTAGATGTCTGTACTGAGAGAAGGCGACACGGACTGATTTGTCTTTTTGCCAGAACTGTGGATACAGATGAACGGACCGTACAGGATACGCAGATGACTGCACAGGCTTCCATTGTGCTCTGTTGAGTTTCCTGTAGGAAACAGTACGTAGCTGTCGGCAAGCACCACGTAACTGGACCAGATTTTCAAACTTCACTATCAACCTTCGATTCATTTCTTCACTGAAAATACAAAGGACACATTGAAATCAGTCTCAAGGCTGGAAGTTGTTCTTTGCTGTGACAATATGCACAGGAAAACAAGGCATAAATGCTACAGTGCTTCAAAGCAGGCTTTTGGATACTGACAATGTTGAACTACTTAGTAGATCTGCTCATTTTTCATGTTCCTGAAGCACTTCACCTTCTGCCACTGTCACTATTCCAGTTCAGACACACAGATCCACTAATGTTACCATAATTTACAAGTCTTCCATCTGTCTTTGCTGACCTTTAACGTAAATTACTAAACTCTTAACTCAAGGTTCTTTGATATTACCTCAAAAAGTGACATTTGTACCGTACTGACAGACACCCTGGTGCAACCTACCTCTCCCATCAGTAAAACAAATTTGCAAAATGACACTTACATGAGCACAAACCTCCACTAAAAGACTGTAGCATTCTAATGATATTGGTATAACAATATGATTCTATAACAGTGTTATTGCATGCACGGAGACATCTTCCTAGGCTAAAGCTTGGCTTAGCAACTAAGCTTTTCAAGGTACCTCTGTCAGAGCCTCCTGCATCTTCTTTTAACCATGTTAACTGTGTTTTGAGTCATTTTGCTACCTACCCTGTAGAACAGTCTCCTGTTCTAGCTACTCTTCTCGTTCAGTTGGCTATTTCGTAGCTCCTGTCTGCGTTCCCCGGCCCGTTCTCAATACCTTGTTTGCCCTCACAGGCAGTGCTGTACCATCGTCCGAGCAGCTCGAGAGCAAGGCGCTATCCTCAATCCCTCTCAGCACGCCCACGGTGGCTCTAAAACCTCTCCTGCACCAAAGTACCTACAGGGAGCGAGCAGAGGACAAAATAACCAACCTACACCTCCTTTTTTTCCCCTCAAAGAGAACTTTAAGGGGCAGAAACAGCAGCCAGGAGCTGTTCGAGGCAACGCCGGACACGCTCACAGAGGAGAAACGCCCCCGGCGGTAATTTCGGGAGGCGGGGGGCCGGGAAGGCGCCGGGCTCCCCCCGGGCTCCCCTCACAGCCCTCGGCGGCCCCGGCTCCCCTCACCCTCACGGCCAGGCCCGCTCCGGGGACCTCCACGGCACCCAAGGGCCCGCACCGCCGTGCGCAGGCCCGGCGCCTGCGCGGTGCCGCTGCCGGAGCGGGGCGGCCCCGTGGCGGCCATGGCGGCGGCGGGGCTGCGGGAGGCGCTGGAGCAGCGGCTGCGGGAGCTGGGCATCGCGGCGCTCACCGCCGAGCACCCCCAGGTGCCGGACCCTGCCCCCCCCCCCCCTTTTTTTTTTTTTTCTTCTTTTCTAGCGTTTTCGAGCGAGCGCGGATGCGTGTGAGAGATGAAAGAGAAAGGGTGCGGGAGCAGCGCGTCACGATTTATTCGGGTTCTTTTGAAATTTCCTCACAGAAGGGTACAGGCTGTAGGCTGAGCGTGACATTCAGCGTTGTGTCAGTGTTTAACAAAACGAGTAGAGAGCCTCACTCTATGCTTGTTGTACTCCGCAGGTGTTCACGGTTGAGGAAATGATGCCCCACGTCCAACACCTGAAAGGAGGACACAGCAAAAACCTGTTCCTTAGAGACAAAAAGAAGAAAGGCTTCTGGCTGGTGACTGTCCTGCACGACAGGCAGATCAACCTGAACGAGCTTGCCAAAAAACTGGGTGTTGGAAGTGGAAACCTAAGGTTTGCTGATGAAAACGCCATGCTGGAAAAATTAAAAGTGGGCCAAGGCTGCGCGACACCTCTGGCCCTCTTCTGCGACCAAGGAGACGTGAAGTTCGTGCTGGACGCCGGCTTTCTGGAGGGCGGCCACGAGAAGGTGTATTTCCATCCCATGACAAACTCTGCAACCATGGGCCTAAGCCCTGAAGACTTCATGAAGTTTGTGAAATCGACAGGCCACGATCCAATAATCATACATTTTGATAAGGACGTTGAATAGGAGAAGTTGACATTTTTATTACTCGGCAAAGGTTTTATAGAGCAAAACTGGTGAATTTTTTATTACAAATACAGTTTGAAAAAATAGGCGTCCTCCTTATGTTGTATAATCTGGTGAGAAAAAATACTGTATTTCAGCTGTTAAAAGTTTTAACAGAATATTCTTACAAAGGAGATGTTTGCGATATACCTGTAATTAAACAAGTAGAAATGGCTTTATATGTTGTAGCGTTTATTAATAAAATGGATGAACTGGAACTTTCTGTGTGTGGTACTGGGCTTGAAGATCTAAATTAAGAAATAATGAGTTAACGAGTCTAAACTATTTGTCAGCACATAAGACAGAAGTTTGGGTTTTTTGTTTTTTTTTGTAAACTATATCCATTTATCCCCTACTATGTTACCTTTTTTTTTTTTTTTCCTTATTTTTAATCTAGAATAAAGTAACTTAGTTGCACTACAGCAAATGTACTTGATTGTCTACATTTCTAGCTGCATTTTCACTCTCACAGATCCTCCCTTCAGGAACTAACTACTAAGTCTTCTGGTAACTCCCAGATGACGTGACTACTAATGGCTGCATTAGGGCAGCACGCCTCTCCAAAATGGCAGAACGAGAATGTGATGTCTGAAAGCAGAGAGGGGTGCAAATTCCCAGGAAAAGAGCTCTAAGGAATAATGTTATTGCAGGTTCCTGTAATTGCAGTGTTACCTGGTGATTCCTGGGAGGAAAGTAAATACCATCAAGTGAACTGCGTTCACTTTTGCGTGCAATTTCTACTGGTTCTTGTGGAAGATGTGCATATTCTCTGCTCCACTGTACCCTTTTAAGCAGGTGCCTATAGAAGTGGAAATAACAGTATGACAGCAGACATACTTGAGTTTCTCCCTTCAGGAGAAGGGGACTGAACATATAAACATCCCTATGTTTAAAAGGTTGTGGGGAGGCTGATTTTGCTTTAAATACATGATATATTTAGTACAGAGAAGTTATCTACTATCACAAGAACAAGACCAGCACATTCTCAACATTGAATTTTTAATCTTTCTCCTCTCTCCTGCCTAAACAAATAAAAACCCCTTCAAAGGACTTTCTTTGTATTAAGAGGGAAGAAGCAGAAACTCCATGGAGTCCAGCAGAAATACTGTGGTAATACTGTAGTACCCACTAAAAACCAAAGACACGGGAGTTGTGAAAGTGTGAAATTTGAAGATGACAGGGAAAAAGGGCTTTTATACACAGCCTAATCAAAGTGTCTGTTGTGCACAAACAATGCCTAAAAGGCAAGCAATAGGGTGAGCACAAAGGAAAAAAAAACAACAACCAACCATATAAAAAGACTATTTGCTACCACATCATGCTAAAGGATGCAATACTAACAGTGATCAAGGGAAACATTTTAAATAAACAAAAGGCAAAAATCACCCAATTTGACTCAGTTTCAGTATATTTGGCCAAGGCAATTCTAGGAGCTGAGAACATCAACAGTTCTCCCATGCCCCAGTGAAATCTTGAAAATAAATAACTTCCATTAACTGAGTTAATTAAACAAATAAAAAAGCTTCTTCTAGGACAAGACAAGGTATTTCAAACATTGTTAACACGTTTTCCTTTATTTCAGTAAGATTTGGCACCTGTTCTCACAGACGTGAACAGAACTACAGCATACTTCACGATATAGCAGTTTAAGTTCTCCTTGTCTACTTTGGAAAGACAGAAACTGACCCCATCTATAACGGCAGTTGGCTCAAATGAGAAAGCAGCGACCTAAAAATGCTGAACAGATAGAAACCTGTATAAGAGCCACAAAAAGATGTCCAGATACACATGGCTGAATGCTTTTTGGTAAATGAAAGACTGAAAGGAACATCTGTTGTTTGGGAATACTGGGTTGACGAACAGACTGCCCAGGGAACTTTGGGCTGACAGATGTGTTGCTGAAATACCTAGATATTAAGATACAGTCTTAAGCATCTTTAAAAATGAAGTTTATCTTACCCTCTGCCTGCCACTCACTCTCCCTTCCTTTTAGGGTTTCTTCTTTGTGCTACCCCCAAAATCCTTTATCACTTCCAAGAAGAAAAAAAAATAGGAGTAAATGCAACTTGCCAAGTTTTTAAAAAAAGAAAATTTAAATGTGAAAGATGAGTTTAAAAGACGTGCACAATAGGAGTTTACTAAACTTCAAGAATCTTAAAATCTGTACAACTTAAACTTTAACCATCTTCATCTTCAGAAGAGATTCTGAGACTTGTTTCAGCAAAAATAATGACCAAGCAAAACTAAAGCACCAAATACTGCGCTTGGCAAATATGGAGTTCTTATTTACTATGAAATTAATGTTTTTTTTAAATAATATTAAAATAACGTATAGTTAAAAGCTACACAGATTTTTACAAATAAGCAACACGAAAACAAACTACACGCTGTCCAGAAAATTTCTGCTACAGTTTTATAGGTTTCCTTCCAGAAGAAATAGTCACTAAACACGTTACCGTCAACAACACCATTACTTAACACCAATATTCTTCCAGTAACATCAGTTTCCAGAAAAAGTGTGTATAAATGTACACACAAAATCAGAATAAAAATTATTTGGTTCGGCATTTTAATAACATCATTAATAAATGTATACAATGGCAAACATTAAAAAAATCAGTATGTAAAGGAAATTACAGTTTTAAATAAGAGCTTTTTAAGGTTTGTTTCACACCTAGGTACATTCCTTTAAGGCAGTTTTATTAATATCAAAGCATTATTTACATATACATTATCATCTACCTCTAAAATCATACATGAGCTCCATTGTTGAGGCTGCATCATGTCTTGGAAAAAAAGTTTTAAAATAATACACGTTGGGAATGTTACTAAATCCTCAGCAGACTACCAGCAAAGCAAATGAAAATTATACATTGTACGGTATTAAAACATCTTTTGTAAACTTGAACTAACGGTGACACATTTGGCAACTCTTAACTCTCGCTGAAAACAGCTATGTGCTCTTGTTGTAGGCTGCCCAACAGCTGCTGTGTTACTCCTCTGGGAGTCTGTGCTTCAAAAAAAAAGGGGTTGTGGCTCCCAAATTACATCAATGTTTTTGTTTTTTAATCTTATTGGCACAGACTGGAAAGATTAAGCGTGTTATAGAAGTTTAGTAACAATTCAGAAAGGAAAAAAAAATCATCATCAGAGCACAGAGAACGTCCGGACACATCTTCTGCTCTGAAACTTCTCCGCAAAAGAAGGTGCTGGGAATGTAACCCCGGTGCTGCTTTTGGATAATTCAGTCAATACAAACCCAAATCCCACTCTGGCCTCTGCACTGATGCGGCCTGAGCGCCTTGAAACCTGCTCGCGATGGTGCGGATGGACACCAGCCAGGCCTCTGGCACACAGATGCACCTATACTAGGCTGACCTAGAGGGATGCATTCTGTTGCCTCGCCCTCAAATTCCTGCTGATTCTCTCAGGCAAGGAAGATTTGCTGAGGTTTTTGGATAAGGGGATTTCACTTCCAATACTGGTCATCAGTTGACCAGTAGTTGTAATGTTTGTGACTAAACATCCTGGTTGTGACTGCACAGCCGTTCTTTAAGATGGGGTAATATACAAAAAGCAAGCGTAGGAAGCTGTGATGGGTGTCTTGGACAACTTCAGGAATATAAAAAAGAGCTAATAAACGAAGAGTCAGGAGATGCCCCTGTGAAGGACATGGCACAGCCACATGTGAGAGCACAAGGTTACGTGTGCCCAGCAACGTTCCCTGCAGAGAAGCGTGCCACGCATCAGTCATGGCAACACACCATCCTCTCACGCATTCCCAGGGTCTTCGAGTACATGGTATACCTAAGCACATACAACTGCACAGATTCTGTGAATACAAACAACATTTGGCACTAGAGGTTAAATCTGTTAATTCAAGATACGTGTTCTAAAAATAGTGACGCTACTTCGGTCAGGGTTTAATAGTTTGAAATGCATCGGTCCTCTGTTGTTGAGGAGAGCTTCTGGAAGAATCCACCAACAGTCAGACCCTGAAGTGAGTCTGAGAAGTATCAAAATTTAGAATTGGAGATGCTTTCCTATCATTTACCGTATTTCAATTCTCTTTCAGAAAGAGCTGTGCTCTTAGTAAGGGCTACGGACATTACCAGTTTCATGTCTACAAAATGATGTAAAGGCAAATGTCCCTTCAGGACCTATGGCTATGCCACTACTGCAGTACAGGAATGGCTTGAGATCAAATTCTTATTGCTTAATCTTCTCCTAGAGCACACCATGGCTCTGCCTGGCTCACTTGGTACTGTGGGAGAAACTCAGCCATGCCCTGAGCTATGAGTGCATACAGAACACCCAAGTTACCTGCAGTACAGACGTGCCATGGCACACCATGCCTGTTCTGGCCACTGCCATACATCCCACCTGCCCCTCTGGTGACATCTGGTAGCTGTCACTGCAGTTTGGAGTGCTCTGAAACCTTCTGCAAAAGGTCACATTACCTTTGGGAATTATTCCATATGCAACTGAGCTCAGCCTGCCTACAAAAACATTGTGGAACTGGATTTCAGGAATACTCTGGGCTTCAGATCACTCCTGGAGCTGCTGAACACTGTTCATACTCTACAATTCACAATGCTTCCACTGATGTCAGTGAACATCTGGACATGGAGAATAAGGGGACCAGAAACAGATGCTAGTACGAGTTGGTAACCAAAGTAAACTAATTAATTTAATAAAACACCAAAAACATCTTTAGAGGAAGAATGGAAATCCTATATGGTGGAAAGCTGCTAAATTTGTCCTATTTTCACTTAAGGGGGGGGGGAAATAAAATTTTCTGTGGAAACAATCTCAGGCTGAACAAAGTGTTTATATGGCAAAATCAATGTTTTGATCTAGATCTTTTAACATTGTTATAAAAGAAGTATTTCAGAAGGAAGTCATTTAAAGGAAAAAAGAATTTCCCATTCTAAAGCTTACTGAACTCCCCAACACCCCCCGCTTTTGACATAATTTCAGTAAAATCAAAAAATGACTTTCCAATGTGCTTTTAAACCTGTTGAACTGCATTCTCTCTCCAGTGGAAAACGATTCGTTTTCAATTGTCCCTGAAAGCTTGAGACTTGGTGAACGATAAAACCTGTAAGCCTCAAGAAAAAAAGTCATTAAGTTAAAGAAGTTGCAGTGGTTGCATCACACCTTCTAAGCAGCAGTGGGATCAACCTCCAAGCAGTCTGCAACTCAAGTTCGGTGAATATTCAAGTCATGCTTACCATAAGCGAACAGAGAAAGCTGAAGGTGAACGTTTTTCTGCGTGCCTGTTTGGAAGACCTGGCACTAGGAGGTTACACAGTTACCTTAACCCTTTAAAACATAAATATCAATGTACCTACTGATTTGTAATATAATAGAATTACACTGATTTTGTATCTAAGTTCATGTATGCTTCCTTTGAGCTCCCTGCAAATGCTTTCAAGACAACAAATGTATACAACCATTGACTGTACCAATTACATTTGCTGACTTTAATATGAATCAATAATGAACAAAAATTAATTATCTTACTAATAAAAGATAACCTTAAGGGGAGGTGATTGTAAAATGCATGATATTATTATTATTATTATTATTATTATTTGCCATCAAGAAACCTCCTAGGCCACAAACAGCTCATGTCAAAAGACGAACAATAAAAGAAAAAATTAGTCAATACATAAACACTGTAAGACAGTCTTATCCTGGAAATGCCATTTGTTGAGAACAGCCTTATGTTAAAATAAAAGTTACAGAAAAGTCATACCCGACAATTTCCTGTCAAGAAATCTGAACATACATAGGCAGAATAACTTGGGAATGTGAAAAACACAAATGACAAACAATTTCAATATAATACGATTATCCCATGACTCCAACTTCTGTTAGTTATCAAATGTTTTCATGTATGTAAACAAAATTTTTCTCTTGCAGTATGCAACAAAAAAAAAAACAGCATAAACTTTTTAAAGAGCAATTTCATGCAGATTATGCTAACCAAATAAGGCAGTGAAGTGCCATAAGCTGTGAGGTTTTTGTATCTGTATATACAGTCACTTTCAACAAAATACTACAGCATTTATTTTAAATTTACAGAAGTAAATATAAACTGCAAGTTATGTTTTTTTGGCTAAGTATTAGCAGAAGCTTAAGCAAATCAGCGGCTAATTTCATAAACAGAAGATTAAAAGTTTTTTGTTTGTTTTTTCTGGAGTAATTCTTGAGACCTTAAAATTCTTGGTCCTTAGGGAGATGAGAACTGTCCTTTTTTCAGTAGATCTTAACAGTGCAATGTGCAATAATTCCTAAGACCATCTACAAATTTTCGGCAGTAGACTCCAGTAGAGCTCCTTGATTCAAGGAAGGAAGGTAGGTAGGTAGGTTTTTATTTCTTGCCTGCTCTAGTCACGAAGAATGTAAAAAATTCCCTTAATTTCTATTAATGATTCCTACAGTCGCTGTCTTGTTTACTTCAGAAATAAAGGCTTCACACTGAGATACTGAAGGACACTTTTCTCTCTGTGTTCAGTTAAAAGGTAGAAAGAGAAAAGAACGTAAGAAAAGCTTAAAGTGTAGAAGTATAAAACACAGAGTTAAGTCACTAACAGAACTAACAGCACTAACAGCATGCATCCAAGATGTTTTAACGAAGTTAAGAGAAGGACAGAACGCCAAAGACAAGCTTTATAAAAAGGCAGTTTCTTCATACTACTGAATGCTTTATGAAACAAAAATGTTTTGTTCAACTATTCTTTTAGAATTATCCAAGAACTGATTTCAGTATTATCTGATTTTGTTGAACTTTCTTCAAGAGAAATTTGAAAAATAAAAATAAATGGCATTTTTACAAGCAAAAGGATAAACGGGCTGAAGCTCCCTATCTAGATAGGCAAAATAACTGCTCTGAAACAACCTGTTCTGGCTTAACTAATAAGCAAGATAGATGCCAGTTAAGCAAGCAGTATTTACATCTGGTTAATGCCATGTGCACTTTTTCTTATATGTAATGCTGTTAGTTTGTTGTAAATGAAAGTAATCTCATTTACATATTGGGCAGGAAACTCACCACTTGGCCCACACCTCATGTAGTGGGTAATAGAATTAGGAGCTTTGTTGCTCCCTAGACCTGCATTTTGAATTTCTGCTTTCTGGGATAGCTTCCACATCTGCAGAGAAAAGCATTTCATATTATTCATTGTGTTTATCAGGACATGAAAAAAACCCTCATGCATTAAAACACATTCTACTTATTAGTAGAGCAAAAGGATATACAAACACTTTTTTTTTTTTTTTTTTGGTAAGAGGAAAGGACAGACAAGAGGGACAGAAGAATAATTTGAAGCACCTACTCAGTTATACTCATTAAAACTCATCTTAGCATTTAGAATAATCAGGTACTATTTTCAAAGCCAGAATCAGATATACTTAACTGTGATACACGCTAACCCTATATTTCTGCCTGTATGAAAAGGAAAAACATCATATTGAATCAAGATTGACTGAACTTAGCTGAGAACTGAACTCCTCTTCGCCTTTATCTGCTAAACGTTAACAGAAATGCTCACATTCAAATCAGAAAAGCCATAAATTATCTTTGCATGCAACAGCTGAACATGCAAAATGCAGTATCTCGGTTTACTATTCCCTTAAAGCAAAGCATCAAGCAAACATTTAACTGCAAGCAAATTATTGAACCTGAACAACAAAACCTTCTTTGGCTGGCAGCCACTATGTCGTGTTTATAATTACCATGCAAAGTCCTAACATCATTTTTAAAGGGCAACAGGGACCAAGAAAGAAATGAGCAAGTGCATTTGGGTTTTACAGTTAGCCACCTGAATGGCCAAGGAGCAGCAGTGACCAGGTCTGAAAGGATTTTCACAGACCCTTCCACTACCTGGGCACAAACCAGAGACATCCATGATGTGTGTATGCATTGTTAACGTGTAAAGACCAAAAAATGGACAAAAAATAATCCTTTAGATACATAAGAATATGTCTTTCATACATAATAAATAAAAGCTGTCATTTTTTTTCAGAGAAATTAAAAAAATCTCATGCTTTTGGTGCCACAGTGGTGCAAGTATAGGAGCACAGAAATTACTATCCTCAGAACTGAAACGTAATTCATTACAACTTTATAAAACAATTCCAAATAGTAGCTTGAGTTGGACAAGATTATCAAGAACTATAAGAGGACACGAGGCACTAGTGTTCAGTGACACTAGCATTCAGTTATACTGAAGCCCTTTGTATTAGCAAAAGCAGCTGTTTTAATGCTGCTCCCTCCTTCCCTGGCATAATGCAAGACACAGGCTTTAAAGTCATTCACTATCAGGTATAAATATACACTATCAGACTTGTTTTGTGTGTGGAAGTTTAGTACTGTGAAAAGAAATGAAACAATGCAAACAAGTGCTCTGTGAGCAGTGGCAGGAAAAAAAAATTCTCTTTAGATTGGCTTTGCTCATTACAATCAGGGACTGGAGCTTGTGCTGGAAAGTTAATAATAAACATTTATCTGGAGACAATATTGCTATTTTTGTAGCTGTGATAGTCTAAGGACCTAAGCAAGGTAAGGCTTGCACACAAGAGAGAACAGCGTGCCTGAAATCTTATCCGATTTCTCGAATAGCAGCAAGTGATTTAAATAGAAGATAGTGTCTCTAGCTACAAACCTTGTTCTGATCATCATGAGAAGTTTTGCTGCAAGGCACAACCTTGCAATCAGTTAAGCCAAAGAAAAAACACTGAAAGCATGAGTTTATAGCGTGTACTGTCAGAGCTAAAAAGATTTTCTCTAATTTCTCAACTTACAAAATACACTATGAATGTGTCACTTCACGTAACAGGACTATTCATCTCAAAACTAATTCAAACACATCTGATTAATAGAAATGAAGATGAACGATGTGACCCAAGATCAGAGTAAAATGCATGTGAAATTAAGATTTTGCTTCAGATTTTGGATATATGTATTTTTTTTTTTTGAAAAGGTGCAATAATTTTTGAGGCAATGATACGGTAATGATTAGCAGCACATTGTGGACAATGATGAACTGAAAAATTTTTCAGCCCAATAATAATGGATGCCTGCAAACATGGTAAAGGATAGCTGTCATATTTTGAAACGAGTTTGTCCTCCACAGAATGTGTTTAAAACATCTGTTTTTTCCCCATCTTGAAAACTAGTTGAAGCTCAGGAAAGGGTTACCTCTGCATTTTGTTAACAATTCTGCTGTATGAAATGGAGATCCTAGAGACTAACAACATGTACAATGCCTGCTGCCTTCCCTGAAGGAACTGTATTTCTGCAGTACTTCTACCCCTCCTTAGTTAAATGTGAAGGAACTGAAGTGCAACTCATGCAGCAGTACCATGACTGCCACGAAACTGCTGGCAAAAATAAATTCAATTGGAAAAATCAGAATAGGATATTTGTTATTTCCAATTAAATATTTTTCTTTTATATATATATATATATTATTTTTTTCATAGCCCATGCAATTTTGAGCTGCAACTGTCAGTATCTATTTCCTCTCAAAAAAAGCACCGATGTCTAAAACCTCATGGAATTATAGCTTGAGTATGGCACAATTTTAATCTGTTGTTTATATTTATCATTGCAAAGTTCCAAGCAATTACTTGAAATAGTGGCTTATTAAGTAATTACTTTTCAACATTAAATTCCAGATGACCAGCTAAACAGTAATGAGATATTCACTTAAGCATTCTTACATTCCTATAATTTGGTCAGCAAATTTTAAAGTACTTGGCTTCTGCAGCACTAATATTTAACACAGTTTTGGATATTGCTGCACCTTGTTTTCTATTACATGAGTGTTACTTATAGTAAGAAGAAAAAATGAATTTCCACCATAATCAGTACAAGTTTTTATTACCATACATCACCCGGAGTCTCAGATAACTGCGTTACTTGACTCCTACTGAACAGCATACCTCACATTTGTACACCAGACGTGGAAAAAAAACAATGCATATGAAAGGGAAACGGTGGAAAGGGTCATTTTTTCATTGCAAGTGCTGCACACTGTTTACCTCTTAAGAACTATCATTTATGTTTAGGATTATGAATGTTAATTGTAGTTACTTATTAAAATATTTGAATGTTAATCTGAACAAGGATGGATATCTGTTGTGCAGGGTAAGTCACTGAATTACTGGGCTATAACTTGGTCCAAGTGCAGAGTGACACACTGGACGTGGCAGAAATGTTAAGAGTGAGATACTGAAATCTCTCTAAATGAAATGCTAATGAAAAGAAGCATTTTTGGACAAAGGAAAAAATATGCATTTCTACTCCAAATACATAATCACCGTATTACTGATGCATCTGAAAGCACGAACACAACTGAGAAGTACTGCCTTGGACCAAAAATTACGTAATTCACTGTGCCGCTTTTGGCAATGCAGCATGCAACTGGTTTAACATGCATTCAGTTATGCACAGGAGAAAAAAAACAAAAAAAAACAAGTATTTGTAATGGATGACAAATTAAATATAGCTTGTATTATAAGGAATTGTAAAGGCATGCAAAATATACACAGTGCAATTAACGTTTCATGCAAACTTTGGTGAAATTACAATTTTACATTCAAATACATGCTAGAGTACACCGCTGAACTCTGTGTCATTGTTCTCAGGAAAAACAACAACCCATGGATCTAGAAGCAAATCACTTTTTCATTGTAGTGAAATTTTCTATAAATCCAGTGGACATTGAAAAGAAATCCTACATGTCATATATGATTATATATTTAAAAATACAATTTTCTTTTCATACACAACCATACTCATACCACACAGTTTTATTATCTTCAGAAACGAGCAGCGGGGGTTCAGCCTCACTAGTGTTTACACAGGTGGTAGGAGCAAATTCACTAGTTAGAGCTGACCGTAGGTCACTATGATCAGATTTCTGATTAGCTGAAGGCTGTTCTTGACTTTTCAGTACAGATCTAAATGTTGACAGGTTCGCCTGATCAGTTTTTGATGCAGACCTTGGAGGCAATCCACTTATATTACTAACTAATTCAGTGTTAAGGGATAAAAATGGATGAGCCACAGTAAATGATCTTGTGCTATCATTGCCAGATACACTGACTTTATCATTAAACACATTTGTGCTTAAAGTTTTCTCAGGAAAATTTGACCTTTCCATTCTTGAAGTCTTAGGCACATCAAAGTTACATCCTAAATTACGTGGTTTAACTGTGTTAGTTGCATCACTTTGTGGAACACAATCTACTCTGTAAGCCACACAGTGCAAAACATTAGGGGATAACTGGTGTGCTGAGTACTCACTAGATGTTGCTGGAACGCTTCTGTCAGAGGTGGATGGCGCAGGATCAACTGAAACAGGTTGCCTAATATCCTTAGACAAAAAATCATGAATGCTTGTCCTTCGAGTAGTTCCTTCTGCTGTAGAAATTACGCTGCTTGCACGAGGTAAGGTAGCATAAGGATTGCAATCTCTTGATTGTCGCTGTGATACAGGTGCTTGCATCTTTTCTTTAACTGATTTGGTCTTCCCTTGAGTGCCTGATGTAAATTTTATTGGAGAGCTAGTAAAGTAGGCATCTTCAGTTTTACGTAAACTGGGCCTTACAAGTTGTTCTGGTTTAATGGATCGTCCATCTGAGAAATCAGCTGTATTTTTTACACTTAACGACCTCACAATACCACAACCAGCAGATGCCTGTTTTCTTAGCTTCTCCTTTCCTGTCAGCTCAGCAGACTCAGATAAACTTTTCATCACTTCATCTAAAAGATTCTCTTCACTTGCAGATTTCATCTGTCAAAAATATGAAATGTCTTATCAATTTATAATTTCTAATTTTGGCCTTTCCTTAAGCAATCTTCATGGACATAAAAAAAATATTCTAAAACATTTTTAAAAAATTCTCAGAACTGTAAGCGGTATTATAACATAAATGTTTAGAGTACACGTTGATGAGTTTTCTGTACAGGTTACCTACAAGCAAGTACTTTGAAAACTAGGTGTCAGAGATATCACAAGTACCTGGAATTAGCTCCCATAATACTGAATAATCCAGTAAATCAGGAGCTGAAAATTTCACTTCTCACCCACTTTCCCTCTGCCATCACCAATCAATAATTTGCTAAGCAAATTCGTATGTGCTATTATTTTAACTTACACCGATAATATGAAGCTAAAAGCTTACATTCTCTACATATTCAAATAATAAAGACAAGAATCTTAGGAAGTAATACAAAGCATATAACCTTGGTGCCTGAATTTGGATCAGCTGGCTTTCAAACTTCTCTTTTTGGAGAAAAGACTTCAGAAATAGAAAAATAAGTTTTCAGTGAATACTATTCACAGATTCAGAGAAAGACTTCAGTCTTTTTCCAAATGGTAAAGGTGACAATTTGGAAAAAAAAAATTAAGCTAAGATTATTAAGGAAAGGCTCTAGCAGAAGGATGGAGATCTCCTGAAGAGCCGCCTTCCAGCCTGAATTATTCTGCGATGCTATGAAAGGGATTTTGTGATTCTTGAACAGCAGTGGACTGACTTGATGACTCAGGTCGTTTCTTTCAGTTCTATTTCTAGAACTGTCTGATGCTAAAGGATAACAAAAGTAATAATAGTAATTCTCTTGCCAGAGAAATCACAAGCGGTACATAATTTTAAGTAGCTAACAAAAAATCCAGTGACATGTTCCAGATTCAAGTCACAGATTATGCTAATCAATTCAGCTATGAATATGTATGTTTCCATTATAATTGTGTAGTTAAAAATAGATGGAATCTGATCCTTATTCTCGACAGGCCCTAGCCACAGTAACTAATTTGGCTTTACCCTAGTGGACATCTAGGCTTAGGACAGATCTGCTTGAGAACTAGTGATGAAGAAATTAGAATACTGACAGAGACACGACTGATTCTGAGCTTCTAACAAACTGTCAGTGGTTTAGAGAAACACTGTCTTATTCCTTCCAGATCTCTATCAGCTTGATGGTCAGGTGTTCAGGTGTTTTGCCCAACAGAGTTTAAAAAAAATCTTTATCTGTATCTGTACATATATCTGTTTGTATCTATATCTATCTCTTCCTTTCTGTTAATATAAGATAAATCTGACAATAGCTACTACTAAGTCAATGGCTGAATTGGAAGGTGAAAAGTAAATATCCTTTGAGTTTATGGTCTTCCATCTAAACTCTGGTGAGTGTACCATGCATGAGTACACTGGATAATTTTGTGGAGATTGACCTTCTCACCTAATTCAGCATCCTAGAAAGAGTGAAGCTGCAAAATCCCGAACTGATATTTATGTAATACAGTAAGTAGAGTTTATCAGGATACAGTCCACACTACTACTAAATGTAGGCATAACCAGAATCGCTACAAAGTTTTAAAGCAATTCTACACGCTTCAAGTACTTTTTTAATTTTGTAGACATACATGGCGTAGGAAGTAGTTTTTAAACTAACCTCGCTTGAGGTACTTTTGTTGCTTTCTTCTAAAAACTGCTGCAGGGTAACAACTTCACTTCCAGGAGAGCCATTTTTGATCTGTTTTCCACGACTATCCAGTGTTTCGGGTGTTCTTTGCTGAAGCACAGGACTAGACCTTGTATGACCTTTCAAATACTGAATAGGACTGCTGCTGCTGCTAGACCAAGCCTCGTGTTCATGTAGCAGACTAAATTCTCCACTGCTGTGACTTTGCGGCCTGCTTTGATTGTTAACCACACCTGCTTTTGGAGTAAACAGTATTAAATATCCCGTAACAAAAATATATGAAAGCTGTTAGTATAACCTTACCCAATTTTAACACTTTCACTTTCAGTTAAACGTAATTCCATTTACAATACTAAAAAAAAGAGAAATCTAGTTGTCTTACATTGCTCAAACCACGTATGAGTACAATTTCACTCCCCTGATTTAACTCTTACAGCTTTTTCAACATGATATATTAGCTTTTGAATAAAAACTACCTTTCACTTACAATGTGAACCACTATCTACATAACACTGTATTCTGAGGCCAAATGTATGCCTCCATTCTTGTTCAGCATGACCGTGAAGTACACATTGTAATGTACTATAAATGAGTTTTACATTAAATGAAATACAAAAGATGGAATGCAAAACAAGTATTGTTTTCAACACAGTTCTTCAACAAAAACAATTTTAGAATGTTCCTTCTCCACCAGTTTCTGCCATTACTTCTAGTTTATTACAGCTGTTACCTGAAGGAGGCATGTGGCACTAAACACACAACAAATTCTACAACACCATTTCTACTTATTTTTCAATAACTGCAAATTGCTTAGAAAATGCTGATGAAAAAATCAAGTATTTCCTACTTCATGTTACTCCTAGGAAATGAAGTAAAGTTTGAAGAACGATAAATTGCTTACAGAAGAAATTTCTAATACTGTATATGAACTAGGGCATGGACTACCTCAAAGAATTCTTTGTAAAAGGGATTAATCAAACAGAGAAAATAAATGACTAAAAATCTTAAGCTAGCATTCACCTCTCAATTTCCAAACAGATATTATTTAAACTGTGTAAGTCACAAACATCAAATGGATCTCGAATTGGCAGTGTTTTACATACAACGGTCTCCCAACTAATAATAATTTTTAAAATACTTGTTGAATGTCTATTACAAAAAAGTATGTCAAGGCTAATAATATATGGAATTTAGAAAATATTGCTAAATCAAGGAATGTTATTAATCTTTTAAAATTATAACATAACCGTTTACATAGACCATTTGTGTGTTTTGTGTTGTATACCATACATCTTTACAGCAGCAGTGCACAGATGTTTGGATGCTAGGAGAAAAAGTAGAGTAACTTATTCGGTTGTTCTTATTTGGTGGTTCTTATTCCGCAAGATTGTTACTTGGTAAGCTTTGGCTTGAAATAGTTTCTAACTCACATGCCAGTATCATAATTTGAAAATCTATTAAAAATCTAAGTTATAATACTTGTATCCTTTCCTAATTTGGGGAATAAAGGCTGTGGTATAAAAATGCCCAAACAAAAAAACATGCTATGATGGTTTTTTTTTATTATTATTTTTGTTGTTTTGTTTTTAACCCATATAGACAATCCTACAAAGAGTAATGGAAATGAAGCATGTATGTAAATTCACCTACAGCATACCTTTGACTTCATGGAGTGAAGCATTGTTATTGCTATTGCTAGTGGATGTTCTGCCACTATCAAGGCTGGCTGGTCTGGAAGCTAAATGGAAAATTAGGAGACACCATGATGAACAAAATTTTAGCAGATGACACGGTACCTTTACATTCTGATCACAGAATGCTCTGAGGCAGGAATCATGCACTATTTCACAGGCTGAGCATGCCCATTGTCAACAAAGTGGTTTCTTACAGGTCAGAAAGCGAAGGGATTTCCAGGCAGTCCAAGAGGACACTTTAGAAAAGGGCACTACAGGAATAGTAAGGTACAAGGGAGAGGAAGAGAGAAATAGAGTGTACATTTAGAATTGAAACAGATTGGTTAGTGGGAAACCAGGAGTTACAGATGAAAGGACTGGCATGCAGAAAGCTGCTTGTGATTAGGTCACTTACAACAGATTTGACAAGGAACCTTGCACATTGTTGAAATGCCACGAACAGGAGGAGCAAGAGCATCTGCACAGTTAATGTCCTGTACTCCTATCCAATACAAGGGAAATGCACTGTTACTATCTTCAAAAATGTTTATTGCTCATACTAATTTCAAGCATTTTTAGAAGAGTTAAAATTCACTTATTACAGCTTTCACTTCATAGCTTTGCTTGAAGGAACATGTCTTGATTTTATAAAATACAGTACATGATAAATTTACATTTCACTGAACAATAAACATTGGAAAAGCTGGCCAGATTTCATTTTTTTATTATTTTTTTTTAAAGATTGGAATTGTAATAACTGATTTTATTTTACTATCAACTCCAAATACATTTTTAAAAGACAAAAAAAATTTGATCCTGTTCAGATGCACTTCATAGATACTTTCTACTAGATAGAATATCTGATAGTATTTAAGAAGAAGGAGAGAGAGTACAAGCAATAATCTGAAGAAATGATGCTATACATTCAAGAGGTATGCAAATCACAGAAAACATGCTCACTCATAATTATACCATTCACGTTTTTTTAGACCTTATTCACATTCACTTAATAAATCCTTAAGTCATTTAATTAAAATTCACATCTTACCATGAACTCTTGATCCTGTACTAGAATCATCACTAATACCTTGTGGACTTACATCTTCAAAGGACGTAGTATCTATACACAGAGACATAAAAGCAGATGTAAAATAAAATAGATTATAGGCATATTTATTTCATCTATAAAATATATTAAAATAATTGTCCAAGAGTTTTATTTATGTAACATTCTGTAGGAATAATCCTGAAACATTTTGTAATTGCAGTTAATAAACCTGTTCAGTATCTTATCACTGTAACTCAATTATTCAGGTTGCCTTTATATATATATGTATTCATTTTGTAGAAAAAAATAGTAAGTAAAATGAAGATTTATAGGAAATTGCTGTTAAACATAGACACATCATGGTGCAAAAAGCTTCTACCTATACCTTTATTATTTAGCAACTGCTTGGATCTGAAGCCTGTAGAAGAGTTGACAGCTGCAAAGTTGATAGCTGTAGTAGAGAAGGCCATAGCTCCCAATTCTTTTCTCCTTTTACCCGCAGATATATCATCAGGACCCTCCAGATGCTCAGAACTACCTGTCCATTGTCCTCCTGCTAGGACCATGGACTGCACCAGGTCATTCATGGCTGGGATGCAAATGAAAGCAAATGATCAGCATGGTCAATGTATTTGCTTTTGTTCTTATCTTGTATTGCAAAATGTTTGACAGTTTTCTAAGCATTATAGCGTATAGAATACTGCAAGGTACAAGCACAAGATCATCCATGTTATAACATGCAATCGGCTCAATGAATGAGAAGTGTTGTAAGTCAGAGACTTCTCTGAATTCAGTATGGTTCTTTAAACTGATTTTATTAGGTATAGTCATCATGCTTGTGCTGCAATGATAGGCAATATATATGTTAGAAGCCTTGATATACTGTTTGCAATGATAAGATGGAATGAATAAGGATAAAACAGGCAAGGTGCTAACACAACTATGTCAACAATGACACGGGATCCTTGAACAGTGCAGGTTACTGCAGGGATACTGTATTTTACATAACAAATAAAAAGATCTGAAAAAGATGACTTCTGATGATATTCACCTTTACTTCGCAAAGACAGAGAAAATTATCCACTACTCTTGAAAAAGTAAAATAAAGTAAAACAAATCAGTACAACATTTTGGCAACAACAACTGATGAATACTTGAAGAGTGACAGACCACCATACAGCCTTGCACTACTTTTTCTACTCTTTCTTTAAACAAAAAAATTGCAGCAATTTCTGAAGGCTTATGAAATGTGTAATTTAGAACTACTAATGTTAACACAGTGCACTGTAAATTTATATACACAAATGTGTATATAGACAGATATGTATACAAATACATGTAATCACAATGCACTGAATATATATATGTATATGTGTGTGCTTGTGCATGTGTATTTGTGGGTACACGTGTGTGCACATATGCACATATATAAGGTATTCAGTGCCAAGGTTTAAAAAAAGAAAAAGCTCCAGCTCCTTGTATAGTAGCAGGACTTGCACATTGCAAAATAGGAGGAAAAATAAAGCGCAGTCCAGGGAGAGGTTAGTGAAAAATTAGTAATGGAAGCCAGTGTAGCCATTTAAAAGAAGCTGAACTGTCATAAAGTCTTACACATGGAGCGACGGTAGAAGGCCTTCATTTTGTCTTTTTCCTTCGGTCTGTTCCTCAAAAAGGGCAGTCTTTTCAGTGCAACCACTTTTATGTCATAGCATGAGGAAAAACGGAAACAGGGAAATGAAAGAAAAAAAGGGAGAAGAACAGATGGAAGTTAAATGTTGAAACTAAGGACAGAAATGAATGTCTGTGTTTAAGCTATGTATGCTATGCTAAAAACTATCACTCTCATGCTTCTGTGTGACAATGAAATATGAAAACTACACCAAAATATGAAAACTACACTATGAAAACTTTAATATACTCAGAAATGCACCGAAAATAATGGTGAAGAGTGTAACACAGTCTGAAAGTCCTAACTACCATCATGAAAAACTAAACGCAAGTGCTTTGCAGATTATAAAAATTGACCGTAATTTTTTTTACTGTGAAAAATGTATTTCTTGAACATAAAGAAAAATGTCAAGCAGAAAAAGTTCAAAATGAAAGCAATCAAGTATAAAATATACTTTAAAATATGAACATTTTTTTTTAGAATAACTTTTGTAATTTTTTGCCCATTGTCTACAGCAGGAAACAATCTTCCTTTGTTGTATTTTTTGCTCATTACTAATTTTGATCACTTGCTGTCTTCTTGAAAAATTACATGGACCTTACACTCAAATAACTATGTTTACTTGCACACTGATTTTAGCATTTTACTGAAATATCTGTAAATCAAATCAAACCTTTAATTAGAAAAATGTATTGGCTGGAATGATATACACCAAATTTTTGACTGAAAAAAATACCAAAGATTTTTAAAAAATAGCAAAAGAAAATCCAAATGTGAGTGTTACTGTTATATTTTAGGAAGGATAAAGGAAAGTTAAAACAACATATAATTACAGGAGTTAAAATTTCAAGTAGTAATAAAAGACAGGGAGGGGGAAATCACACGTTAATCTTGTCCTTAGGTTCAGCTGTTCTCCATTAGTAGCTGATTACTGGCAGACACCTGCATCTGGAAGCATCAGATAAACGTGTCAGCTGACTGTGAAGTATACAGGAGCCACATGCAAAAAATTGGGACATAAAGATCCAGGAAGAAACAAAAAATGGAATTATTGGGAAATTCTTATTTATGCAAATGTGAAAGCAGTGTAGAACAATCCATCAGCCCAGGAGCTGCTTATTTTACCTCCCTGCAGTGACTTTTCAGGACACATGCTTTGTCATTTGCTTTTGTTTTCTGCTCAGCCAACGGCTTGTTATACAGCCATTTCTATTTTATACAGGAGTACATATATACATATACATTTACGAGTGCACATGAACTACCTCGAAACAAATACCCTTCTCCATCACATTATTCTGTGTTAGCACTTAGAACAAGTAGTCTACAATGCTATGAAGTCTTCAAGCAGCATCCATTAGTCCAAGTCAAACCAGAGCAATACCACGTTGGGCAGTCCAGTATATTTCTATTACTTACACAAGGATGCGATGTGTCTGCTACTGGTACTATTTAAGGACGACAGGCTTAGTAACAGCCTTAATTCCTTGGAATACTGTTGACTATCTGAAACTCCTGAAGTGGAAGCTCACAAAGGTAATCCGTTTTTCTCCACAGAAAATAAATAAATTCCACTTGCTTGCCTTGAGTTTTCTACGCAAAAGCTCAGAATGGTATCCATCCCCTCCAAGAGGAAAGGCTCTGCAGAAACCAGATGTCAGATCCACAGCACTCACTTGATTCAATCACTGAATACAGATGTGAAAAGCAAAGGTGAAACACTGCAGTCAGGGGAATCCAGCATTCACACTGCCGGCAGGATTTTACCAGTGCTGCAAATGTTCCCAGCCATAAAGGCAACCCTCAATTGAGAGTACTTCTGGAAACAAAGAGCTTCAAGCACTCTGTGAGCAGATGAAAATCTCAGGTACTGTCTTCCTTTTTCAACAGCATAACCTGATCTTTACACCAAGATCACCTGTCTTTCTAAGAGAACAGGTCTCTTGAAAACATCTGCATGAGAGTGTCCTGTATTAGGAAAACAATCTGTCTCCACTATCTTCAGAAGAAAAAAAATCTACAGATTTCACATAGCTAATTATTTATCAGTCAAGGTAGCAGAGTAATACATTTGGACATCTGTATCTCCTCACCTCCTCTGACAGAGGGTAAGGGATAGGAAACCTGTACTTCACAAAGATCATTAGAGGACAGAGAATAACATAGCTTCTGAGAGCACCACTGATTTGTGTCACTAGCTGCAGTCTGGGGAATGAAAATTACCTTCTCTTGCTTCCTGAAGGATACAGGAGGATTTTCCATCTCAACAGTTCCTGCTGGGACCACCTCCGTTTGCAGACACAGGCAGTCAGTGTAGGCCAGAACCTGTCCCTTCCCTTGCCTTCAGTCAGTGTGAAGAGCTACAACACCTGAGTAGTTGCTTAAACAGGAGGCAACTTCCTGATTTCCTTTCTTAGTTTTTGTTTTGTTTTGTTTTTTTAGAGGCCACTACTTAGAGGATAAAAAGTAGCCACAGCATCATGGTATTTAGGATTTACAATCATTCTAAAATAAGAAGAAACAGACTGCTAAATGTGTACCACTACTGGTTTCTCACTGACATATTCTAGTCCTAAATCTGTGACACATACTGTCTCAGTAAGGTACTCAGCACTGAACTGGCACCTAATTTATCCAAATTCTCTCCAAAAATATGGTTTCCATGGTGACGTGTAATGGAGGAAAGTTGGGATTCAGAATTAGATCAGCCCTTCCAGTTTGTGCATAAATACACTGGGATTAAAAGGAACATGAACAAGGGCCATACAGTACAAAATTAATGAGGTCTGAACAACTTTAAACTTCTTTTGAGGGTTAGCCACCGTTAACTCCAACCTTGGCTCTATCAAGAGGAAAAGTGCTTTGAGTGTAGCAACAGCATGCTCAGCAGCACTTTACAAAGTCCCAAGTATCAAAGAATATTGTCACATAAAATGGCCCTTCCAAACCATAAAATCGTTGATGCACCTGACCTGATCCTAAGTATGCACACTGTTGATTCAAACACACTTGTAAACATCCCCTATAGCTTCAGTCAGTCCTGAACTCCACAAAACTTCCCATTTACATTCCAAAAGCCACAGTTGTGTTTCTTTATTCAGAAGTATCTGTTTTGAATCTTTACAGACCACCCTTAGGCTGAAAAATGCTAAGCTCCCCAAAATTGACACATCAGCAATGAAAGTAATAGTTTACCCTCAAACCTAAATTTTATTATTTAAAATAAATCACTAATCTGATTTAAAGTCTTCCTGAAATAGTGCTTTTAGATGCCTTCAAGTTTATGTAGTAACCTTAAAAGAAAAAATACACTATAATAGCTTTAATTATTTTTAATACAGTAAGTTCATAGCTGGCTCAAAAATATTGATCTGATGTCTTGTGAAACCCAAGACATAAAACTTCTAAATGCTGCTTTAAATGAATGTTAATGTAAACGTATTCTGATGCTTTTAAATGCACAGCCAAAATGCTTTTGGTATTTAATTAAATATAATTATTACAACTTGATAACTTGGCTGTAATATTATCTCTCAAGTTGCTAGAAACTGGATAGTTTGCGATTCATGCCAGTAGTGGCTAACATAAGACACAGATATGTGGGCATCCTAAAACGGTGGCTATCAGGCTCTTTCAATATTTGCAGCTGGTCTGGAATATCTGATCTATCCACATCTTTGTAATGCTCTTCTGTTTCCCTCTCAAGTCCCTTAATTCTAATCTTTGCGATCAGTAGCAATTCACATTTTTCTAACAGGTGACGTCTCTATGTAACACTTCCTATTGCATATTCAAAATCAAAAAACTTCACCACTGATTTTTTGTGATGCTGGAGAAACATCTTCAGACAGATCTGTTTAGAATCTGAAGGATGTTAGCACAGCCACGGCTTGGAAAGCACTTTCAAAGACAAGGGGAAGTTTTCATGCTGGGACAAGAGGGAGAAACAAAATATGGTGCTTGTGGTGGTATCTGACAATCTATACAAAATTCTGTTCACCTGACACAGTAACACTACCTACTTCATTTACCTAAGTAAACGTATTTTGACTTATTTATAGCTGCAGAAATGCTAAAAAAAATAGAATATGCCCATACACTCAAGTCTCCATGAAGTCAGTATAAATTTGTCACTAATGAGAAAATCCAGGCTCATTTCCTAAAGACTTTCAGAATTATCTGTAAAAAAACCTTGAGAACTCATAGGTTTTCTCAGCACCTTTTTATTTTTAAATATATCAAGAAAATATTTAGCTGAGAAGTATTAAAAGAGACGAAGTTTTTTCCAGTACTCACTGCTACTCTTTTTGGTTCCCAGGGTCTGGCCATCTTCAAGAGAATTTGAGCCCACTGAAGAACTATCTTGACTGTCCTGGTGGGGCAGCTGAAGAAATCCTTCACTGGATTCTGAACGGGTAGGCGTATGGGTCACAGATTTCAAACGTTCTCGATTAGCATCCTTCTTGGATTTTATCAGCTTCTTCATCTTCAGAGCAATCCAGTTACCCCTTCTGTTATCAACAAGACAGTACATTTATTGCATTTATAATACATTACTTTCCTAATTTGTATGCAAGAACAGACATGATTCTGCTCCTCTGAAGTTGAACAGAATCTTGTCTTTCAGCCAGAACAGAATGGGTAATTGTGGTTTAGATTTGTGTTTATTTCTATACAATATTCATCACTACCTTCTTGGTGGAGATGGCTCGTAAAATTTATACTGATCCATTATCTTCTCTTCCAATTTCTCCTTCTGTCGCCTTAATTCATTTAGCTTGTCACTGTAAACAGAAATTAATGAAAATGTATGCTTGGAAAATGTATATATAACATGTGAGTAACATGATCCTCTGGATATGTTATCCAAAAGCTGTAAGTTTTCATGAGAAATTCTTATGTAACAGCTGTTTCTTATTGGAAAAATCAAGAAAGTGAGATAAAGAAAACAAGCATTCTTCTGTTTAACACCACGATATATCATTATAAATATTTCCACTAGCTTTGTTTAATATACAATAGAAGTTTGCCTTTTTTTTTTTTTAGTAACAACGTGCACATAGGCTATACCACAATCATTTACACAAGTGTATTTTCTCTTCTCTCAAATTCACTAAAAGGGTTACAGTTTTCAAACAAATCCATCATCTCCAAATGGGGAATAAATAACATTTTTATTAGATATTTCATCAATAATGAATGCAGTTGCACTCATTTTTCAGATCTAAAAATAAAATGTTCTTAGTTTTAATTATCTGCTTTTCACACTTAATTTGTTATTTTAGTAAGAGAAACACATGCTACTTCTGAAACATTCATTTCTATATATAATGAAAGGTTGTTTTTTTTTAATATTATGTAACTGCCCTACACAGTAATTTAACTGTTTTTAAAACTCACATGTACTGCCTTTGCTCTACATGGAAGAGATCCTTGCTTTCCATATTCTGCTCAAGTAATGTTCTATTTTGTAGCATTAATGTCTGAATTTGATCTAGTAGATGTCTGTTTTCCTCCTCCAGATTTCCTTTAAGCTGGCTAAGCAGCTGTTAAAATAAATGAAATGGTACGTACATAAATATATGTGAACATATTTCATACACAGATGATATTATCAAGAAAACTTAGGCCTACAATGTATTTAGACAGTCAAATCAAACAGAAATCATGACTCAATGGGTAAAATCTTCTTTGATGCTTTAAATAACTTACAGCTTGCCTAACATAAACTGCAATTTTTCTATGGCACGTACAACAGACAAATTAATTCGTGTTCAGACTCACAATGTTATCTATAATCCAAATGTCAAATTCTCAAGCACTTCGTAAGATCTTATGAATCTGTAAATAAGCTTATACAAACATCGCAACAATACCAGTCCTAAAAACAGGGTAATTGTCACATACCTCACACTGATTATTTAATTTGGTAGATGTAATATCCAGTTGTTGGTATTGTTCTCTAAGTTTAGAAAACTCGGCTTCTAATCGCGTTTGTTCTAGTTTGGAACTGTTCAATAATGTTTTCAGATTCTTATGATCAGTTTGCAGAACTTCATTCTCTCTCAAGAGTTGACTGTATGTATGAGCAAGCCTGGAATTAAAAGAGAACATAAAAGAATACATGAATGTAAAAGGAAATGTATTCATGACCCACACTCACCCTAAAACATAAAACTTCCAGGCTTTGATGCTACTTCACGAAATACACGTAAGAAATTTCTCGGTAACACACGCTGTAGGTAAGTTATCCGTAAATCTAAAATTCCTAGGTATGTATCAAGCCTTTACACTGTCTGGGTTCTCCAGATTTTAAAAAATAATTAGGATTTCTAAATATGGACATAAAAACTAGTTTTAAGACGCCACTTTTCAAAATAGGAAAATCTCACAAAATAGCTAAGATTTCTTGCCAACACAAAATAGTAAGTAAATAGGAATGGTCCAAACCTTGGTAACTGCATAAGCTGTGTATGGACTTTTAGGCTCCCTTTGCTTCTACCCAGCTCTGCCACGTCCCTTTCTAAAAACAATTTCCAGTTCCCACTAATTCTTCACATACAACACCACATGCAGAAGGCATTTCACTGCAAACTTCTCTGCCAGATGAACAACTCTTAATGCCTTTTCTTGAGGTGGGTAAGTATTGTACAATGTAAATAATAATATTAATTTCAACCAGACTATTCAGGGCAAGCTGTACCTCAGTAGTAGGCATCAAACTGGCCTTCACCACCCACAACACTGAATTTCTACTCCTGCCAGCATTAACCAGTCATTCTGCCCCTTAAAGCATCTCAGAGAATGGCTTGCTCCCTCTACAGCCCACATCCACACAGCGCAGTGCACGGCCTGGCATTCTTAAGATGCTACGTGGAATTCAGTATAGCCAGCATGCAATAATTACACTTTATGGGTTTTTGTTTTGTTTTTGTTGGTTTGTTTGTGAAACTGTTCCCTCTTCACTTTTCCTAAAGTAATTATACCATAGAACAACAGAGTGTGTTTCTGCAAGGTATGTATCGTTAATATTCTGGGGCACAGCATCAGGTATCAAGATACATGAGAGGATGCAATGCTTGTTTAGACTGCACCAGTGTTTTGCTTTACCTATCATTTTCATCACGAAGTTTCTTATATTCTACTGCTACAGTTTCGTGTTTTTCATTTTGCTGAAGCATTTTCTCCTGTTCTATCTTGAGCGCTTTCTCCAACTCTTCCAACTGCACTTTCTGTTTCAGCAACTGATTGTACCTGCAAACAAGAACTGTATTTAAGTTTCTTTTTTTTTGGAACAAGAGAACATGGAGATTTTTTTTTTTTTTTGAAAGTGTGATCTTTCAAAGTTTTAAGATTTTAGTGTTATATTTCAGGAATACGGATTTTATTCATCCTAGGTATACAGCATTTCTTGCTGTTTAGTCAGGATCAGTCTTCTAATTAGAGTCATGCATATTAGTATTTACCTATCTTCTAAGTCCTTATGCTCCACCTCCAGATTTTTGTGTGCAGATTTAAGACTTCCATGCTTAGCAATCAGCAATTCATACTCAGAAGCTTGGCGTTCATGTAGGTGTTCCAGTTTTTCATGATCTTTTAGAAGCGAATCGTACAAGGATTTCAGATCCTCACGATCCTTGAGCACACATTCATTTTCATTTTCTAGAGCAGACTGTTGGATCAGCAGTTGAGCATTCTGATTCATAAGAGATGTACTTTGAGAATTAAGGGTGGAATTTTCAACCTGCAGTCATAAACATTTGATAAGAGTTGCACATTAATTTCATACACTGGATCATCTTTTCTGTATCGTTCTATTGAAGGATTTCTTGAATGTTCAATTCCTTATCTCAGCAACGTTCTAGTTACTCCATTACCTGAAAGCCTTGAGTGGAAACACTTATTTCTTATATCCTAACAGACAACTCCAATTTGTACATGTTGTTATATCTGATGCAAAGCATTCCTGTGGAAGAGTACCATTTCTCTAAGAGTTATTTCAGACAGTATTTACATCCATTAACACATTCAAGCTTTCAAAATTGGACATATAAAAAACTTGACTTGTGTGCTTGTAAAAAAGATTAACCTCATCTAATCCTTGGATATCTTAAGGAATTAAGGATTCCTGACATGTTTGTCATCTGACCTGTATTCGTCTAGTTTCCTCCTCTTTCCTATTCAGAAAAAGGAAAAAAAAAAAAAAAAAGAAAGAAAAAAAATCAACTACTAAGGCTTCTAACAGCCTCAGGGTATCTGCTAAGGAAAAAAAAACTATCACTGTAGTGCATGCTGTTACTAAGGAACAAATCCCTTTCTGTTGGAACTGCAGCACTCTTTGCTACAATGATAAAGCTGAACGTTTCACTGGAAATGAAGTAATGTCTGATGGCATGTGTATACTGTAAAACTTCAGACTGAATTCCAAGTTCGCTTTAGTATACAATTCCCAGTCACCCTTTAAGACATCCTTTCCCTTGTTCTTTATGGGTATCAGGAAGAATACTAGAACTACAGTTGCCTAAGAACAGCCTTGACATAGTCTATATAGACTTCAGTCTTAGTTCACATTTCAGATTTAGTTAACAGTCACTCTCATTTTAATGAGCACTCTTCACCTTTCATTTTGATTTAGAGTTAGAGTTGTCTTGCAAGCGGAACTCCCTTTTCTTGGACTGCTGGGTGCAACATCCTCCTGTCATCCCCAGCAATTGAAATTATATTGCTTGGTAAGATTCACCACAAAAAAAAAAAAAAAAGGCAGAAAATGCTTCCCCTTCTAACTCACTGTCCCAGTAGTTTGACTTATCTATGGGTGTTTTATCTCCAGCTTTATCAGACAGGAAAGGCCTGTGCTGTTATGCAATCCAATAGGCAAAAAAACTGCCTAAGACATTCCTGCTATTTTGACAAATGTAATTACAAAATACTAGAAGAGTTCTGAACCACAGATATATACCCTCATCTGTCTAGATCAGTCAAGGATGCCCATGTCCGCTAATTTTTTAACAACTAGATGAGACACACTATGTGCACAAACGTTCTGTTTTGTTCACAGGCTTGCCAGACACAAAGGGGAGTACTGTGCACTAATTAGATTTCAGTGTGGTAGATGGAAAGTGCATCTGTGGTACAACTGGGTTCTGCTTTCCAGCAAGAGACAGAAAGATGACTTGAGGCATTCATGAAATGCATTATTTGTTCAGCCTTTTAAAGATTCCCTCACTCATGGATTTCTGTCTGTTTTTCATCATTTTTGGCATTTTGTTTACTATTTGTGCTGAACTGTGAATTTCGTATCTCCCCTTTAAGTATTCTTTCAGCTCCAAAAAGGATTTGATTCATTAACAAGAACATTTCATTTATCAGAGAAAAAAAAAACATACGCATTTGACAACACTGCTGAAGCATGAAGGATGATATATGAATTTTGGTCACGATGGCTGGAGGACTCTGCAGGCAAACATTTTTTTAATTTCCACCGCCACTCATTACCTTTTTTTCTACCTCTGCATTACCTGAATTACAACTTTGAATTATTTTTATGCAATTTTCAAACCTTTTTGTAAACGCTCTGTGTTTACTTACTTTTTTGATTTTCCTTTTAGGTATGACTTATTTATTATTGTATCTATAAGAATAGACAAAATAAATTTATTAGTCTCTTTAGAGATGCTAACTGCTTTCCTGACCTAATTTAGAAGTAAAAAAGAAAATAATAAAAAAAAACTTACAAAACTGGTAACAGTCTTCTTTACTCCTGAGTACGAAGTCAAGGGTTTAAATAGGGTAAACACAAAGGATTAAAAGCAACTTCGAGAAATTTTATTCTTTATCAGCCATCACAAAATACTATCTGACTGCTCCTAGTGCAGGTTATTTGTATGTTACTTCCTCTTCCATGTCTGTACCAGAATTGAAACATGATTTATAGCATTTCTATTAGCTTTAAAACTTTCACTTGAAAAACCTTTACATTAATTTTGTATTTAAAAATAAAATATTATAACATTACCTGAAGCTTGGCATTTTGAGTTTGTAGAGTTGTGTTTTGTTCTTGTAGAGAAATAGTCTGTCTCTGAAGTGCAAGAATCTGAGCCTGCAGATTACTATTCTGTGTTTCAAGCTGCTTTAATTGCGTTTTCAGTGCTTGTTTCTCTGCCTGCAGTGTAGCATTCTTTGAACAAAAAAAAAAGAAAATTTGAGTTCATGGCTGTTTATTGAACTTCAAGTCAAACTGTTTTTCCAGAACAAATAAAGCAGCATGACTTATACTACGAATTCTTTATGCTTTCGCCTCAGTAGAAAGGATTTAAAATATTCACAGGTATTTCCAGAGGAGAACAAACTGTGTCACCTTATATAACAAAGTAACATATAATGATACTGCTATAGATTAAGATTTAAAAAATGCATAAATAACATTAGACCTATGTAGAAAGAGTAAAGAAATCTCAATGACTAATGTAAACAAAGATTATATAAGAGAGATTTGTGAGGTATCTGTGGATTCAGAAAGTCAAATCCAGGTTTTTATTTTTCCCTTTTAAATACCGGTCAAGTGCTTTATGGCATCTGTCAGTGCAGAATCCAGCTGTATCATACACTGTGTTTTATACAGATTATGCTTAGTCTATAAACTAGGTCATAAACTGCACACCTCCTTAAGAATATTCTCATTCGTATTACTGGAGCAGCTCACAACAAATACTTAAAGTCAGAATAATAGAAAAAGCACATCTTACATTCCTTTCCACTTCAATTAATCTATCTTTAACTTTCAGTAATTCTCTAGTAGTTTCCTGATTTTCTTTCTCCCACTTATTGACAGACTGATTTTCTTCTCCACTTCTTGGAGGAGAATTCTGAACCATCCTTTCCTCTTCTTGTCTTTGTTTGAGGGCTTCGTAGTTCTTTTTCACCTAAAAATATTTAGAACAACTTACATTAGGTTTAAAATTTTCCATTTTCAACATCCTATTACATGACCATACCACTGTTCAGGGAACAGAAAGTGCAGTATGTACGTATCTTACTGTATTTGTAAATTTGCTTTCTGTATATGTTTGATGAGATGATGTACAAATAACATATGAATACTTGTAGCTTAACCATAACAAACACTTAAGACAGGTATGAGACCAACAAAGAGACCGCTACTCTATATTTTACTTTAGTGCTTTCAACTATAACCCCCCAACTTTTATAAAGTCCAACAAATCAAGGAAATTTGTTGTTGTTGTTGTTGCTTTTTGTTTTGGTTTGTTTTTTTTGTTGTTGTTGTTTTAACCTCTCCACTCAGGCTGTTCAAGGAAGACCAGAAAACATAACTTACTAAAAAATGACTATTTTTGGCATTCCCCAATCAAATAAACTTCAGATTATTCATCTACCTGACATATTCAATGACCACTGAATCAACTCCGCCACACCTTTTCATGTCATTTCAACACCAGGCCTGTATTACTGAAGTTTTAAAAAGCAGTCATACTTTTGTCCTGCTTTATATTACTCTAAAAACACCCCCCTCCTTTTTTTTTCCCCTCTTCCCTTTCCTTTCTTAAACTAAAAGGTCAAGCAAAGTATAGAAACAACAATAGCTGATGTATGGATCATTTAATCTTACAAAAAAATGTCATTCTCCTTACTGTTTTAAGCTCTTGACGGAGCTGCTGGTTTAAATTTGTTGATTCTTCTAAGCGAGCCTCCAAAGCAGCAATTTTTTCTTCTTTTATTTCAAGAGACTTCTTAAGCGTGGATTCTAATTTTGACTCCAGAAGCTTGTACCTACTGATCAATGGCATCCCAGAAAGAAAGAAAAATTGTATTTTGGAGAATTATTTCAGGTATTTAAATTTTAATGAGTTCTGAAACAGCAGCCCTGTAGCTACATTCCAAAATACACAAATGCTGACTACTCAAAATCATGAAGACACCTTGGTATTAATACCAAGTTCTTCATCTAAAGCAAACAGGAGGCAGCAATCCAAAACATTTTTTAATCATTCATTCTTTGAAAACATTAAATATATAAAAAGCAACATTCAACTACAGCACTAGTCTGCTGGCTTTATTTGGATCATCAGCGTGTGTGTGATGACAGCATTCTTCCTTCTGGCTCCACTCCAGTGAATCCTGCAGGGACCTGAACTAAATCCGAATATGAAGCATTCAGAGAGCAAGATTTTCATCAATTTCCATTTCCTGCCTGCTTAAATAGAGGAGGCACTAGGGAAGGAAAAGAACACAGTTCTTTGCAGGTGCATACTCATTTGATGCATAAGTGTGCGAATTGCTCACTCAGCCCAGCTGCTGGGATTAAGACTGTTACCACTCCTGATGTGTGTGATTCCAGTTTTTACCATATTTACAATATTGTAGGGTACACAGAAAACCTAAACCACATATCTGGAAGAGAAGTGATAAGGATTTAGAATATATTATTTCAAAACAGTATCTCCTGAAACTGTCAGTGTACAATATTCCAATGCATTATTAGTCTTTAAAAAAAATTACTTCGGAATGCTACACTCGTTAATCACTTTTCAGCAGTTCCATCACTGCACATGCGTTCAAAATTTGGAAAACATCCCACTTTTGCCTGTGGTAGGATAAAATAAAACAAGCCATAAATATTCCCCTTCCTAATCTCAACTGCCAAAAAATCTATCAGCTAAGTGAAGAAAATAGATTGCAAGAGACTCCTGAACTGACAATAGCATTAAATCTAGGCAGGAACTGGAGCAGAAGACCAATGGTAAGTCAAAAGATGTCCAAAAACATTAAGTAATACTATGAGAATTCTACATTTTAGGGTATTCCACAACCAGTAGGACAGATACCATTTTATCTTATTGAGCTGAAGCATATATTCAGCTGCAAATTATAAGTTTCATTACTGCAAAGTTAGACACTTATACAGAAAAGGAAAGAGACTAATAGTGGAGAGCCATTCTCCATCTTCCTTTTAAACACCTGATTACAAAAAATGGCTAAACTTTCTAATCCCATTAAGACTTATGCATTTCAAATTCAGGGTCAGAATCCACAAATCCGTTTGTCTAAAGACATTTGAAAGATAAAACAAAATAGAAAACACCGTGAAGGTAATTTACCAAAAGTGGATGGCTTAAGCCCCAGCAGAGGAGATGGTTCTCAATTTTATTTCTCTCAGAGAGAGAGAGAAATGGTGCTTTTTAAATTGGTCACCAAAATGAGAGAGACAGACCAAAAATACACCAAGAAGTGATTTTGGCCATAACGAACTTAGCTTTCTACAGACCTGATCAAGTAATTGCTAATGTCTTACCTTTTGGATATAGGAAAAGTTGAGAATACTGGAAAGGCAAGATAGTCACAGAGCACAATTTCAAACCAATCAATCTTTCCACTTTTCAAACAAGTATTTCCCACTCACAATCCTCCAGCTCTACATACAGTTGGTAAAGGTCAGTCTACATTTTGATTGTAGAAGAGTCTCAAAACAGTAGCTTAGCCCAAATGCCTTCTCATCTAAAACTATTTGTCACAAGCCTGAGCTCAGAAGTGGGCTTTAGATAATGTTATGGGTAAGTAAGGTTCAAGACATAAATCTTATTGCACACCTTCCCACCAATCAGCCTGACCAACCACATTATACTCAGTCTGACATCCAAATATCCTGTATCATCAAATACTACATCAGCTTCTGTGGTTCTTTCACATGGTCAGTGCTGGACAATCAAAGCTGGTATGAATTCTTTTCAAGACAGGCATTATCTCCTACTGTAAGGCAATCTGCAAATAATTGAGCACGAGCTGTTCTTAACAACAGTGCAGCTGAGCAGTACCAAGTTACAAGTTACAAGGCCAGCAGAAAACAGGCCAAGAACAGGTAATATTCAATATATACACAGAAAAAAAAAATGCACTGATTCCTTGGAGAGAAAAAAGCACCAAAGGGAGTGAGGCAATTGAGAACTGTTTACTTGTGTTATTCCCACTTCTGACTAACATGGAATCACACATAGAAATGGAGGAGGTCACAACAGATGCCAGAACTATGTTAGAAGCTCATTTCCAGATTATATTTTAATTAAACCTGAATAAAACTCCCAATTCCATGGAGATACATCAACTCCAAATTTTCTTCTGAATTACAATTTATAGATCCAATAATACCATTCTGTAAAATGTGATGGAAACACTGGCATTACATGACCCAAAGCTGTAATTAATATAACATCCCAAAGCAACTAACCAATGAGAAGTGAACCCACAACATCTGAATCTTCAGAAGTATAACCACTTGCAAGAGACTAACAGCATTGCCTGAAATGTAGACGCAGATTCATCTTTTCACAGAGAATAATTTCTAAAAGCACCTTTACAGAATATTTTTTCCCCGGAAGAAGTCATACTAGTCAAAGCTCTAAGGGCTTTTTTTGAACTCCTCATCTGTGAGCTGAGAAAGGTAGACTGAAGTCCCCAGCAGAAAACAAGAGGTGTCAACAGATTCTCCATACAGGATTTTGGCACCACCTCACTAACATGGGAAACTGAAGGGAAAAAAAATGTAATCTGGTTTCCTTTTGATATAGAAGGCCCCAAATCAATCTACATGTTCATGACAATCAGTGGTAATAACAGATCATGACGCCAGTTTTTTTTTTCCCCTTCTCCTTTTTAAAAAGGGCACAACTGAATAGCATCATGAAAGAAAGATTGGCTAGAAGCCCATACTAATCTGCTTTTCTCCAGTCACAATTTTTCCCTGAATCCCTGCAGGATAAGACAGAACACAACGTACAGTAAAGCAAACAGATGTCAGGATAGCAGCTGCTTTATACCGGCAGGTGTGGCAGAGTGATAGAGCCTGTATGAAGTTTTGGAGACACTCAAGAATTGGATACATCCCAGCATGTGTAAGAAGGGAATACAAGCAGTTTCTTTTTTTGGTAGGAAAAAAAACAGAAGAAAATAGCATCAAGGAAAGAGTGAGAGTTTAAGCTAACCATTATGTGACAAAAGTGTAAATAACATTTCTATCAGTCAAAAAGAAATAGGCCTCAGTACGGGCCTGTTTTCTTTTACTGCTACTGTTCCATTGCTAACTAGAACATAGTAGGTTTTAATTATATATTATCTACTGACATACTTCAAGAAAATTCTTAGTAGTAAGAAGTGGTCATTCATTTCCAGAGATAGAACACGAAAGCACATCAGCCACTTCATTAATTTAAAAGAATTTCAAGTTCCATTTGGGGCTTAATACAGTGCATTAAAACCAAAGCATATACACAGTAAGAGTAAAGCTGTTTTTTCTTTATGAATACAGAAGACCCTCAATTCTATAATATTCTTTGGTTGGTTGGGCTTTACATTCTCACCTGTCCATCAGTAGTCTGCTCATCATGCAAGAGACGCTCCTTGTTTAAGCCTATTTTTTCAAGCTCATGCGAAAGCTTTTCTAGATCATTGTTCATTTGTTGGGTCTTCAATTTTTCACTCACCAAGTCCTTACACAGAAAAAAAGGCAGTGTTACTATACAAATATAATAATGCAATCTTAATTCTCTTTGCCTATGTACAAGTCTCCTGTTACTATCTAAATTTTAACTGTCATTAACTCTCCTTCCAAGTGTTAGCTTTTAGCTAGCATCAGGCATTATGTTGTCACCATAAGTATGATTTCACTGTAGCTCTTTACTCCTTTCCTTTCCGAAGGATTTCACTAATTTGGTCTTGATCATTAGGATCAAGGGGCAACATTGCAGCCAAAACAAATACTAAGACGAAGAATATTAAAAACATTAATTTAACAACGGCTTCATAACTGCCTGTATGCAACCTTACAGATTTAAATATAATGTGACTGCATTTATTATTATGTATTTATTATTATTATGTAACTCCATCCCTACTGTAACTACTGAAGACACTTAACAGCATACACAGATGAATGCATAATACCTTTTTCCCCCCAAAAACACTGACTACATTAAGAATGGTAGCTACTTTCTATTTACCTCTCGTAAAGTGACAAGGGTTTTCTTATCAATAGTAGCTCTTTTCACAAGTTCTTTATTTTCCTTTTCTAGTTCTTTCAGGCGAATACATGACTCCTTGTATACAACTATTTCTTTAAGTAGAGATTTATTTTCCTTTTCCAGATTGCTTATTTTTACATTGTTTTCTTCTAAAGTACTATCTTTAATTTCTGCTTGTTGTCGAAGTCTTTTATTTTCTTTTTCTAACTGTTTCTTATCTTTTTCCAGTTGAGAAGTCTCTTGTTCTAACAATTTATTCTCCTTTTCCAGTTGCTCTAGGCGCTTACTAGAGATTTTCAACTCTTCTAAGTTTTTCTGCAGAGTCTGATTTTCGGACTCTAGATCTTGTAATTCACTTTCTAGTTGCTGAATTTTCTTATTGCTGTTTTCAAGGGCTTTCTGTAACCTTTGGTTTTCTGTGTCTAGACCTTGGTAGCTGACTTCTAAGCGTTCACTTTTCTTAAAGGAGGCTTTCATGAGTTCAAGGCTTTTTTTAAGTTGTTCCTTTTCACTCTCCAGTTCCTTATTTTCTAATTGTAGTTGTGCCACTTTAATGCTTGTACACTTCAAAGATTCAATTGTTCTTCTTAATTCTAAGTTTTCTTCATCAAGTTGTGAATTTTCCTTTTCCAAGGATTCTAATTGAAAAGAGAGATTTTTTAGGCTATCCAAAGTCTTTTTCAGCTTTCTGTTTTCCGTCTCCAGGTCTGAGTTTTCTTGTTCTAAGGCCTCTATCTTCTCACAAGTAATTTTTAAGTTAGTAATTTTTTTCTGTAATAATTCATTTTCCTTCTCCAGATGATGCAGCTCATTCTCGAGTTCTTCTGCCCTCTCCCCTTTCTCTTTATAATGTTCCAGTTCTTTTCTCACTTGTTTTTTCTCAAATTCAATCTTATTTAACTTACTACTGGTTTCTTTAATAGACTCATGAAGAATTTTATTTTCTTTTTCAATTTCCTTCATTCTCGCTTCAGCACTGATTTGCGAGCGTTGTCTTAGAGAAGCTACAGTTTGATTCAAATGTTCATTTTCTTGTTCTAATAGCTTAATCTAATTGGGGGGAAAAATGTAAACTCTGGTAAGCAACATGCCAACAAATAACCAATTCCATACATAAACTGAAAGCTACTAAAATACTAAGATTACAACATATTTCCCTTTTACTGTAGGGGTTTTAATAGTATTTTCTCTTCTTACACTACTGACGTTTATTTGCAGCCTTACAAACACTGCATATGAACCCAAGTGAGAGTTTGACAGTAAAATCCTAAGTCAATGTGACTCCTCAAACACTTTCCTCTTGGACAGAAGACGACACAGAAATAAAACTAACAAAATATAGAAGAAAACAAAGCAGTATCTATTTCTTAGTTTCATCTCCTTTTCATTTGTGTTTATTCAGATCTAGTTTATTTTCCTTAAACTCTGTAATTTCCAGAGAGCTCTCTCCTAGAAGCATATAAACAAACAACAAAACTGCAGTCAAGTTCTAAACCAAACCTGAGATGAAAGGAGGTGAGAGAACTCCAAAAGTATTATTTTTATTTCATTTGAAAAAAACAGCGCTGATCTGTGGGATATGAAGGCATCCTGATCATAGTAATTCACATTTTGGGAACAAACACAAAGCTACACTAATTTTTCAGTTAAAAAGGGACATACTGCTTCAAAAACAACCTCCAAAGAAAGTAAATCATTGATAGGACTGAATTATTTTCTTAGGAAACATATTTCCAGATCTACTACTTTAGGGACAAATGTAGCTTTTGTATGTTGATTTTTTATTTTATTTTTATTGAGTTACTTCATATCAATTTGAATTACTTAGACTTGGGTATTGAATGGAGGACTACAAATTCCAGAAAACGGTTTAGATCAGTATTTAGGAAGACACAAATCACTTATCATAAGGGGCATTTCAACAATACACTGCTTTGGAGAACAGCGGAAGGGCTAGCTGCAATGAAAAACAATGAGAAAATTATAGACTGTTCTTTCATATTTAAGTCTGAACTTAGCTATTAATAATAGGAATTGCAACTTGGATTCTGGAAATGGCTATCTGTTCCAAAATTATTAAAAAGGTGTCTAAACCCACTTTTTTTTAAACAGTTCTTTACATAAATTGCTATCTTACTGACCATACGTAATTACTTAACAAACTTAACAAATAAATTATAATCAACGCCTCCATGTTTTTGACAAAAATCAAGTACACTTCAGAGAGCCCCTCCCAAGAAGCTTCAGCATAGGATTTGTAAAAGACACAAAAGATGCTGCTAATCCAGCACAGCTCCTAAGTATATAATTTTAAAATAGAATTAGCCCCACTGAAGTGTCAGTCCTACTTCAACACATTGAAAACACAGGGATTTACAACCTGTTAGTTTTCTAGAAAGTTTTAGTCCCTTTTTCCCTGGAATACACTTCAAATACAACGTCTAAATCAGTTATCGTAATAACGAACATCTAAACAAGACAAGCTAGTTTTGCTTTCAAGTTATCCCCACTTGTCTTTAAATGAAAGTAAAGCTTCAATAATTAGCATTTTTGTTGTTGTTAGGGCTGGAATTTGATTTTCTGATTAAATTGGTCCTGCACAAATTTTCAGAATTTGTACAATATTCTGTATTCCAAAATAGTGTACTTTTAAATTTTCAGTTAAGCTAAAAACTGTTGACCTGATCCCGAAATATCAGTAGAATTCATAAAAAGATAAATATACTTCTAATCTGAAAAAGTTCTAAAAGTATATTTGTTATGTAATGAGTGCAGACACCAGTGACATTTAGTACCTCCCAAATACAGCCCAAATCTTTTATGAAGACACAAATTCCTATTTCGGACAATCAAAATAACAAATTCTGTCATCTACCTGCAAGTCTCACCTAGCAAACATTCTAATGTAAAGGAATGTTATCTGCCTCAGATAATTTTGAAGGTAAGTGGCACAGCAGCGGAACAGACAAACCAGCTTGGATACACTGGTCTTTGTCGGGTCCCTTCAAGGGACAGGCTGCTGTAGTTCTCAGTAGTATTCCAGCATTACTTCAAACACTGACCAGCTGCCTGGAACTTGTTTTCCTCCACTGAGAGGTGTCTGGCCTAGCTCCAAAGCTCCCATTTTTCTGTTTTGGCTGTGCTACCACCTCTAAGCGACTACAGCAAATGCATAGCCCATGAAAACCACAGAAGCATTACTAAACACTAAGAAGTCCTAAAACTAACAGTAAAGCCTCAGTTTAAAATGAGTCATGACTCTCCCTGGCTGCAGGTCTTATACAAACTATTTTAGTGCAGGTATGTCCTTTTGGCGAATCTGCTACATTTGCAATCCCCTTATGCCTATAGAGAAGTACAAAAGGAGAACAATACAGTGCTGCATTAACACTTAAATCTGTTACTCACTTGTCGCTCTGAGTTTTCTCGAAGTGCCTCAAGTGTCTTTTCAAGCTGGGTTTTCTCCTTCATCAAATCTTTACTCAAATTTTGACTGTTCTGCAGACTCTGTTTCTCTTGGCTAATTTCATTCTCTAGCCCTTCAAGCTAGAGGAGAAGAAATATATATTTTTTAAATCTACTCGAAAATGATCATAGAGTTACTCTTAGCTGGGTTGAAGGGAGTCTTATAAAAATGAGTAAAGCAAGTTAAAGGAATGAATAACATGAAACCTTCTATTCTCTGAAACAATTCATCTCTTTTAGGAAAAAATTACTTCTAACAGCATTTTCTCTCCCAGTTTAGAATATATATATATAAGTGACTTTTTCATTTAAAAAAAAAAAAGGTCAGATTTTATTAGGTTTTGGATATTTCCCCAACCATCCTTTAAAAAAAAAAACCAAAACATATATTTCAGTGAGGCTTATACTGCTGCTCCACCTCCCTTTCAACTTAAAAGGGCTGAGCTGAATGTTATTTTGTCTTAAACACTTCAAGAGATACTTATGATGATTACTTAATACACTCAATACACAGGTTTGTTTTGTCAAATGGTTGCAACTCCCACAATGTCAGCAGACAGCGAAACTGTTTACAGGTGAAAATCACCAAGTGTGATTTTTCTGTCACATCCAAGTCAAAATTAGTAACTTAGAAGCAAAATACACATTAAACAATCACCTGCTGGAAAGATTATATTCTATGTCAACCCACACTCCACATTTCCCAATGCTACAGGAATCCAGACGTAAATCAGACAACAAGCAGGGTACAATATTTCTAGAAAGAAATTATCTGAGTTATACCTTAACTTGCTGTTAAAAAAATAGCATGACATCAGTTAAGTCAGAACCTGAATAGTTTTGCTTAGGATGAGAACACTAATGTTTAACCAGTCTTCCGCTTCCCTCTCCCTCCAAAATTAAGATGGTCCTGATCCCTTGCTTAACAGAGCAATGCATTTTTTACAGGGATATTGGCACTTTCGTTGATTTTTTGCAAAGGAGAAGGAACTGGCTTAATCACCTAGGCAGAGATGCAGTCAGACACCCTGTGGGAACCAAATTTATCCACAGCCTGCCCAACTGTCTCAGTTGGTCTGTCTGCTAACTGGAAACTGAGAGTAGAGTTCCTGCGGTCACTGTGTCTAGCTCATTTTAGTGTAGTGTAGACTCTATATTAAGTTTGCTTGAAGAGAAAGCATGTCCAGATAGAAACAGACTATGCACAGAAGACCCAAACATTTTGTTCAACTTCACACATTTTGCTGAAGTAGTCACAATGCAGAACAATGTTTTTTAGGGTCAGCTGAGAAAAAGGACATGTTGCCAGACATCCACAGTTGTAAGACCAGGATCAGACAATTATGAAGACTTACTACTGCTTGTTTCTTAAATCTGTTCCCTTCTTTTGTACTCTCCTAACTGTCTTCCTTGTATTGTACAAAATCCCAAAGCAGCACACAGGCTGCTGCTGCAAAAGAGCGTATTTTTAAGAAATTATGAATAGCATGGAAGTATAAAATAGAGAAGGGATTTTTATTATTATTACCTCTTCTTCTACCTTCAACAATAATCTAATGTCTGACATCAGTATTTCAGAAACTTTAGACATTTCACTCCACAGTAGTCTTTTTTTTTTTTTTTTCCAATTTTTATTCCCTATAATAACCATTAACTGAATTATATGATCTGATATATGATTGGTAGAGTAAAAAACTGTAGACCAGCACAGATATATCTGAGCAATTTTCTTCATTCACTTGCTCATCAGTTGCTTGGCCCATCTTCTCTCTTTTCTCAGTAATGAACGACATGACCAAATTTTCTGCATAGGTGAATACTGGCTGATATCTCTATGTAAACATACTTTCCCCTGCTGAATCATTACAAAGTTAAAAATAATTTTATCAAGCATGATAAAATATTTTCGTTATTCACTGTCCCTACATTAACACATTGATTTTCTTCCTTATTGATATAAGTGCTTTCTGAATAAAGTGATCGTGTATAAGTATAAAACAATAGGAAAAAAAACATTTCTGCAGAAGTTGTATTCTTTTGTACTCTGAGTTTGTAAGCACCATAGCACTATTTAGACACTAGCAATATTTGCTTTATTCAAAATAATTGCAATTTATAAAGTTACCTGTCAGAAATAAAACAGCAAGCAACATTAGGCAACTAATACACGACAATTCAAACACACCCTGGTGAGTACCTTTTTGTTAAGTCTTTGGTTTTCTTTTTCCATTTTCAGAATCCTTGAACTACTGTCTTCTACAGAACCCACTGCATTTTGTAATTCTTCCACTGTCTTCAGCAAACTTTGGTTTTCCATTTCCAACTTCAGTAATCTGCTTGATGTCAGTTCATTTACTTCGTGACCAAGTGATTTCTGTGGCACTATTAAAACACCATTAAAAAAAAAAAAAAGTAACCTAAATTTATTAATACCCGGAGTTGTTCACAGACAGACTGCATTTTTAGAGTCAGGGGATTTAGAAGCCTTTGATGATTCTCCAATGCTTTTCTGTGTTGAGTAAGGCTAGTTAGGATCAATGACCCATTCTCCTTACCCAACAGCTAACACTACACATGCATAGAAATAAATGTCCTACACATCCTACAGTTCCTAATCATGACAGAGATTTCCTGCAACTGAAGACATCTTCCCAAATTGCCTCAAATCCTTTGTATGCAATCCAGTTATGACCAAGCATTCTACACTGGAAGGATCAAAATTTTTTCCACAGATGTTTCTGCAATTACTCTGAGAAATCTTAACAAATCTTTCATAACTTTGAGAATAGTAAAGCAAGAGGATTCCCAATCTGTACTACAGCATATAGATGCTTGAATAGCATCCCGTTTTAACTCCCTGGTACTTAGAGGTTTTACATCTCTGTTTAAGTGAACAAGAATTACAGGAACAGAAACTTTTAATTTAGGGTCCACCTCCATGGATATACATGACTGAGTAAAAACACAAAAACTAATTAACCACAACAAAAAAAGGTAACAACCCAAATGAAACAACCCCAAAACTGCCACCTTTCTCCAGAGAATAAAAGATCCTGTACTACAGAGATCAGGAGCTGTAAATTCCTAATACCGCCCCACTTCCAACTTTTTTTTTTTCACTTTTTACCAGTTTGCAAATATTACTATGCTTACCTTCAGAAAGTTCTGTAGTCCTATTTATCTGTTCGAGTTCCCAGCCAAGATGCAACGATTCATCCATACTTTGTTTCTGAGCCATTTCTAGAGTCATATTTTCCTCCATGAGTTCCTCAATCTTCTTTCTGTCCATATCACGCTCCTTAAAAATTATTTCATGCGTAACTTTAGAAAAAGTTATGTCTACATGCACCATTTTTTATACTATCAAGTATGCCACAGACAAATGCAAAGTGCATCTTCTGATTTGTTAATGCACAGTGAGACAGGGAATAAAGACAAAATTATGGAGGACCTAGAACAGGAGCATGACAAATAGTAAAGAAAAATATGCAGAGAAGAGCTTCGTCTCAACATAACCTATGGATATGACTCCACTTGGTCTTTTTCAAAGTTCACTTCTCTCAGAATATTAGGAAATAAAGTACACATGATAAGCACAGCTTGGTAGCACACACAAAAAACAAGCACATATAGAGAAAATTTAATCTTCTCTAGACTACCACAATACTACTGTAATACAAAAAGCTGTAACAGGACAGAGACCACAATGAAAGACTCTCATCCAACTCTTCCCAGTCCCTCTCCCAATACATGCTACTTTTACAGGAACTAATTGCAGCTATAAAAATCTTGAAAATTTCCAGAAAATAAAAGCAAATAGGAGGGTGGCAATCTCTTGACCCTTAAGGAAAACTTACTAAAAACAACTACAACAACATACAAAAACAAACACCCACCCACAAAACTGGCAAATCACAATCCTATCTTTTACAATATTTACTTCTGGTGGAAGAAAGTGTTAAAAACAGAAATTACTTTGGGACAAACATTCTGAAAAATATGTCACTATATTGCTAGAATTCGGAACACGAATCATCTCTTTTATCCAAGTACTTAAGTGACAAACTAGCTTCAGCTCCAAGAGATTTGATCCTATCCTTCTTACTAGTGAGTCCCTATATGCCTTATCATCATATTTTAGCTATCTGATTAAACACTGTATTGCCTTTTTGATTTTTACCTCCCTGGGCAGAACCAAGACTGCTGTAGGAAAATCTATGTGAAAAACATTTAAATTAGGACAGAGCTTCCTCTTCTCCCACACCATTTCAACCAGAATGCCTTATTTTATTAAAAGTGCAAATAAACTTCATAGAATATCAGTAGTCTCCTTCATCCTCCATTTACACTTACCATCTCCATATCATGTAATTTAGCTTTTAATTGTAGATTCTCTTTTTCTAACTCATGTAATTTATCTGAACGGGCTCGTGTCCCCTCCAGCTGATCTTCCAACATTGTCTTTGTTTCTAGCAACACTTGATTGTCTTCCTTAAGCTCCTACAAGAGCAACAACAACAATTAATACAATTTAATGCTACCTAGTTTTAGAAATGCTGAAACATTCTTTTCAAAGCCGTAACAGACGCTTTAAAAACAGATTTACAGCAATTTCATGTAAGTAACTGTACCTTACAGAAAAATTTACATAACCTGAGAGAAACAAAAAAGAGAGAGAAAAGCATTAAGAATAAATAAGCTGTCGATAATCACAATTGAACAATCTAGTGGGTGGCATCCCTGCCTATGGCAGGGGAGTTGCAACTAGATGATCATTAAAGTCCCTCTAACCCAAGCCATTCTATTATTCTATGAAACCATAAATATCTCTGTGATTTGAGATGTAACCTGGAAAGATGCACTGCAAGTGCATGGACTACAGCTAAAAGGCTGACCTGAAATAAAAATTAAAAGTCTCAGGTTCAAAAAAAAAAAAAAAGCAAAAGGAAGTATTTTGCATACCACATATTTTAATTGTGGAATTTATTACCCTATGATTGCTATGATGAAAAAGCTTACATGTGTTGAGAAGTTATTTAATTCACAGAATCATCTAGGTTGGAAGAGACCTCCAAGATCACCGAGTCCAACCTCTGACCCAACACTAACAAGTCCCCCACTAAACCATATCCCTAAGCTCTACATCTAAACGTCTTTTAAAGACCTCCAGGGATGGTGACTCAACCACTTCCCTGGGCAGCCTAGTATCTTGTCTGCTTTTGGATCATTTTTTCCCTAAAGAAAGATCTTCAAACTAGTTATTATTCATACCACTTATTTTTCTCCAATAAACAGTCATTTCAAGTTCTCCCCACTTTTCTAGAAGTCGTCTTCTTTAAGGCACATCTTGAAATTTCCTTAAAACTTTCATTAGCTTTGACTACCACAAGTAATTGTTTCATTCCCAAATCCTGCCATCTTCACATTTGCCTAACAAACCTGCTATTTACAGACAGAATGAATGCCTAATAAAACCCTGCATGTCGATGATTTCTCAACTAATTCATGACAAATTTAACAAACTCCTGTCTGGTGTCAGCGCATCTTTTTTAGTGTGCTTATCCATACAATGTTGTCATTCTATACACATTTAGCATTTGTTGAGGCACTATTTCTTCAACACTTTATTTAGAAATCTGCCACGTGTGAGAAGACTTACAGAAGAGAAAAGAATTATTACATTTACATTATATTGTTAATCAACTCCCTCTCTGGCTTCCTCATCACATAGTATATATCCTAAACCGAGGTTCTCCTATTGGTCTTGCCAGCTTAGAGTCACGGTGAACACTGCTGACTTCAAATCAAACTGCATGGGATTAGACACAGGGGTCTTACGTAAAAACTGTAATTTATGATAAAGACTGATTATTTACTTATCCCAGAGTAAGAAGCTACAATACTGTTTCCACGTCCCAATGTTTAAGTCATCAAAATAACTTTAAAAAAGCCACAGTAAACAAAAATTATGGGTATTCAGTATTTTTCATAATATACCTCCACTCTAGCTTTGTAGAATTCAATATCACGCAGCCTCTCTTTATACCGGCTGACTTCACTTTCAAGCTTGTCGACTCGAATTGCCTTCTCACGAAGAGCATCTAATTCATCTCTATACACTCTGGCAGAACGGGCGTCTGAGAGTAAATTCATGTTCTAGAAAATATAGAAATTAAAGAAGAGTATTAAATCCTATGAACATTTTCTCCATCTTCACTGATATGTGGTTAGATCCTCTACCTCTTCACAATGCTTAAAAATGTTTAAAATAGCATTGCTGTGGTCACAGAAATATACAAGTATACAATCCTGAAAATCCTTTGAAGATTTTGATAAAGTTCAGACTTGACTGCTCTTATTTTCTAATTAGCAATCTGCACATGTACTAGAAGTATACAAGCATAAAGTATGGTTTTACTTGAAATGTATTACACTGAGAACTAATATTCTTAATGTATCTTGCACAAAAAAGACTTTCATCATAGCAGTTGACTTTTACCATAGCGATTTCATAATATAGAAGTATCAGTATCTCTTGAATACTGACTACATGCTACTGAAGCAAAGCAGGAGTCTAAAAGTCCATAAAAAAATAGGTAAAAAAATTCACCTTTGGTAAATAATGTTATAACAACCAACCTTTATTAAGATTTAATCTTTGTAAGTCTAAATCTCTGGAATATTTCTCTATGAAAACAGAGAAAATACTTGAGTCCAGAACTGTTATTTTCTGTGACCATTGTTTAAACACATAAATAGTAAGATATGTTACCAAGCTGAGGTTCACTTGACATCCCAGTAAGGTTATTTGCTATTTTTAATTTGTACATAATTTAGGAATTCAGCCACAGAATGTTTCTACAAATGTTTTTCTCACTGAAAGGAAGATGACCATTTCTGACTTCCTGTTCAAACCTCAGGTTCCTGCATGGAGAAATCCTAATCTCTAGTTGCTCAATAATTAAAGACTAGTATTGACCAGCAACCCGGATGAGTATTTATTTGTCAAAATAAACATCACTGGCTAACTACAACTGCAGTGTGTTTATCAAACTTGTTAAAGAAGTTCTAGCTAGTACTTAATATAGGCAATTCACAATACAGGCAATGGTGAAAACAGATGCAAAACATTCACATTTTACATAAGCTCTCCAAATGCTATGATGTCTGCTTCAGAACACACACCACAAAAAGAGAAATAAGATGTTAAGTTTTGCTACATCACACATTTATCACAGCTGCATAAGCAGCTGTGACTGGTCTTTGCTTCCACTTAGAAGCACTGAGGAAATGGCAAAACAAAACAAAAAAAAAATAACCCACCAAAAATATTGATAAAACTAAGCTTCATGTCTTACTGAAATGCTCTTCTGCAAAGCATCTTCCCCCTCCATTTCAACTTCAGAGGCATTTTTAGGAAATAAAGAACAAGCTCAGACAAGAGTCTACAATCAATATGAAGTCCTTTCCTATTTCTCTTGTCCCTCTTTTTTTGTGAAATGTCTTTCAGAGTTTTTCAGACTCACGGTACGAGGTCACTGCTGAAGACATCAGACCTCCTAATGAATGAGCTGCTTCAGTCATCTGATTGTTTTTCAAGCACCTGTTCCTCACTATCTAACATAACACAAATGACAGTATAAACGCTAGCTGCAAAATGCAAATTTTAACATTTTAACGCAGGAAAGAGCATTTAAAGCTTCTAGAAAAGTGCAATCTTTTCCTATCTTAGCAAGTTAATTAACATTAGTCCTGAAAGTCTTCATTATGAAACAACTGCAACTCCTCCTGAGGGAACTCCACGAAGGAAAAAACAATTGGTGTGAAGTCTTCAGCTGAAAAAAATACTGGGCAGTACATGCCGAAAGATAATGTGGCTGCTGCATTATTTCAATAGGGAGTAATGCAGAGGGGTATCATAACTTAATTCTGAGAAAGGTATGTTAAAAAGAAAAAAAATTAGAGGCTGCACCAAGATAATGCATTTCCAAGAATATTGCACTGGTCCTTTTCAAGGAGATGTATACATACTTCTGTAAATTTCAGAACATTTCTTTGACAGTTTAAATTATCAACTGATCCTCAATAATTATATAAACTCAACAGCCTAAAAAAGTGAATCGTGCTCTCTCTCATTAATTACACAGATTTAAAGAATAAAGGAGCCAAAGTTTGAGCGGATTGTTTTTAAGAAAAATTCTGCACATGTACACTTATAGGATATGGTGGTGGTAAATATCTTGAACGTAGAAATAACAAAAAAAGTTAGAGAACAGTAACCTAATTCAGAATTTTCTACCAGCATACTATTCTAAATACATTTTTAAGTTATACAAGTTCATGTTCAGATATAAAAAATATATATATATATTTTTAAAAAGCATGAAAACTACTTCCTAATACCATGATAAAAGAAACAAACAAATAATATTGTACTGGTAGTGGCAATTTTTTTAGCCCACTTTTTAAAAAAAGCAATAGATTTACAAAGTCCATACCTCCTGCTGAAGTCTCTTTAGTTCAGCTTCCATCTGTTCAATTTCTTGTTTACAGTCAAGCAACTGCTCAGTCTTTTCCTCACTGAAAAAATACAAAACACAGTTAAACATGACTTCGAAACTTCCTAACCATCACCTTGTTTGAGAACAAGATACTGGATTAAATAAAGGAAGTCTCAATGAATATTAGTATCTCATGGACATCAGAGTGTAACACGCTTAGGTACGCATTATGCTTTAGGTATTCTCCAGGTTATAGCCTATATCTAATCTTTTTAATTCAGACAGATTTTCTGTAGTTCTTTAAATTGTTGTTCGCTATTTCCTAGTTATGCAAATTATTTTTGTGATAAGGAACATTTTTGTTTAAAAGAAAATAACCGGACAATACACGCGTGTGCAACAGGAGATTCCAGAAGTAAACTCAGAATAACTTCAAAATTCATATTCAAACAGTACAAATATTTTCTGGCAGCACCACAATGACCGCCGATGAGGTATATCAATCCAGTTTTAAAAAGCACTTTTATACTTCAGTTTTTTTGTTTGTTTGTAAAGAAAAGAACTAAGCTTTTCAGGTGCCTTTACTCACTGAAAAGAGATATTGCTCCATAACCTGATTTTATGAAAAGCAGCCTCCTGTATAATGAATTTTAGTCTTATGGAGACAATGCAGTGTTTGGACTCATATTCTTCACTTCCAGCTAATGCTGCTTTCTCGATGCTCAGAAAATGAGTTATTTAAACAAGTAAATGCAAGAGAAATACTTAATTATCTCAAAGACAGAATATGTAATGTTCAATATTCCAAAGTAGAAAATACAGAAATACAAAATAAAGAAGTAGGAAAGAGGGAAATAAGATTTTAGTAGACTGAAATGTATAATACAATCTAGAAGTATTCCGGTCAAAAAAAAAAAAACCACTCATTTTAAACAAAACTGAAACAATCTGGCTTAGAAAAATAAGTCAATCTTATTCGCTTATTAAGTGAATGACCTTTTTGCAACCACGCATTATTTCAAAAAGGTCTCTGACAGCCTATAGGTATGCAGAGGTTCATCTATATATAGCTCATTGCCTGCAACAGTGTCCACAGCAGTTATCAAAGCTCTTCCTCTACACGGGTGTTCAGAAACCATACGGAAATATAAATACATTCCGTATTACCTGAGGTTACTATAGCTTTACTATTAACATTCATGGTCCTGTATTATTGTTTTATATCAAAAACCACAGGACTTAATATAGAAAATTAGCTGTGTTCACTTCTAATTCTGGAATTTCTAGATCACAAGCCTCAAATCGCTCTGTGCATCCAGACATTGGTATATGGCATCACAAAGAAAAATAATCTTTACAGATCTTTTGTATGACATTGCATTAGCTACAGTGGATATTAAACCAGATAGGAAGGTTCACTGCCAAAATGATGTTACAAATAAATTTTAAGCTGACTATTTTTCAACTCTGGAATGAACCTATTTTTAAATGTATCAACAACACTTAATAGCAAATGCTACAGACAGAATTTAATTTACCAAAGTCTAGTATTTTAAATGTACTGCTACGCATAAAGGAAATTTATTTACGAATTGAATTCAAATAGAGTGCAAAATGTGAAATGTTCGGAGCCATCACTGTTGCCCTAATTGCATGCTTCAGCTACAGACTAGAGAGGATTGTACTAAATTATACAGAACATACCACTGTTCACTGTTTAGGCTATCTATTAACTGTCAATCAAACTAATAACAGCAATTTTTTCACTAATTTTCTTGGTGCAGCTGTTTATAGAATATCCTGGGCGGGCTCATTTCAGTAGACACATAATAATACAGACATCAGGGAGAAAGAAAAAAAAGCTATATCTTTTTGTCCTCTATTCTTCATAAAAACCAAGATGTAGTGGGGGAAGGGGATTCTCGGAGTAAATCAGCCAGATACTTCAGCCAGCCAGCTAGAGATTATCTGATCAACAAGCTCTGATAAGGGCAAACTGATGAGCTGGTAATTTTAACTTATGTTACTTTCAACTCTTAATTTAATTTTACCTGTCTTGTCTCCCCACTAGATATACTGGATTAAAAATCTCTAATTAGGCTGTTTCCATTCTAGATAAGTCACTTACATACGTAATAAGCCTCTTCAAATTTAGCTTCTGTAATTTTAAATTCAAACTGCACCTTTCATTCTAGTAAAAAAAATATATATATATATATTGCTATATGGAAAATCAAATTCTCCCACTCTCCCACTATTATTTTTCTCTTTAATTAACTCTTCCCAATAGCTCAGGTTTGTTCCTAGATTCTAAGGACCCTGAATCTGTTTTCTTCATAAAACAGAAGGAATAAGAAGGTTTTAATTAGAATAAGAAAACAACAAAACAGATCTTTGTTACAGAGAGACTTATTTTTCTCAGTACATGGACTAGGTGAAGGAAGAGGAAACATAACCCTAAAGGGTCACCACCAGAGGGAGAAGGCAGCACTCCCTAACTGGATGAACCTAGCAAGCTGGAAACTAAGAAACTCTACCTAACCTCATCTATAACGTTTACTCACATTGCAATTTACATCCTCCATTGCCATAAATAACCACCTCCTGACACTGACCTCAAAGCCTGTTCCACTGTTCAGGTTTGCAGTGGGTAAAGAGATTTAGTGGAATTAGGTTTGCTTCATTTTCTTTGTAGAGTGGCACACCAGACCCAAGTAAGGAACAGATATTGAGAGACATAAAAAAAAAGGGTTGTGCAGACAACCACAGAAAGTCTTCCACGCAGAAAGAAATGAAGAGAGTAGGGACTGGAAATTATTCTAACGAGTGATTTTTTCCTATCTGCAACAAATTTAAATGTTTCATAAAACATGAATGAATCAGGTGAGTATTTCTTACTATATTTCCAAAAACAAACAGGTACCTTATTTATGCTGCAAACAAGGAATCACTACAGCACTATCTCCTTTTAAGTATGATGTTTTTGCTACTATTCCTCGAGCGATCAAGGACACAGCTCTTAATTTCAGTTCCTGCCCCCTAAAAATATCCTTGCAAAAATACTCTTAAAAAACATGTATGAGTACAGGTACGTTAAAGCCACACATTACAGACACACATTACTGATTCAGAAGAACGGAGGAGGCACACAGAACTTGCCTCTCAAACAGCATGGACACAATGCGTAAAAGAAAAACACAATATTGCATTAGATTAGTTGTGCATTGTTAAGATGCACACAGATGAAAAGCTGCATTTGTCACAGTGGTCCACAAAAAGGTTACATGCTAGAAATACACACTGTGGGGTGCAAGAACTTAAAAAGGCATTCTAAATTGTAATTTAACATTTGAAAAAATTAAGCATTTGTTTGCAGAGCATTGCTGTTGCATGACATCTGAAGCATTTTAAAACTTTACAACTCTCAACACACATCTGCAGCCTACATGTACTCACAGCTCTTGTCTAAGCCTTCTTATCTTTGCTTTGGCATCTGCTAGCTCTACTGACAGGTGCTGCCTGCTTTCGGTGCGTTTCATGCCAGGAGATCCACAAGGTGACTGTGCTGCTGATGCATGAGGTAGAAAACGGAGAGAGTCCCGTTCTTCTGAGAGTTCTACGATAGTCTAAGTAAAATATTAAAAGAAAAATAAGAGTTCTACAATAGAACAAGTCCTATATACACCTCCGTACCTAAAGCAAGTCTTACATAGTCACAGCTATTTAACAGTATAGTTGGGGTATTCTTAAACTAATCAAATTTGGACTTAAGTCCACAAAAATCATCAGTGCCCAGAATTGACTAGGCAATGAAATGGCACGTATTCCTTGATAAAATACCAATCTCTAAATAAAGAATAAACATAAATGTCTAAAGAAGCTGGTGTTATTCAGTGAGCAGCAGCAGCATCCTTGCCAGCTGGATAAAGCATCAGACATATAGGAGTATTCCTATTTGATCATATAAATAAAGGTGTTATCCTAAAATTAAGATCTCTTCTACAGTAAAGCTACAGGTGGCGTTTTGAACAACCTGGTTTTGTGGGAGGTGTCCCGGCCCAAGGCAGGGGTGTTGGAATTAGACGGTATTTAAGGTCAGTTCCAATCCAAACCATTATGTGATTCTATGATTCTGTTTCTCCTTTGCTCTGATAAAAAGGATTACCACGCATCCTCTCCCCTCATTTTTTAAGTTTTTATTTTACTGTGAACTGGGCAGAGTTGGTAACTGAGACAGAAGTATTATCATTTACTTAAGTCATTTCTTGTATTTCACTTAAGCAATAAAGCACATCCGTACCTCTGAGTGCGTATCTCTTTCATCTATAACTCTTTTCAAATGTAATGCCATGTTTTTCAAGAGAGATTCGACATCATCTTGTGTCAATACAAGGAGCTCCATCCACTGCAGATCAAACACATTTTCTTGATTATGAGTTACCTGCACAAAACAAAGCAGAAGAGAAAAATCATCGTATTTAAAACTCTACGGGTTGAATTCCCAGACAAGGTATGGGAAAAAAAATTTGAGAAGCTATTCCATTACATTCAGTTTATCTACATGAAAGCAGTAACTGTACTTCTGGCAAAATAAAAAGCAAAAGGTGACTATAATATACTGCATGGATGAGATTAGAATTGTATTTTATATATAACTTGCACATGAAACTTTCACTAACCTAAGTTTGCTGTAGTTTTAAGAATTTCTTGGAGCACAATACTTGCTCCTTGCTACTGCTTTAACAACATAACCTGAAAGAAATTGATTATGAAATCTTTTTCTGAATCAAAATTAAAATAAGGGCATTTTTTGCCTACTAAAAACAATAGCTATATAAATCACATTTTTGATTTACCTGTTTCTGAACAAATGCAATTAACCTGCTTACAACACAGTATTCTACCTCTAAAAAATAGAAAAGCACAAAAATAACAATATACCTCTTGAATGTGGGCTGCAACAGCTGCTCTCGTGTCAAAATCCAGACACTGGATACTTTCAATGAATTCCTCCTTTTTCTGGCACTAAAAAAGAATATACTTCTATTACACATACATATATAAAATGACAAGTGGTTTCATTCTTCATTTGTATTTCTAAGAGCTGAATATAATAAAGGTGAAATTTCAATAATGACATGACTGAATTATTATCCAATAATTTTCTTGACCAATAAAAACTTGGTTTGTGCCATGTTGTAGTAGTTAGGATAACTTTCAACATAAAGAAAAAATAGCTACTGAAATGGTGGCCAGGAAGAAGTTTCCTAAAATAGCTACTTGTTCAAATTTTATGACAGTGTTCTGCAAATATTTTTTCTAGTGACCTCCTTTAATAATCACATCGCTTATCTAAGTTGTTAAGAATGTATGACTGATCTATTTTTTCATTTTAATTAGCTGAATGGTACAAACCTTCATAACAAGAACAGCAGCCCATCACAAAAGTTTATTAAATGTGTGATCATAGGAACAGAGTATCTCAGACAAATTTCCACCTCGTCATCTATCCTGCACTGCTCTTACTGTCACCTGTTCAATGCACAAAGTAGGTTCTCTCTCTCATACTCTTCCATGAACAAAGAGTATTACTCAGCTACTATGGAATAGCTCACTTACAAATTTACACCTTATCTGCCTTGTAGCCTACTCACTCACCAAGCCTACAAAAAAGGTGTAACACAGATCCTCACACATAAGCAAATCTTCTAAGCCCAGGTTAGACTCATCTAGAAGGTTGCACGGTCCCTAATTTTAAACTGTAATTTTCTTTAGCAAAACAACACAGAGAACCAATATTGGAAAGATTTACTTCCTTGCTTGACATGATACACCTGAGTAGTCTGACTAGAAACATTCATACAGTTAATACGCATCCTCATACAGTAAAGATCACACACATACAGCTCTACACCTACAGGAACTAGCAATGTGAGCAATGAACTTAAGAAGGCTGGTTTTGGTTCACAATTCACACCTCTTATTTTTGAAATCCAAAGCAAACAATTATTGTGCAGGTTAGCATTATGGACTTGGAATTTGTTTCCAAAGACTTAAGTGGGACTACTCCACTTAGGTCCATGATCATCAATTTCAAAATAAATACAAAGCAACAGTAACCCCACCACAATACTCTATCTAGTTCTAGACCTCAAAGATCTTAAAATACACAACCATTCTCTCACTCATTCATCATGTTTGCTTTATAAATTGAAGTCATCCACAAACTTTAAAGGAACAGAGTAGGCAGAATGAATTCAGACTGTTTCAGTTAAGATACAGTAAGACAATTCATTATTTTACTATTTTCTTCCTTTCTTTACAGTATCTGAGGTGAATTAACAACATTACAATTAATAGATGATTAGAAATCCTACAAAGTTTGCCATATTCATACAGTAAGACATAAAGAGTAGATGGTTGTAGCCATTCGAACTGACAGAACATCCAGATTTTCAAGGAATACAGTATTACCACTAGACAAAGGAAGGTCACAGTTACATACCACCTCTGATATTAAAATGGTAAGATTTAGAAGTCATTAACACTTAAACTATTCCAAACGAATGTAAACGTAATTATTTAAACTTACCTGAACCGCACACCCAAGAAGCAGCAGGAGTAGTTTTTTTATTTCTTCAGTACCTGACTCTAAGTGAAGGACAAGAACAAAAAACAGTAGCTGTAATGCAGCAATTTGAGAGTTTCTTCCTCTACCCCTCAGAAAACATCATTTTTTTCATCATTTTCACAAAATTTATGTTAACCCAACTTAGAAAATAAAGACAAATAAAACCCCATCTTTCCAGCTTTTGACTTGGTCCTTTTTGCCATTTAATTGCCAACTTTCAGTGCTTACAAACAGCTTAACATCCAGAACAGAAAAAGCAACGTTTCAGCCCATCACACAGCAAAGCTCGAGTGTTATGGATACCTACAATCAAGTTTTCAACTGTAATCTCAGGTATCTCAAGATACGTGCAAAAGCACTTAAATTATTTGCCACCCTCAAGCTGTAACAGTTAAGTGACAAGTTGATTTAAATTATTTCATGAAGCTTTATGAGATACTACATTGGATACTCATCTGCACATCTAAAAATGAAAATGTATTGCCGAATCTGGCCTTAACGCATCTTGATCTCGTTAAAAAGCTTAAACCAAAGAACTCTATTTACAGGTTAGTAAAGATACATTTTACACTCAAAATACACTGTAGCGTGCCATAAAGCTAACGCTTTAGGATGGCAAAATAGCTCAGACTAGTTGGATTAAACTCTACAGGGTCATACATCTTTTTGCATTACTGAAACATTAAACACTGTCCACTGAACTATCTATGAATAAAAGTATCTCACATCCTTCCTATTATACACTCTGAAATTCTTTATTGTGTTGTTAGCTAACAAGACAAAAGCCATGCTGCCACACATCAATCATGCTGGGTTAGGCTAGAAATCTAACCCTTATACCACACGAAGTTCTGCAACACAGCTGGTTTAACTACCACAGACAAAACAGATTGGCTCCAAATAAACACTATAATGTCTAGGATGTAGTAAAGTATGCATACACATCCTTGAACCTGACCTAAGTTACTGAAAAATCCCATCTTTAAAGGGCTCAGTGATCACAGATGATCTCATATGATAAGACGGTGATAATCTTCAAAAAAAAGAAAATAAAATGAAAAAAACTTGAAGAGAATCTTCTTTTTGAAATATCAGATTGCAATCTTCCTGCATGCTGGGCAACTGAATCTACTTTGGGCTAACTCCCCCATAAGGAAGATGTAATCATTCACTTCCAAGCACTTGAAATGTTGTCCTTTGATTTGACCCACTAGAGTATTTTGTAAGTGGTACAAATTTTAAATCCTTCTTTGAAAGTTACAGATACAAGAGAATCTTCATCAAAAGAGGAAATTAAAAAGAAATCAAGAAAAAGCTAAAAGGATGCAAAACCCTTGAGAGACAGATGCTAAGCTTCTCCACCTTCAGCAGTTCTCTGTGCACTGTAATACTAAGAGCTTTTTCCAACACTGACTCAACCTGTTTCTTTTAGTGGAAGATATGCATAATCCCAATGAAGAGGTAACGCTTACATTTTTCAAAATCAGAGGTTTGTCAAGTAGATGTACGGCAAAGAACACAAAGTCAAGCAGGAGATCGTTAATCATTTGATAGACTTCTCGTATCCCAAAAACTTGAGCTGTGAAAGTCTTTTACACAGAAACAGCACGCCCATGAACATGTGTCAGGAGAACAGGCTAGTTCAGCTAAGGAAGGGGAATTCCAGCTGGCTGCCTATTTTAATCAATAAAGGTTGAACGGAATATTGCGATAGAAGGAATTCACCTTTAGTGTGTCTCACACACTAAATTCATTTATCCTAAGAAATTTATCACACTTCTTTCAAAGCAATCCCTGAGCTCCTCTTAGATGCTCATTTACACGCTGGCTCAGCAGCTCTGACTGGCTTTTAAAAGCCTACCTGAAGACTGTTCCCATGTCTCTCCCCTACGTTCCCTGAAGGAACACAGCAAAATACTGAACAACCTCAGCTTCCCACTGCTTCCAACCATCCTGTATGTTTTTCTTCCTTTTTCTCCATCACAAATACAGACGTAGATCATTGACACCTCTGTTCTAAACTCTCCAACTTGCCGCTTAAACTTTGTCCCTACCCTATCCTTTGATCTTCCCTGCGCTCAATCTTATTTGTGACTTTTCATATCCTCTGCAGCCTTCCATCATCCCCTAGTTAGCTACCTCAGAAATACCAACTGGTCTTAATCTTTCCTCTTCCCACTTTAAAGAACATTCACCTCTTCAGTATCCTCGTTTATCCTCTTGCTCTTTAATTCACCTTAGCATTTACAGTCCCAGCCTGCAGCTCATCTCACCCAGTTTTCTTCTCAAGCCGGCACCTTGCCATTTACCTCAGCCGAAATGTTTCTCGATGTAGTCTCTGATGACCTCTTCTTAACCAAAACTCAAATCCAGCATTCTATCTGCATTTTCCTTGATTAGCCAACTGCCTCTGATACAGTCAAAAGTGTTTCTCTTCCTGATGCCTTATCTGCTCTCACCCTCTACAATTTGTCATCTTCTAGAATTTCTCTACTAATCATTCCTTAAGTACAAAGTCCTGCAAGTGGGAAAACTGAGACGTTTCTAAGAGGAACCACAGCTACAGTCTAAGCTTTAGTAGACAAAATCTTAATCACTGCCAGAGAATCTACTTTTACTGTGGTTGATGCAGATTTAGAGAACAAGGCTCTCCAAAGGTCACTGATGTTTGATTTTACTACACCTACCGCCAAAAAAAAAATTCCTATAGGGATGAGGTCGTCTTCAAGTAAACCTGAAGGGCAGTCAACTTAAAAAGGGAAAACATTTTGGATGAAACCCAAAAGAATGGTTCTACTTTCAGTTTCAGTTAAAAATCCATGATGAACTCCAGCAGGCATCTGAAACATCTTCTAGAATCTTGTTCATATACCAGAATTTCTTACAATATGTGGGCTATACTACAGTGAAGTCTGTATTTTCACTCAAATACAGTAACTTTGCCAAAGGAAGCGATACATGCACCAACAACGATTCTAGCTACCAAACCCCAAAAGCTACAACAGACTTAGCTGAAGTCCTAAAACAGGAAGAAGCTTTCTTATTAAGAACTGAAGCATAGATTTTTATGTGAACATCCGAATATTAAATTCCTTGTGTTTTTGTAGCGCTTTTTTACTACAATTTCCTATTATGATACACAATGTTAAGATGTGTTTTGTCTCTGCATCTTAAAGAAATTAAGAAATTCATTAAAAAAAACAGCATCATAGCCTGTTTTAAGTCTGCTTTTCCACTATATCTGATTTCTAAGCAAATCCATGGATTCTTTTGAAAACCTTAGGAAATTTTGGAATCAAAATATAAAAGCTGTTGGAACAGATGAGACCACACTCGCGCTCCTCGGTATATATGACAAATTACAGTATCTACACACACAAAAACTGAAAAGGCTGTGACTTTGGAAGCAAAAGCAGCAATAATCAAAAGCAGAAAGTAAACGTCAAGTAAATTAAATCAAGATACCTACATAAATGGGATATATGCAGATGGGATATGGAAAGTATCAATGCTATGAACCCTGGAACTGAAAACTGAAGTAGCACAGATGGTTCTTCTTGTCGATGAGGAAAATACTGTCTCACGTACACTGATGCATGGCATATAAGACATATTTAGAAATAAAAAAATAAAAAATAAAAGCCAGGGGAAGCTACACAGCCTGTTAGAGTAGTTCCTAACCTCTCTGCTGAGGTGTTAGAACATCAGAAGTAGAAAACCTGGGACACATTAGACCCAAGCAAATAAATTCTGCCCAATCCATAGTGGCTCCACGCAGGCCAGGTGTGTCTGCTCCGTGCTTCTGGAATTGAGAGCATGGTGCAGAGATTCCCAAGTGGCTGTGGATAGTCAGCTGGGTCCATACAGGCTAATTTTCTCGGTCTGAAAATTTCAACTCTCAGAGCTGGAAGCAGAGAAGGTGGGGGCATGGAGAAGACAGCATCAGTTCAGGGGAGAAAGTAAGACGGTAACTTATGTAGTATTTTTCAGGTAACGATGCAAGAGGGTTTGGGGAAAGGAAACAAAGATTAGCTTTTGGACCAACTGGGATGCACTGAACTGTCAATTTTCTCAAGGGTAGCTTAGGTAAAGATAGTTGAAAACATACCAGCTGAGAATACATGAAACATACACTTTGTCCTATCAGTGACTCACTGGTTGCCAGGAAATGCACTTCATTTCAGTATGAATCCTAACAACAGCCAGTGCTGAGGTTTGGAAACAACACATTTTTGTCAAGAAAGGACCTTTGGTGTGAACGGAGAAAATGTTACTCATTATTAAACCATTTGCTAAAAGCACGTGTATAATCTGTTGAAAGACTCAACCCTGTATGAAATATATTTCCAGTGAAATAATACACATTATTATACTGGTATCAATTTTCACCTTACTTAAAAATAAACTTACCAGAAAAGGGATTTCTGCCAATTATTAACACGTTTGGCAAAGACATCATGATCAGCTGCTGCAAAGTCTCCTATAAAAGTTAATTAAAATATTATTTAAGTCGTATGTATTGAACAAAAATAAACATCAAACACTAAACTGAAATTAGTATTACACAACTAGTTTTAAATTACACAGTTCTTAATACACACATGTTCAATACTTACTTATTTGGACTCCAAATAAAAAGCCTGCAAGTATGAATTACTTCGACTTGTTTTGCAAGATCACCTCAACATAGTGAAATCCTCTTGTGGTAAGGAGGTGGCTTACAGATCTTATGCCAACTAGATCCTGTGTCTTAGAATGCAGCGAAATTCCTTTAAATTACCAGTGTTTATGTTTCTCCGAGTAGCTTATTGACAGATGTTTATTTTGTTTCCTTTAAGTTTCATTTATATAATGAGTGATTAACTTCCTCTATTTTATGCCCATTGTCTCAATACCCGGATGTGAAAATTACAACTTCTTTGATACATTTATGCTGTGACAATCCTGAAGGTACAAAATCCTATTTGCCTGATCAGGGAGGGTTTTAGTTTAAGTCCCACACTCAAGCAGCAGCTTCGCCTATCCATTCTAGAGATTGTATCAATGGATAGTTACTGTCAGCCAGTAATGGCTGTAATCAGGTCAAATCCCCAGTCTAGACAGAGCCTAATTCTTCTGAAGCAGAATACTCTTCCTCCTCTTCCCAGATGTTCACTCACAGTAGATATCGTCCTATCAGCAGCTCTAGAGTCACGCTTTTTGTTTTTCCACAGTGACAGACTTACTAATATCTACAATTCTCAATCTCCAAAAGCAACACTGGAGTTGGACTTGATGATGCTTGTGGGTCCCTTCCAACCCAGGATATTCTGTGATTCTCTGAATATTCTGGAACCAACACTGCTTTACATCCCAAAGACACATGTGTTCTATAACGAATTTTAAGTGTAACAGCATAACAATCAACATTAGAAAAATTTGTTTTATGTCAAATCTGTGGAAATTATTAGCTATTGCTGTGCTCCAAAGTTCTGAACAGTTAACACAGGACATACAAATGTCATCTAAATCGGTTAATACTAGACGGAAGATACGTACTCCCATTAAACATGCCCAGGGCAAATTATAAAGTTAGGTAATAGCTTTGACTTACTCAAATATCACAAACTGCAACCAACCATGACTCTTGTATTTCTGACACCTCGATAAAGATCATTTTCAAATACTAAAAAAGTGAAGTGTACCACAGGAAGTTTAAATCAATAAAAGGCATATAAAATAAGGAATTTTGTGATATTTATAGCTACTACAAAAGAAAATTACATACTTTTAAAAGTGCAGGTTTTGTGGCTTTTCTGTTTCTTGTTTTTTCCTAGTAGGTCAGATAATTCCATGATGCTATTATAAAGCTATTTTTACTGTGAAACAGAGTACAAGAAGGGCTAACCAAAAAATGCGTCCTCTGTGGACTAATGAGATTATCACCTCTCTTCTTACTAATGATACCTCTACCTCGTTTCAAAGACATCTAGCACCTCTTCTGTCACACGGTGTTAACTTCGTCAGTGCAGGTGCTCTCTGTGTTTATTTTTGAAATAACTGCTTTATTAAAAACCTGAAAAAAGTTGGATCTTGTGCATCCCAAAATCCATGCATTTCTTTTAACTTCTGGTTAACCTGCAAAAATATACTAATCCTATTTACAAATTCTGGCTTACTTCTACAAACTTTTAGAATTCATAATGTTTATTTTATTAAAGACTGGTACATCATCTGTCAAATGAGGCTTATAGAGAGCCCATGGCATTCGTGGAAGTACACTGCATTTAATCCCTCAACCCCACCAAAACTTAAAGGGTATTTGGTTCTCCTGAATCAGTTGCTGAAAACAAGCCCACAGACTTCCAGTAAGTCAAAGCTATTACCTACCTACCTCTGTGATGCTTTAAAAGGCAGAGCAGCTGGAAAGAGCAGATGCAATTGTAATTACTGAGTAGAACAAAACCAACACAGAAACTAAAAATCTTTAATAACCTTCTATGAAATTTTAATTTTGAAGGTTACGTTCTAACAACGTAGGTTTCTGGAGAAGTACATTAACAGTAAGTCAATGAAGTATTTGTTATGTCAAGAGATTTTCCACGGATGTTATAAAAACAAGTGGAATAAACCAGCACAGATAATTTCACAGTAAAAAGTTTTAAGAGTTTTAAAAGTTTTAATGCTAAAAATTAAAATTCTTATATTCATTGATGTCTTAACAGAATATTCCAGACATTAACTAACCTTCTATGTCATGTCAATACAGTGATTATTTCCCATTACTGTCAGATCTCAGGCATCCCGTTCAGAACATCCACCAAACAAGATGCCTGTTCAGACAGCTGCCTGAAGCGCTCTGGTACGAGGGAGGCACCAAGAAGCCTCTCAGACTTGATTCCAAGGCATCCATTAAGCACAAGTTTCTCTGCCTTGGATAATTTTGCAGGTAACACAACCTATAGTGACCCCTTTTTGAAGCTGTCTGCTACGCTGCCTTGCTAACCCACGCGTAGGCCGCAGGAAAACACCAGCTGCCAGGCTGCACTGAATTTGTGAGGAAACGAAAACAACACACCCTTCAAATCCCGAACAAATCCCAGCATTAAACAACCTTCGTTCTGGAATTATCCCCATGACCTTGGAGCCAGGAAGCTTTACAACTGATCTACATGGATATATGCAGATAGGAGTTTGAGGTACCGGGACTCCTGGGGAAGCCCACCCAATGCCTACTGCCACCCCTACGATACCTGGACAGATAGTCTGGAAAGCCATAAACTAGATATCTGAAGGGACCGTGTATTTTTATTATCATCATTATTAATTATATGTTTTACATTTAAAACCAATGAAGAATTGACTCTCAAAACCAAGGAATTTTAGCTGATGAACAATATTCTAGGCTGACAGATATGATCCCTAAAAAGAAAACTTAGAGTAAAATCTCCTTTATCGCTTCAGTATTGTGTACACAGATTGATCACAGCCTTATCTGGAAATGATGAGCCACAGGAGAAACTGGATATGACAACTGTCCTCAGTACAGGATGAGATGTACTGCTTTATCCCATGTTCTTTTTAATTTAATCTTTGCTTCAGTTTCATATAAATTGAATGTGAGCAAATGATTTGATTTACACACCCTTAATGGGAACTGCCTGCTGGTTTGAGTAATAATAGAAGATGAGGCTAACAAAGAAAAGGGAATAATTTGACAGGTTCTCCCGGTCATCAGTGCCTCCTTTCTGTGCCCAGATTTCAATGGTAACTTACCTTCCATTCATTAGTTACAGAATCAACTGAAATTTGAGAGTTTAATATTCGAAAATAAATCAGAAAGGGAAGAGCATGAGATAAAAATAGAAACTTTTTTTCTCAGATGCTATCTCAGAAGAAAACATCAACCATAATAACAACCTTTTGTGCCAAATGGATTTACAGGGTGCATTCAAGAAACACTCAGTGAATGTTGTCACCAGACTATCTAATTGAATTAAAAATATAGTAATTACAAACATGAATTTGGGACAGAAACAAAGAACTCTGCAACAGCTTCATCCAGAAGGGATAGTGTAGAAATATACAGGGTACTGAAATACATATTCCTTATCATATCATTCCTTATCATATAATATAAACTATATTCCTTCTCACATGCGCGTGTGTACACACATATATTTTATCAAGAGCACAGAAACTTAAAGTCAATTTTGCTTTTGCAATATTAGTGAAATCAAACTACAGCTGACAAAAACTAGTCTAAATATACAGAAGTACATAACACTACTGTAATCATTTTTTCTTTTCCTGCAGTTTTGATGTTGACGTTTTTTGTTTGATTTACTCTTTTTTTAAAGCAGCGATGTACATTTAAAACATACACCTGCAGATTGTAATATTCTGTCTTACAACTGTAACTGAGTTGTAAATTTCAGTGTATGTTTCCATTTGTGCAATAACCAATTCCAATTGTTTGTTTACAGCCACACTGTACCACCTCTGAGGGCTGCTGGACCAAACTGGCAGGGCACAGATAATCCTCTGCTTGACAATGCCCAGAAGTCCTTCCAGCGCAGTTTCCTCCACAGATCCTTTCCACACTTCCCCCGGACACCTGCAGAGCTGCCTGCTACTCTTAGACTAGGAGCCCTGCACCGCTGTCGCCCACAATGAGGTTACACAAAGCACAGCAGTCCAGGCAGGGAAGAACCTAGCAGATCCCAAAACAGAGCAGTCGCCGACTATACGGAGATACTTGTCTGTTTTCCCGACTAAATAACAGAACAATGGTGGTGAGAACGCATCTATGGACACCAAACTCAGCTACTTGAAATGCAGGAAGATAACACGGGAACACCTTCCCCGTGTTTTTAGCTCCTGCAACAACACCCAGCCCAGTGTACCAATTCTGAGAAGACCTATGAGAAAATAAGACACGATTTGTCTTGTGAGCAATGCATCTCTCCATGGATAACTCCCTCTCCCTTGCCTACTCAGGACTCTAAATCAAGGAAGCTGCTGTATGAGATCATGACAGGCAACCTGCAGGAATGAATTACGGACTAGACTGCTCACAGCTGGACTAGGAAGGCTTTTTTTTTTTTTTTAGTGTCACAGATGGAGTGGCATACTTGTTGCTATCCTTCTTGTTGCCCCACCTTGCCAAGTTTCTCCTTCTTTAATCAACTGGCAAAGACTTCTCAAAACCGATCTGCTAGTACAATCCTAATCGTAGGACAATCCAGTCCTACAGTTGTAAGAGGCAAACATGTGGGCAGTAAGTCCTTCCTGAGAACCAGACTTGTAGGGACTGAGAAACACAAATGCCATGCTTCCATGAAACCCAGCAAAGATCTCAAAACGAAGAATGGCCAGAAAGAAGGCAGCAGGACAGCCAGACTGCTCCGAGCAGCCGTGTTCCCATGTGAGATGTTTGATCACAGAACAGACTGACTAGTGCCCCAGGATCCTGCCACAAGAAGTGGCTAACAGGCCTCTACAAGCTCTTAACGCTACAGCCTCATACCAAGATACTGATGAATACAAATGATCGATGGCTATATAACTACAGGCTAAATAGCTACAGGCCATCTTTTTTCTCTCCAAACCAAACAACAACAATGCATAAAGCTCCCTGCGTCACAGACATATATGAGTGAGCATCAATTCACCTGAAAAGCAAATATAAATTTGAACAAATGTTCCAGTTTGGCCTTTCCTCCTAAAATGCCAGACCTGTGATATTTATAAGTTCCCTCATTTGCACTATGTGAAGGGGCATCTCCCAGGACTAGGAACCTGAGAAAATAGGGAGGGAAAGGGGAGAAAAAGTGCATGCAGTTCTACATAGCTTACACTGACACAGGAGAACTTGAACCGTTAAAGGCATCATGACTGAATTTGACATTCTTGAATAAGAACACCTTTTCATTAAAAAAAAAACTAACGTCAATTATTTCTAACACAAAGGTTTGAAGCAACATTAAAAATCCTAAATCATGCAAAGATAAATTACCAAAACGGAAGCAGTTGTGCATTATACTGCTGCACTAGGACTGACAATGTAAGGCCAAAGAAGCACAAAGAAAGCTTTGTTTTCAAATAAAGATCATTCTTGTCACCATTGTATTTTCTGTTGCACCTGTTAGGCAAAACACTAAGATGTGTTTGAAAATGACCACCATTAGGTCATTGTGTTTGAAAATGATCACCTAAATGACCATTAGGTGGTCATTTAGGACAAGCCTCTGAGTAAAAGCCACCAGCATTTATACCCACATGCAGTAGCTGCCAAGAAAAGAATGATGTGAAGTAGAAAATGCCCAGTGGCTGCCCACTGCAGGAAACGTCAGCTGGGAATTCTCACTGTACGCTGGAGTTTTTGAGAACACGGTTTGTGTGTACACATGAGGAAGTGCAGGCTCTGCCACGATGCACTGTTAGAGGCAGATCAAAGAGATCAAACCAACAAATCATTGGGGGTGTTTCAAAACATTATTTTTATTACCTTAAAAGGTGTAACTGCAAGAAGTATACTTAGAAACAACTATAAGCAAAAGGTATTAGAAGAAACAATTACTGACCTGATAGTAAGTTTTTATTTGCTTCACCAGAATAGACAAATTCTGAATCCTTAGTGATGTATCATTGTTGACTTTTTTGTTTATCCTCCGATTAGCAGACTTTGGATTACTGCAGGAAAATAAAAATAATTAAAAAAAATAAACACACTGAAAATTAATCTTTAAACCTCTCTATTTAATAAAAATGAGATAGTTAATGCGTGAGCAAAACAACTTCTTGTTTTAGTTATCGTGCCATCTGACCCTACAAGTAAGTAAGGAATAGTGGAAGTGACTGCAGAGTCAAGGTGTGTTCTGAAACGAGTCAGGTCAGCACCCTGATGTGTTCAGGATAATAAGGTAATGTGTAATTGGGAGCACCCATCACAGTTACAAGAGAATGAACATCAGATTTTTTTTTGTCCGGACAGACACAGCTTTGCACTTCTCCACAAGCAGCCCCATCCCTGACGAATACAGAAAGCAGCACACAGCTGTAATGTAAATATTCCAGCCCACATTACAGACATCAGAAATCATTCTTGATGATGCAGACAAATAGGAGTAGCAGAATTGAGACTGGCTACATTAATGAATGTCTATACGCTAACAAACTTTGTGATGCTATTTTACTATCACAAGGCACAACATCAGAATTAAAGTTTTAACTTTTACAACAACGAGGAATATGAAATATAAATGAAAGGCACTGGTTTATCTCTGTTTCAGACAGGAAATCGATCCATTTTTCCTTCCAAAAGTTGTGAGGATCTTAGGAAATGCAGATGAGTCACCCTTTTTCAACACCTCACAACATACCATGTTGTTAAGCACATACTAGTGTGATTTGTCAAGGAAAACAATGCAGAACCAGTGCAACTCCCCCACAACACCCTGTAAAAGGCTTAGGGAATTGCTAGGAGATGGCCAACGTGAAGTTTCTTAACTTTCACAAAGACACTCACTCAATATAGTTGCACAATGCAACTTACAATATTTAATGATATCATTGCATTGTTTAATTATATTATTGCAAGTTGAACGTGCAGCTAGCTGGAATACTGCACTCAAACAAGAAACTACCAACTTCTCACTTTCAAACTGGAGGCGCCCGCAAGGGTGTGTGTCTGCTGGGTCTGGTTTTATTCAACATTGTCACTAATAGCTCAGACAATAGAATACCAGAACTGCCATCGGCAAAAACCGGGAGGAACAAAAAACCAAAAACCTTCAAAGAATACTATGACAATTGAGCATGATCCTGATGAAATGCAAAAGTGGTCTGACAGCAATTTAACAAAATTCAATAACGTGTACAGGCGAAGGGTTATATTCAGGAATCAAATGCAGAAAGAGGAGTAACTTGCAATAAAACAAATTATCTGAATTATGTAGTGAACAAAATCGAATACTAATGAAAAAGTTAAAGGTTTTTTAAATACTGACACGTGTATCCTTCACACAGAGCAGTCCTGAAGAGCTCTTCCGGAGACAGAACGCAGCAGGTTACAGGTCTGCGTGAATCATCCTGGCAGCACACCTAGGACCTGTAGCCTGAAAGCCAGGTTCTACTGATGCAAACCAAAGGCCGTGCAGAGAACACCAGAAAAAAAGACTATGCATCATACAGAACAGACGTGTGGTTTATTTGAAGGAACTACATGTAATAGTCTGCAAGACTAAGCCTGTAATATCATCGATACACACGGGATCCATACAGATACTCAATTCAACCGTAGTTAAGTGTAAACCCCTCAAAAAGGGCTATTCCCTCTGCTGCCCTGAAGATGATAGCATTGTGATTTATTTTAATGCAGCTGACCACTTCAACTGGCAGTTTCATGTGTTCTTTGTACTAATATGTCTACAGGCAAAATTTACATATTTTTAATGTAAATTTAAGTTACCCTATTTGCCTTTTAACGTTTTCTTTGCTTCTTTTTTAGCCATTTATAATATTTCAAGTATACATATTTGCCGTTTCTTCGGTTTATTGCTATCAAAACTTCCTGAGCATGAATGGAAATAACATTAAAACACTGCTGCAAAGAGGGAGCTGGATCACATTTAAAATGCACCTCCGACACAATCATTCTTAAAAACAACAGCAGTCTGCATAGCATTTACTTTCTTGTATATACAAATAGGAATCTACAAAAATTAGGAGGCAGATTTTTACAGGGGTAATTACTTCATTCCTAAATGCTCATCATCACATTCCATAAAAGGCCATAAACAATTAAAGTATGCTACAGAATCTATTATCCAAAATTATGCTAAGATGTCACATTGCATTTATTAATTGAGTCAACCTGTAGCTGTAAAAAAAATAAACGAGCTAAAAATGATTATGCTTTGTGGATGTGCAGAGCTGAACTCCTTTCTAAAGTGAATTCGTTCACATTTGTTAAAATCAGAAAAGAAAATCCATGATAAATCCTGCTGACCTGATGGCATACAGAGATCAACTGAAGTCTCCTACTTCTGCATTCCTATCTCCAAAAGGCCGATTTGGGGCTTTAATCTTCACCTTTAATCTTAATGACTATAGGATTATCTACAGGCTTTCTCATCATCTTCATCTGCATTTCTACAGCTGTACATTTTATCTGAATCTCCTATTTACAGCGTCCAAAACAAAGGGCCCTAAAGTTTCCTAAATATCATAATAGCTGTTGTCTTAGTATGAACATAAAAATAGTGTGCAACTGTATGAATTCAAATCATTCGTGACCTAAAACCTCAGGCTGTAGATTTTATCATTTCAAAAGGTGTAATATAAACTCCAGACAGATCTTGTAAGAGCTAAACATTTAGTATATGCATAGGTCTGCCAGCATGATGTTATTCAAACATTAACCTTTACACACTTTTAAGTAAATTAAGTCATTTGTCTTAAAACAATCAGCAAAGATTTGGAGGAGGAAAAACATGAGCAATTAGAGTCCACGATTTCTTAGGATACAAGCTCTTAGTTCCACGCCTGTGTCAACACTGCTGTCTTCATGTTTTATCGTAAAATATTTCGCTACTGGGACTTGCATACACCAAAGATACGGCACATGTGCTTTGTGCTTTATTGGATGATAAGGAAATACAGTTTTGAAACCAGAAGTCATAACATAGGCAAGATCAGGAATTAGTGTTGTTATACCTGTACCATGCTCCTGAATACCAACATTTCTGCTCACAGTATAGAAACAAGGAACTCACATCTCTCACGTGATGCCCTATCAGACACTAATGCAACTAGAGCATTATTAGAATACCGTAGCTGACACTTCGACAGCAGTACTACAAGAAATCATTCCTATCTTCCATCTTTTCCATCTTGATCCTTGAAAATCCAGCAGCATATGGATCAACTCTGACAAATTAAACATGAACAAAGATAATCAGAAATTCTGTGGCTTTAGTCTTGTGTCAGCGTTAACGTTGGTGTATGTCAAAGGTTTTTTGAGTTGTTAACTCACACACACTACCGCTGAAAGCAATGTGACATTCCTTTACTTCCACCAAATTGCCTCATATACCTCTCTCCCTCTCTCTGATGTGATTCACATCTTCAGCTGTCAAGATCAACTCAATGGCTGACACATGCCTTACCTTTTACAGGAATTCCTGGCGTTTTTGATAAAAGGTGTACCATTTGGGGTCAAAATGCTTCATTCCTGTTTCTTAAAATGGAGAGCACGTAACTCAGGGTGTGTGTGGAGAGGTTTTTCTGGGGTAGGACGTGAATTGCAAGAAACAGTTTACTGAGAGGTTGTTTTTATTTTTTCTGGGGAAACTTGGGCCACGCGTGCTCTGGACTTGTATCTTTACTGCTGGAGAAAATTCACAGCTCAGGTATGTGATCCTCTGCTAGTGGATACAATCAACAATTAAAGTCCAAATGTCAGCCTCAGGACAATCTGGTGCAACAAACAAATTTACTTAAATAATCTTCCGTTTTCTCAAAATATTGTGGCCCCAGTCCCAAAAGAAGCCCCCAAACCCAAGGTTTCTTCAACATTTTTAAGCAAAACTCTCAAAGACGTTATGGTGAAAAGAACATTTTCAGCAGCTCTAAAGATCAATCCCTTGCTTTTGAGGATGGATAAAATTATGTTACTTAAATACACTGAAATACAGTCAGAGGGTGCTTGGTAAGAGGAGTATCCTTCAGCATTTCAATTTGCCAGTGTTCCCTCGCTTTCAATCACTGACTTTCATCTTTCAAATTCTGCTTGAACTGTCAGTTTTGGACTTCAAAATAAATTAAAGAGCCAAGAATGGGCTTGACAGTTCACTTTTTGCACTGTTCAAGGTTATTGAAAGAACTGCAATGAGGTCCTTCAGCAGGAACTCCATTATTTCAAAGTCTAACCCAAGTGCCTTCCCAACACTGATAACCAGGCCTCGTTCTCTCAAAGTCTCCAACTTTAAAACTCAGTAGTCTCCCTGATCCACACGTATTTTAGATAATCTTCATTTAATCAGTCCATCTTCTCAGAAAGGCACTTCAGGTACTAACTCCTTACCTTGTTCCTCTCAAAGCAGAAGTAACACAGCATGATATTAGCTGTTGTGTTTTCCATTATACTTCAGTAAGTTAATTATATCAGTGTTAAATTAAATAATTGCTATTACTAAAGAAAAAACTGTAACAACTAAATTTTTATTCATACTGAGTAATTGTGGTTATTAGAATACATTTGGTCCAATACCACTGAAATATGGTAGGACATGCTGTTGGGAATACAACAACATGCAAGGACATAATTTTGAAAATAAATTAGTTCTAAAATTGACCTTTGTAAAAGATAGCTTTAAAATTATTATTTATTTTTTTTTATAAGAACATAAGATTTTTGTGGCTACTGTGCTAGTTACACTGGACATATTTTTAAGGTAAGACGTGCCTGGAACTCTGAATTGCTCCTTTTATTAGGCAGAGATACTGAACTGCTTCAGCGGCAAATAGCCTAGCAAAATAGGGCAAATCTGTCTAGAAGTCAATAGGAAGCAGAGCAGTAAAAGATACCCTTAAGCAATTTTACATTTAAGAGCAACCTACTTATGACAAGATACATTAATTTCAATGGCAGTAAAAACAGACAAGAGAATCTATCATCACATCAGTTGGAAACTACTGAATACGGAGAAAACTTCGATGATTTTGAAGCAGTACCAGTGCCATGAATTACAGATTGAGACCTCGTATAATCAGGGATTATGTGTCTTTAATTTTTCATTGACCAAAATCTATCAGAAATGGGAACGTGATAGCTTAATGGCTTCATGCTTAAAGCTATGCAGACTGCAAACCAGTTGTGTCCTCTCTCCTGCCATCTGTTCCTTGACGGTATTTAATCACTATGTCTAGTATTATAACGGACCCTAACTTTAAATACATCATTGAATATATTTGTTACATACACTGAAACGCTGAAACAAGCGCTTTGGAAAATATTCTACAGAAGTGTACAGATCGAAGGGTAGTAAATACTGACTGCTGCTCTATCCAAGTTCCAGGGTACAGAAAGTAGCCCAGTATTCATTTTTACACATAAATGTTGCTTGCCTAATAATGTTATATTGTTGGCAAAGTCCCTTTAGTTAGGATAATGAGGCTTGCTTTTCTCTGTGCCGAATATTTCAATAATTATTGATATATTGTTTTGGATAGATTTAAAATAATATAACAGGGCTGCTGTCAGCAAGAAAATAATAAACATGTACAAACAGTGTTTTACAAAGGGATTTAGTGCAGCAGTGACCTTTTGTTGTAAAAATTAAAGTAAAACCTAGGCCTTCACTGGAGAGTAATTGATAACCTTGAATTTGTTTTAAGCAGCACCATACAAATCAGTACAACAAGGTGATGTAGTTATCAGAAACACCTCTGCATAGAACAAAAGGAGCACTGGCCTTCAGTGTACAGTCTGACCAATCTTTAAAATGGTTATAGTCAAAGGGTTGGTTCACAACAGCCACAGTTCCAAAGAATGGGGCAGATTCAGAAGCACATTATTCAGTCAGCATCTGAAACGTTTGACCAGGCACTTTCTAGAAACATCGGTACAAGATGGCATACTTCAAACTCCTCCTGTATCCATCAGGATGATCAATTTTTGCTGCTAAAGAGAATTTGCAGGCTAAGCCTAACTTAGATTAAGGTAAAATTAAAGATTAAGGTAAAAAAACTTCTCTACAGCTCTGGCACATGTTCAGCAGGATTTCTATATTCATGAAATAAACAAACAAAAATGGTTGATACAGAGTACTTCACCAAAGAGTAACTCATGCCTCAGCCTGTGCCATAACTCAGACACCTTCTTACTTGAAAAACAGATAAAAATAAATAATATCTTCCCACCTGTTGGAGAGCATTTTGCAACACTTCTCAAGCAGCGATCAGCGCAGTTACATTTTCCTACAGCTCCCAGAACACCTGCTCCAACATCTGAAGATCATTTCAAATGCTGAGATACCCTTTACCACAAAATAAGGTGCATATCTCAGCTTAAGGATGCTTTGCTAACTTAGCAAAGTCTGACCATACACGCCAAAAAATTCAATGGCTGTGTTAAAGTTCTTTTCCCTCACGCTAACTTGGGTTTTATGATGTAGGTCCAACATCAAAAGCCTTTTGGCCTTTGCACAAACCCCATTTCCCAGGCACACGTCCAACACCACGAACTAGTAGGAGGCTGAAGCCCCCATGCTTGCTTACTTCAAAAACCACAACCAAGAAGTCTACAACAAATCGGTTGGTAGGGGAGGGGGATCACGGGGAACAATTCTGCCAAGAACATACACAGGGAGCATTGAACCTAGGTGGCCAGCTTCCCTGCTTGCAGCCTTCGCTCTGCAGCACCCAGCCAGGCTGAATACTTGCAGGTAGCTGCACGGTGCCCGTGCTCTGGCTGGTGCTCACAGCAGAGGAGCCGTGAGCAGCGGTTTTATTTGCATGAAGAGGCATCCCCTCGCATCTGGATACTGCCAGGTTTACAAGTCAGTGGCAGATGCACTACACTTCTGTGGCAATAGTCTCTCCGTACCTTAAGCCAAAACAGTATCACTGTGTACCTGGGGATGAGTATAAAAGATATTTACGTTAGCCAACGATCTTCAACTCACTGACAAAAGCCAAGCTTTTGCGGAAAAAAATATTTATTAAGTAGACTCTCACTCAATCAATGCCTGTTCTGCTATTTGGTGTGCTTGAAAAGTCACTCATGGGAAAAAAAGAAAGTGGATTTATACAAGTCTTACGTAAAATACTGGGTTTTGTATCCTTGCCCTTTTCATTAATAAGAAAGGCATGTGGGTGGTCAAGGTGGAGGTGAAAATGAGCAGAAATAAACAGTTTCACCTTTCACTTACTAAGCACACGCTTGCATAGCTGAATTAACATCTCCCCCAAACCATTTCTTAGCTTACAGAGCAACAGATGTCTTTATCATCACAGTACGAAACAACTTCAGCACTGTTGTTTCGACAGGACCATTAGATACACTCTTTCCTTACCACACTGAAAGGTACTGTGTTTAAAAAAAGGAAACAAGCAACTTTCAGCCAACAATGCAGAACAGCGCATCACTACTCACTGCACCCAATTAGCAGGGTGAGCACCCCACAGTAATCAACGGGACCACAGAGCAGATTGGGACCTACCTGCCCGCGCTCCTCAGCCAGCAAAAGGTAAGCTGGCTTCCTCCACATCAGAAAGCTGCACTGATACAAGAAACAAGTAAATGTGGGAGAAATGTAAAAAGCTACCTAAAACTAAAAATACGTTCCTATGCAAACAGAGTAACACGTTTCCACCTACATCTGCAGACACTTTTTTTGAAATATGGGAGCTGTCAAATCCTGTAGAGCAACTTATATCATAATGACAGAAGTTCTTCTTTTCCGTGATCTTCAGAAGTTAGTTTACTGGCCTTCACACACACGCAAGCTGCAGCTGAAAACGACTGCTTATGAGACACTGACAAATACTGAGCTAAATCCTTTATCAGACGCCTGGGATTCAGGACAGGAACATAAGCAAATATTGTTTGAAAAGGTAGTAAACCATACACCTTTTCCCTGGCTTCATCTTACAAAAACCATTGTTACTGTAGTTTTACCAGACTGCTCTAGTACTTGCACCGAACGACTTTCCAAACTAAACTCTTCCAAAAAGGCAGCACAGGCAGCAAGAGCAGACAGACATCTAGGAAGCAGAAAGGATGGACACACCTGTGAAACAAATACCTGAGGATAATGAAGAGTCAAGTCTTGCTTTCTGCTTTTGAGCACTGTGTTTTTTTGCCCTGTACAGGTCAACAATTTTTACTTCCTCTCAGGTGAGTTCCAACTTTAAGATCTGTTGGATCTGATACGAATGAACGGAGTAACCAAACTATTTGACATTGTGATTAAAATCTCAAATTCACTGACCATCAGAACACTGCCAATGTTCACACCCACAGTAACCCAATGGCAGCATCAAGATTAGCTGTGCATAAGCATGCAGTCACAAATCTGGATCACAAGATGCAGCGTGACTTGATCCCAAGCATCAGAGAACATTAACGTGAGAAAATATTCTTACAACCTACCTTGGAAAGAAAAGCACAAAACACTCGGTGCGTGTAGCAAAGGATCTTTGTGGACCTAACAGACTTTCTACAATTTAAAATATTACTCTAAGAGAAAATAACTTAGGTAGGATTCATAAGCAATACACACTTATCCTAGTCTTCTTTATCTGAAGCTAAAAAAATCTCTTTAAGAGATTTGTGTGTATTAAATTTGTATAGTGTAGCTTTTCTCTTCTACCCTAACCAACTTCCGACGCCACAGTAGTATGTACCTTGCTTTATTTGATAACAACATCACTATCAACATTAATTTCTCCTTTGGAAGACTTAGAAAAATGCTCCTTTTACTTTGAATTTTGCTGAAGCTCTAAATTCTCAAAAACAGGTATTCAGTACTTCAAAATAGTCTGACCCGAGGCAAACATCTCAGCACCCTGAGTATTTAACAAACACAAGAAATGCTGATGTGAGATCAGCCTAGTGAGCTGACACCAAAGCCACCTGAACACTGCAGTCTTAGTGACTAAAAAGTTTGTGAATTGTAAAAATAGTGCCACACAATGTTCAGTTAAATACTTGTAACAACATGACTTGGCTCTAGAATTCTCTTTATTATGACACAGCAAATAATAAACCTTTCATAAGTAAAGTATTAACAATTAAATACGCATCTGTGAATAATGTAGACCTTTACTTGGCACAAACAACTCTGTTTTGGATAAACATCCAAACATACCTATCCTGAAGTCGAATCTTGGCCCACATCTTCTGCAAAACTTTGGCTGGTTTTAGTAGGGTAAACATTTAATCCAATGCGTGCGTCTGGATTATCCAGATTTAAGTAAAAAGAGAGTGCGGTTCCACATTCTGCCAAAGAAACTGGAACATAGGAGATTTGTTTTCTCCTATTCTCCTCTCCAAAATACAGAAGGACTATTTCCAAGCAATACAAGATTCACCTTTTCCCACGCTGACTTTCGGGCTGCCAGCGGACACACCTGAGCCCTTTGTGCAGAATATTCCGAGATGAATTTGTCCACAAGGCTCTTGGATCTCAGGGGGTTTCCAGAGAAATAACTTACATTTGCTGTAAAGATTTTGTCCGTGTCAGCAACCTCATTGCTTCAGCTGACTAACTGAAACGTGCTGCAAATTTTCCGTGCACATCAATGGACGTACAACCCCCTACCAACTTAGATATAAACGGAGCAGTACACCAAGGACCTTACCCCTGTTAACCACCCAAATCTACAAGCTCAGCATACATACAAGGGCCTGTAGCAGAGTTGCATTCTTTTCATCTTAACACATTAATATTAACATCCTTGCTAAGAAGCAAATCAGCACTAAGTATAACATTTGTCTACATTTTTAATCACACATCAGCTAGCACGCGTATTTTATTTTTATCTGGCACACACGATACTTTAAATATACAGCAAATACCTTCCCAAGCTACCAGGAAATTACACCAGACATTTTTTTGCTCAAGGGTTCACTTAAGAAAAACAAAGATAGCGCACAAACAAAAACTAGAGCAAATTTCTCCCTGCAGCTTAAAATACGGTAAGATTCTGTAAGAAACCTAAGTGGACTCTGTCCCTCAGTACTATAGAAAAAGGCAGCACGTTTCTGAGCATTTCCAAATGCACAACACAGATTCGAAGATTCAGTGAAGAGCAAGAAACAATACAAGCTGCTTACGGGTTCATCCCCTGCTATTTCCCTGTCCAGAAATACATCAGAAAATTTTTGCTTTTTCTGCAGAGCCAATGGGAAAGCAGACTAATGGAGCTTGGGTCAAGCAGTAGCCTTGCTTTCAATTCAATGCCTTCACAGCCATCACTCCAATGAAACAAAGGGGGAGCATTTTGTAAACACTGCTTAGTAACAACCGCCTAAGCGGCATGCAAATTCAGGCCATGCCTCTTTGCAGCATCTTAAGGCATAAATATAGGACTCTTTCAAACAAACAAACAGAGGCTTCCCCGTAGCTATTACCGAATAATCTCTGACCACTGAAGTCACGTGCTCTAACAAAGCAGCGTTTTGAAAAATGTCTTGATCCCTAAATAATTACTACGTAGGGAGAAGTGGTACAGTATGAAAGACACAGCAGGCAAAAAACTTGTACTTCGTTTTGGAAAAAAAGAGCAGGAAGCAAAAAATTAGAGGAACATATGAAAGAACACAAAGCTTAAAAAAAACTCTTCCTAAGAGAAGAAACAAATGAGGGAAGTCTAGAAGTAAGCTTCTCAAATTTAGCATAGGATTAGGATGTGCTCGATTTAGCAACCAATTTGTCAGTTAGCTAGATTAGTTTTCAGAAGATCGGAGCAGAGCGATACTCCTCAAGGTCTTGTGGCGCACAGATCCCAAACAAGCCATGGAACCAGAAGTAACAGAGCCTTGCCAGGGAAAGATGACAGCTGATCAGCTCAGGTAAGATATTTCTTGCTAACCTAAAACTTTGGGATTTATTGCTGCTATACTACCATCAAATGCAGCAACACCGTGGGGTTGCTCAACATGTTGTGGCAACCTGGGCAAACTGAACTTTCTGGTACAAAAACTAGAGCAAAACAAGCTGTGTGTTGCCTTTCCTTACAGCACAGGGAGCAACAACAGTGGCAGCAGAGAAGAGGTAAAAAGCAAAGTCAGCCCGGCGACCAGCAATACTTCAGGCAGCCACAGCTGGAACCAGAAAGTTCGCCCAGTCCGGTGCTGGCTGCTGCTACAGGTGAACGATGCTTCTATGAGCCACCTGGCCAACAGCCCAGAACCACTGCAATACATGCAGCGCTGCTGCCGGTGAGAACATGAAGATGCCTTCCTCTGGCACAAAAGCAATTCTCTGCATGATGCTGTGACTTCGAGCTAAAGCCAACTTTGCCTCGTGCAAGGACAGTTCCATCCAGCAGTGCCACACCGTGCCCCGTGCCTGCACCTCCTCCGTTAGCTCGCTCGGCATCTCTTCTGCCCTGAAGACTTCACAAAACAGCTTTAACTGAACTATGTTACAGAAGGAGACGGTGTGTCAGTATACTCTTAGCTTTCCCGGCAATAAATGAGATAAAATATACACCCAGAAAGCTCTTACTAACTTAGTAACGTTATTTTTGTACAGTGCTTTGAAACAGCAGGCGGAACGTGAGTGAAATGAAAAGTACTCTGAAAGTGCAACTGGAAAGCCATAGTGAATATAAGCTGTTTCTCTGCCAGAACATTTTCAGTGCTCAAACAAGTTTTTCTGATCCTAGATGTTCCAAGGGAGAATGCTATTTACAAAACACGTGGACAGACTCAGCTTTTATCCCCCAGCCTCAGCTACTGGCGAGGCTAAGGATGGGGTAAGAAGTCCAACACGGTAAGAAATCAGGAGCTGTAATCAAAGAACAGCACCGAAGGCAACCCATGAGGAAGAGAGCAGAGAAGCTGATACACACGTGCAGACGAAGATTAGACCAATTGCTTCCTAATCTTCAAAATACTGCAAGTAACAAGAGCAAACCACCGCACAAAAATAAAATGGAGGAGACAGGATGAAGGAAAGCGGACATGAACTGTGGAAAAGGATACAAATTAAGAATCTGTAAAACAGAGACATTATCAAAAGGCCAAACACTTAAAGCATTCCACATCCGATCCGTACTTTTTCTCCCCTTTACCTATCAAAAGCCCAGGTATCAGCCCACGTTCACTTCATTCGCACAATTCAAAGCCCACTGCTGGCAGGTATTCAAGTCTAAAATTAACCATCATTACGCTATAAAAACCTTCCATTTTTCAGTAATCTAAAGGCTTCAATTCCAACAATCCTAACCACGGTGCACATTCTATCAGAGCACTTACTAAACAATTTGCTTCTTTACAAGAGCCCCGAGCGTTGCAAATTCTGATTTCCTTACGACGTATTTTGGGCCCTACATCTAAGCCTACCCAGAGCCACTTTTAAGAGCAAAAGCTCTCTCAATTGCCAGTGACATCGATCTGCATCTGGGGAAGCCTGACAGAGCAAGTCTCAAAACGTGAATCAAACCCATTCACTTCAAGAGAGCAAGAACGGTACGGACTTCCTAGTATTTAACATTTTTCTAAAATATCGTATGCTTGTATTTTCGCTGCCAAACTCACCAATTCAATTTTCCCTAAAATGTTTTTCCACCTCCCTGCCCAGCCAGAGCCTGCTGAAGCTGCCTCTTGCTCTCTGGTCTTCACAAGAAAGAGTTAATTGGCTTGAAGCACACGTTCCTGCACTCTTTCACAGAGCCAGGCAGCTGGCTGAAGCACTAGAGATGGAGGCCAGTTCTCAGCAAAAGATATAGGCAAGCCAGAGCTATGGGCTGGCAAGCTCGACTGTTTGGAAAAAAAAATGCACAACTAAAGACTGAGAGCTCAGAAAAGGAGTCAATGAAGCAGTCTACACATTCAAGGCACATACCACCAGAGCAGTGGAAGAAAACTGTCAGTCGGTCCACCTGGAAAATTCGATGGGTGTGGAAAGCCTGCAGGGGGATCCAGTCACTGGAAAACAGGGGCTGAGCAGTAAAACGGGGGGAAACATGAGAAAAATAAAACGCTTCATCCTTTGACGTAGTTTTCAGCATTTTTTGATGCAATGACTAATATAGGTAGTATCAATTAATATTCAATCCAGCCGGCTGTGAAAGGAACATGGAGAAAAAAGCAGACAGGTTCTCCAGGCAGTGAATCCAATCAGCTCAGATCCAGAGTTTGGGCCTACATACAACACATTCTGCATACTTGTCCAATATTTGCTTTGAAACATCCATCCATTTCCACCAATACAACGTAGAGTAAAATAAAACCATTGAAACTACAGCGCACTTCCAAGTCTTCATTCCATAACCAAATATTAATTGTGGCGCTAAATGTAATAAAAGTCCCAATCCTCTAATTACTTGCAGCTGTGTACTTTTATTCAAAGGCACTAGCAAGACCTTTGTCAGTTTGGGAACCACAGTTTGTACAAGACTTTCATAAAGCTCGTGCATTTCTCACACAATCCTACTGGAACTCAGTTATCAGAGAACAAGAGCTATCAGAAACGAAAACAAAGAATACTCAGAAAATGAGATTTTTTTAAGACCAGTTTCATCTTCTTGGATCAGAGGAACATATATATAACGAGAATAGCATTAAGACCAAAAAAATAAGATCCTCTTAGTCAGCAGAAAAGCATCTCCAGGACAACTAAGTATTATTTTACTGCGATTGCACCCAGACATGCAACAGGTGACTGATCTGTAGAGCCATACTGGTTTTAGTAGCATACACAACAAATGTTATTCAAGTACCTGGGTATTTTGTAATACTAGAAGACTTTGATATAGAAGTATAGTAAAGGCATGAAGCACTCTCGGTGTGCTCCTCCGTTTCTCTGCTATGTCAGAACCCATTAGAGTGATTTGGCTCCTGATTTCTTCCCAAAAAGCATAATTCCTTTCTGTATCAAAGAATACAAGAATGAAGGCTCAGATTTAAAAAGACAGATGGGTTTCTATTCATGCATCAGATACTGACTGATCCTAGCAGAAGGTAGGTAACTGAACACTTCTGAAGAACTGGACTTAAATTTGAGCAGGAAATGAGAGGCATTCTCTCAAGTTAGGAGCTAATATTCAAAGACTGGAACTACCCTTAATTAAAAAAATAAAAAAGAACAAAAACCAGAAAACAAACAAAGAAAAGCACATGCCCTGTAGCATCTCCAGTAAAGGAAGAGCTCTTAAGACCTAATGAGACACCAAAAAGAATCTGCGATTTTCATGTATACTAAAACATCCAAAAAGTCAACAACAAAAACCTTACATACAGGGAATGTACTAAGGTAGTTTTCCCCTTTCTGATGTATTATGTACTAATAAAGTTAATCCTGATTTAAAGAATCAACTTCTCAGTACCACCACCCTGCAACCACTCCAGCACTGGCATCTGTTTCCTTGGTCAGAACCATTACAATTGTTGAAAATAAATTTGGTGTAGACAAGCACAAGGAAAATAAATGCCATACTAACAAACCGTCACTTGTAGCTGACGGAAGGCATGATCAACTCTGTTAGAACAGAACAAAAAATCTTCTCTAAGTCATGAAATCACTGTTTTGATTGGATAATTTCAAAAAAACATACCTAATCCAGTATTAACACCCACAGTTTTATGACACAAGTTTTGCTTTTTCCAATATTTGGCAGAAATAAAATATGCATTGAAGTATAAGGACAGTGGGACCACAACACTCCTCACAGCCTCCACTTGTTCACGCTTTTAACTCCCTCTAAAGCATTTTACTCTGCAATGGCTTTCCAAGCATAGGAACCAAGCTACGACAGCAACACAAGTTCTTCCTGACAGATGCTCGCTAGCTGTTATCCTCACATCAAAACATTAGCATCCTCAGGAATCTCAAAACTAACAGAAATAATAAGTACCATACAACACAACGCTCGTAAAAAGCAACTTCCACGTATTTATTTCTACACGTGGCACTCCTGGTGACTTCTGCAAGAGCAACACTTCATTCCGCTAGAATGTCTGTGTGCGCCACAGCTCCTAACTACGGATCTCTTGTTCTGATGTGAAGTAAGTCATTGAAGCCTAAAAAAAAAATCTGAGGAAAAATATTTTGCTTTTTAAGTCACATGATGCATTTTCTGCCACAATTCCTCAACGTATGTTGGTTAAGACTGAAAGGAAAAAAGGGAAATACTAATAAAATGGAAAATACTGAAAATTTGCAGTATTAATGATTAGTTGAAGCTGCATCTTTCAAGTGTTTTTGCAAATGAAGATACATTTTTAATATCTGGATCTTCATAGTGAATGGGACTGGAAGTTAACACAGGTTTCCACTGTGACTTCACCAGAGACAGAATGCGTCTGCAAAACATGACACACTTTTTCCTCTTTCAATCCTGGCAAACCAAACCAAAACAAACAACCCCCCCCAAAATAGGAACGCAGTCTAGAAGCTTCAGTTCTACGTAGAAATCAATCACAACGCATTTCAAGACCCTCCAACAATGCATTTGAAGATGCACCTTCCAGCGTAGTTACATGTTTAGAAGATGAATTTTGTTTGTTCGACAGTTCTTTAACATGCACCCCTAACTGAAGGCAGTTTGGAACGGTTCTGATTACAGAACTATTTTAGATTTACATTTCCCCTGTGTAAACAACAACAACCAAAAAGACAGACACACAGCTCCTCCCAAGGAACTACAATCATCAGAGTGTGTTGTCAAAGATGCACAAAACCAAATTCAGTGCAGAGTGCCTCAAGTGTGGGAATGTTTCCTCTCTCCAGCTTTCCATTTTACATACATATAATACCACATATATATGAACCAGATTATACATTCTTAACATGGTAAAAAATTGCCGAGAAAGCTTAATTTCAAGATTATATCATTCAAAATCACCTTGTCCCAGTACTAGATTTGCCTTCAGCTTTCAGCTCTCATACATCTTCACTAAACAGAAGCTCTGCAAGCTCAATGCATGGTCATAGCTTATGAGCTACTTAATTTATACATAATCCAAGAAAAAAATAACTTGTAACATAAAAATAGAATGCTTCAGTGAATGCATCACATACATTTCTTAATTATAATGTGCTGGAAATACAATCCAGTTCCATTTTTTTTTTTTCTGAAAGTTTGATTCCACCACCAGGTGTTATCATAGAAGTCAGTACTTGGAATTTTAGCTGCACATAAGTTGGTGACAAAGAAAACACTGCTTGCAGAAGAATGAGAATTCAAAATTAAATGTGGTTGAGTTGAATTTTTTACACAGATTAGTTATGCAATCTGAATACCACCAGCAAAAGCTTTTAAAGTACTTAATATGAGAACAAACTGTAACTGAAGTAAAAGGATGCCCATCAATGAGCAGTGTTTTGATGAACAGCTGTCACCACAAGCTGCTCATGCACAGATGTATCTATCTAGTCACACATAAGCCTGCATTTTTTCATACCTATGCAAGCGAAAGATGTATTTCTCTGTAAAGACCTAAAACATCAAAAAAAAAAATTCCACTAGTAGCATTTTTCTGATAGTATCTCCATATATTTCACAAAAGCATTACAGTCTAGTATTATAGCTTTGACTGGAATATTGCCCACTACTACGACCAAAAAAAAAACAAAAAACAAAACAAAACTATAATCACAACACATGGTTGTGTATTCCAGTGTTTCTCTGACTGGAACTTTTTGATCTCTGTGTCTTCTAAACAGCAAACTATGCACTTCCTGATCTGGGTGATTTTACATCATTGTACTTATACGGATTTTCTTTAGCAGTGTTCAATAGGCAATTAAAAAAAAAACTATGTAAGATGTTTCTTCTGTGGTTTCCAGTAAAAAAACATTCTACACTCTCAAAGTTTCAGCTTTACTGCGCAACTGCTACCTACTCAAATTTTGAACTGTGAAGAGTAAAGCAGAAAGAGTTAAAGGACAATCCATTTGCTGAGTAAACAACGTTATTTATTGCATAAAAGTTGTATGTCACAAGCTAAGATATATATTAGAATTTTATTAGCCACGCAGATTTATTAAAATCTTATGATCATGACTTGCAGTAGAATGAACCTTTATGCTTCTCAGAGGAAATCTGAGAAACTATTTAAAAGGATCCAATTTTCCAGTAAGTTCTAGATAGCGTGGTTCAGGCTGTATTGCACTTTACATCCTGGAAATACATCACTTTGACATTAAACTGTACTGCGAGCAGATGAGTGTTTACTGTGCTCTGAAGTCTCCTTGTAACTGACCACATGACTACATAAAGTATGAAAGAAAGAAGTTATTTACCAACGAAATTATTGAAGGAAGAAGCAGCTTTCCTAAGAAAGCAAAACATCCACGAGAAACGAGACAACAGCAAAAACTAAGCCCAACGCCCAAGTTGCACACACTTACATTTGCAGCATGACTTCGCTCAGGAACACGCCATCCACCAGCGCCACATATTCCTCCAGGTTGGTCCCGTTTCTTCCAGCTAACGGTCCAAATGTCCTAACCTAAAACACAACCACCGTCACCATGACACCCACTCCACCTCATTTCTCCAACGATTAGCAAACGAATAACGGGGCGAGAGAAAGATTAATGCTTACCCAGGTGACAAGAGGGCTGGACATGAACTGCTCCAAAAGGGGTGTGAATACTTCGTTCTCCATTTTACAGAAGAGAGGCTAACATCAACGGAGCTCCTCCGCTGCAGAAAACGAGAAGTCCTTCGCTGTAGCAACTCCAAGGCGCTGGGAGGATTTAGCCGGAGTAAGCGAGCCCCATTTTCACAGAGCAACGCAACACCACCACCAAAAAAAAAAAAAAAAAAAAAAAAAAGCGATGCTCTGGCAGCTGAGCTTTATCTTCCTCTTTCGAAAAAACAACGGGCTTGGCCGCCCATCGACGCGGGTCTCAGCCCTGCTGTCGGCGCCTCTCCCCTCTGCGTGCCGGGGAGGCGGGCAGGGAAGAAAGGAGGGAGGCTGCCTGGCTACCGGGATTCTGCATCAGACAAAAAAAAAAAGGAAGGAAGGAAAAAAAAACAGCTTGAGCGGCGGCAGCTCCTCAGAAAGAGGCTGCAGCGGGGCTGTGCGCGCCTCCCAAACCCCCGCGCCCCCCGCCCCGCCGAGCCGCCCCCTGCCCTCGCTTCCCTTCCCCGACCCCCTCCCCTCTCTAACCGCATCCCTTTTCCGTCCCCTTCCCTTCTCTGACCCCTTCCCTCTTCCACCAAATCGCGCCGCGGGGCCGGCGGCGGGACGGACACCCGCCGCCTCGCCCTTCCCCCGTCCCCCCCGGCAGCGGCCACCTCGCCTCAGCCGGCCCCGAGCCGCAGCACCGCCCCCTCCCCGCTGCCCACCGCTGGGCTGCAGCCCGCGGATCCCTCCGCGCCAGGCAGCGGATCCCTCCGCCAGCGGGCTCTCTTCCTCTTCCCCCCCCCCCCTTGGCTCGGCGCGGGGCGGGGCTGCGGGGGAGCCGCCGCAGCGGGGCTCGTGCCCGACGCGCGCTCATGGCCTATGCGGAGGTGGGGGGCGGCTGAGGGGGAGAAGTCCCGGGGCTCCTCTGGGGAAAAAAAGGTCCCCGCGAGGAAATAACGGGGAGGGGGGAGAACGGGGAGGAGGTGATGAAAGGGGAGTCGCTGAGCGGTTTGAGGGGGAAAAGGGGGGCTGAGGCGCTCCCTCCGCAGCCCCGCCACAGGGGGAGGCGAGGCGAGGCGAGGCTGCCTCTCGCTGAGGTGAAAGCCAGGCACACCCTCGCCAGCACAAAATCCCGCTTGCTGGAGGGCCTCAGAGCAGCGAGGGGGGCGACCCGGTAACAGGAAAGCGAAGGATGACAGGCGATTTGCTTGGCTAGGCTATTGTCCCCGGGCGAGCTCCTGCCGCTTCTGCCGTTCAAACCTCGAGTGCTGCGCTAACGTCGTAGGTGCTGCAAATCACTGACGACACATCTCATCTTCTTCAACTAAATCCCGTTTCCCTTCCATGGAATATTTTTCCAAATACCTTTATTTTTTTTATGCACGCTCAAGTGCACAAAGCAATGCAGTCAGGTGCTGAAATTAAGTGAAAAACATCACTGCAATAGGCGCAGATGAGGTTTCCTAACCCAAATACTGGAGGTAACGTTTGTCCTAATTGTCCAAGATTAGAGAAAATCCCCTTTGTGACCTTTTCCACATAGATGAAACTGAGGAGGAAGTTTAAGAAAAAGTAGAAAAAATATGGACCTTGAAATATTAATATGTAATTTCTGTTCCAGGGGTGATTTTTTAACATAATGGAGTTGAATGATTTACATATTCTAAACAGTAATTGGGTCTTTTTTTTCCCCCCAGACCAGATGTTTGGAGTGAATGTTACAGTCCTGTAAAACAAAGGTAAGAGCACAAGGAAAAATCTGTGATCTTAGACCAGAAGAATAATCTGGTGATCCATGGGTGAGATAACCGCCAATAAACTACTAGCCCTTAAAGACAGCTACAAAAGCATTTTTATAAAAGCCTGAATAACCAACTGCTAGGTTCCCTCTATCTGGCAACAGTCCATAATATGCAACTGGGCGTGCAATACTATGGAACTTCCCTGGCCCATCAGTTTGTTTCTTGTGGGCTCTAGATAGGCAATAATGATTTTGGTGTAAAGTAGTTGCTAGGAATTAAAGACTGGCTAGAATAAATTGATAGCCAATATAATAGTCACATGCAAATAACGCCAGCTCATTAATGAATTCCTGAAAAATATTTTATACTGAGTTCGCATCATATTGAGATAAAGATTTGATTAAACAGTTGTAGGTCTTTGTACTTGCATCCACAGAATTCGGTCTGTGTGCATTCTCAGCATTTCTACTGGTCACTCTTCCTTCAATCAAAATTCTATTTGGATAAATATTGTGTAATGTTTTTATGAAATATTTTGTAAACTGTTTTGTCTCAGGTGATTGCCTCTTCCTCATAAGAACCTGTATTAACACAAGAAAAAAAATTATAAAAGGTTCCCAGAAACAGTCCTGCTCCTCAACATTTGTTCCTCCTTTTAGACTAACAGCACGAAAAGCATGTGGAGGAGCTTCATAGTTTCTGCAAATTATGTTTTGTCAAGCCAGATGTAAGATTATTTACCTCATTTCTCAGGCGTATACTGCAATCAGAATGAATTGCCAAAAGGAATATCTATATTTTACTATATTGTACTATTACTATACGGTAATAGTTACAAGAAACCAGACAAGCCAGCAGTTCTTTGGTTGCCTTTATTTTTCATCACCTATGCACCTAGCTGTGAGTACCAGCAGGGACATGGATCACTCATACTGGCCTAGCCTGGCCTGACCAACTGCAGCTCTCCTGGACCGGCTCACTTATTTGCTGGAGCTCAGCTGCTGTTTTTTGCTGGAGCAAGCTGGTTATTTAAAATGCAACCATCTAAGAGAGGTGAGAATATTTGTCATAGGACAGGAAGCTGGTGCTGAACCTGTGTTTGCCTTTTTTTTTTTTTTTCCAGACCAATTGAGATTTTTTTTTTCCCTTTTGAGTTTTCTGAGCCCAAGTGGAATATGAACGGCTTCCATCTTTGCCCTAACTATCAAAAGTCTTGATCATTATTAATCTAGGCAATATTTAGAGATCATGGTTCCACTTCAGGAGGCTAGGCAGCATCACTGTAATGTGCAGCTTGTTATATTTTTGGCTGCCTTGTTTTAGCAGTGTTTACCTGGTGAGACTCCTAAAAGCAAGTTCATTGACTACACTTAAAGTAGTAAATCCAGGAACCTTGTTACTACGGTTCAGTACCGGCTGAGTAAGTTGGCAGCTTGGGTTAACTGACCCAGAAATAGAGAAGACTGGGAGCAAATGATTGTTTATGTCTCAAAATAGGAGCTGAAATCTGACTGAAATCTTCCTCCCACCACTCCCCCTGTCCCCAGGATGGATCTCACTCAGGAGTCTGGCAAGGTGTATGCTCAGACTGATACTGCTTCCTCAATTAGCAAGCCTGTGGGCCACCTCAAGTTATAAGAACCCATCTTTGCCTATCCTCTCATACTCCCAGCACTGTACCCCTCATAAAGATCACACCCTAAGCTCTCAAGTAACTCGGACATTTGTAGTTCTCCATACAGTGTGATTCACTTTGAAATTTCATCTCTATTTTCTCCTTTAAAAGTAAAATACTATATTTTCGTTATAACAGAACTGGCAAGCTAGTTGGAATGATTCTTTGACTTTGAAATAATAAAGTGTAGAAACATTAAATAGCTGTAATTGTTTCAAGTATTCCAGGAACATGTATTCGGTAATTTTTTTGGAACTGTAAAAGTTTATACTTTTTGTAATGTCTAAATGCACGGGGAGAACAACCTTGTTTTTACACATCTTCATGATCTAAAACAGACCTGTCTTTGTGTAGTAGCATGTGGCCTACTACTTTTGAAAGAACAGATTTAGGGATTTACCTTCATACTTGAAGTGGTGTGTTTGTTCTTGTACAGGTAACGTATTTCTGTCTCATTTCCATCGCATCTCCTCTGGCACCACATCAAAGGTTCTACACAGAGGACACTGAAATTATTACAAACAACGTCTTTGTGCCTAGACCCCAGCTCTGGAAGTTACAGAATTGTTTCATAATCTCACTTTTTTTTAAAGCATAATTTTCTATGCCAGTTTTTGCAAAATGAAAAGAACAGGAACGCAAAGCAAAGCCTCAAGTCTGCAGACAGCATGAAACCGTAACTGTGTTTACAGCCCCGTTTACCTTGTCAGAGTTTGTCAAATGATTTCTGGTTAGCCCTGCCCACACTGAACTAAGGGAAGAGACCGATTTGTGACAAGAATGTAAACGTAATTACCCATCTTCAGCTGCTGCATGAGACAGTGGTTTCCTCTCGTAGAGAAGCAAAGGAAAGAGGTGGCAGAAAAAGCTCTTGCTGCTTTTTTCGCCTACCGATCTGCACTGCCAGGTTGCTACACCTTTGCAGGGCCTCATGACGAATACAAGACAGGAATCAAATGTGGATGATTGGGACCCACTGCAGGGTTATAAGTGTGCAGTCAGAATTTTCTATATCTGGGCTGATTTAACATGACTGTGGTCATTGGAAATTGCAAGCTAACGAGAAGGACAGTCACCTCACCTGTTCTTATGTTTGCTTCCAGAGAAATCTGTTTGCCCATCAAACCATGGCTACAGGAATAGATGGGACAATACAAGAAAGAGCAAGGGCGCCGAGAGTCCAAGTATGGCTAGGAATTTCCAAAGATCCCAGAAAGTACACTAGACTAAAACTTACTTTTTGTTTCACAGAACTGGAAAGAAGGGGAAATCCTTCTGTGGCATGAAGAATGAAGTGGAAATTCCAAAACAACGCTTGAAGATTTCTTCCCCATGAGTGTGTCAGCTTCAATGTAACTGAAATTTCCATCAACTTTGAGGGAACTTTCCGAGTAAGAACTGTAAGTAACCTCAGAGTATTTCAATAAGAGTATTTTGAGTGAAACAAACGAACAGTAGGGACTTGGGAAGAGTGGGTTTTGCCCATTTATTTTAATTTTTTTAAACAGACATTTTCCAGCTTATGTCCAATTATACCAAATAGCAAGCAGTAGGCATAGAAATGGCAAAAAGGGAATATTTTGTATGGATATCTGCGATACCAAACAGTTCTCTGCATCAGCCTCAATGCAAATTCATCAGAACATCTTAGCAGGCAGAACACTAATTGCAAAAGCTGATGTTTACCATTTCCAGGCGTCTCTAGGTAACCCATCCACATCTGATTACTGAGCCATTTGGATATTTCAGATGAATTACCGTTAAAAGTACCATCCAGCAGATTCACACAAAACTAGCAGTCACTGCCAATAATTGTTTATTAAAAACAATGACTATGATTATAATAAATTCCATATTTAAGTACTCAACTATGTTTCTTAAACATACTAAATTTTTTGAAAATGAAGAGAATTTAATGCTATATGTTGACAGGGGTAGAACTGCAATGTCATGTGAGAGCCAGATTCTGACTCCTGCTTTAACTCACTGAATTGTACCCTAGACAACTTGTTTTATCTATTAAGTATTAATTTAATCTAAAACCTATGTTGATACTTAAACCGCAAAGCATTTGGTAAAACTACTGTATTTAGTATTGCTGCTCATCTGAAGAGAGAGGTACTGAGGACTTTTTGTTCATTTTCAATCGGTCAGGCTGGCAGGAAGGATGTTATTGTGGCAAGTTATCTGATTTGATCAAAAATAGACAGCAAAATGCCTCCCGGTTTTTAAATTTAGTTATTATTCTTAGATATTTCCGTAGGTTTAGACACTTAATGTCCAACAAATATTATCTTAAAAATGCTTTTGACCTTAGTATTATATTCATTCAGGTCTTTTTCCTGCTAAGCCGATAAAACATTTATCTGTGAACATTTAGATTTTCACCTACTTAGCTACTGTCTACTAATACCATCTCTCACCTTCCTTTTGCTACACACAGAAAATCGAATTTGTAATTATTTTTTTTAAAGCAGGCCTTAAACATTACAGCAAGAACAGCAGTTATTTAGGACAATAGCTTTGGTACTAACTTCTGGTGTGGCCAGTGGAGCGAGACAGAGCAAAAAGCTCTTGCTGATATGCCTTCTGTCAAACAAGTTCCTGCCATTATGAGTGTTTCTTATGAACTGGGTCAGAAAGATGAATTATAGGGCACGCTCTGCATCTCCTCTAAGCAGCAGCAAAGTGCAGCCCAGTCTGATAATCATTAGCAATTACAGCTAGCTGTGTATATGCAGATAGGTGCCTAGGAGAGCAAGACAATATAATTATATCAACAGCACTATGCCATCTTACATCCCTAATGCACAGAGATGTTGAGCTGATTTTCATCTCTAGTGTTTTCCTTCCGTTTAGAGCAGTCACCATTCAGCTTCACAAAGCAGAAGAGGTTTTGTACCCCCCTGTGAAAAACTTATTTACCACGTCAAAATCCAATTCCATTCTATTATGACATTGTTTACTTCTCTTCACCCAGCACCATGTTACTGGTTAATTGCCTCCCTATCCTTTTCCTCGGACTCTCCCTGGTACCTCCTTACTTTCAACATTTTCACAGCCTCAGTGTCACTTGACCCCACTAGCCTGGGCATTGCTGCCATGAAACCCATATTTATCAGCTCAGCAGAGGTTATTAGCTTCCATTTCACACAGAGCTTTGCATCACCTTTAATGTTAGCCTGTCTCATTAGGGAGGCATTCCTCACCATCTGAAGCTGCTGTTTAGGATCTTCCCAAGGTCAGTAAATAATGATGGAGTTCTTTGTGCTTGAGATTTCAGTTTCTTTCAGACTTTGTTATGCCTATGAGAATGAAAAATACATAACACTAAGAATATAACTTCACTAGAGTAATACTCTGATCAAATCTGTTCATCTGAGCTCTCACGAATATCTATTTTCATGTCTGATTTTACCCCTGGGTATATGTCAAATTATTTACCTCTGAAAACAGCTTTTTAATTGTTTCACTAGAATTTCATATAGAGAAAGCTTTTAAGAAAGTCATATTTTGCCTTTGGGAAATTCTTACAACGTGCTTGTGGAAGAAAGATACGCAAATTATTCTTTTACATCACTACATTAAAAAGACATTAAAACATTTGGGTTAATTAATAGAAAAAAAATAAAAGGTCAAGAAAAGACTACTGGTGAAAAAAATAATGGTAATTGCAATTACTAGATAGCATTCCTCATCAAACTTCTTGCAAGGATGGATCACAAGCCACATAAAACTGGGAACAGCCTACTCATTCACACCTCTTTCAGAAGCCACTGTTAACTGCAGGAGCCCTTTGTTTGAACACTGAACGTCCAGATGGTTTAATTCACTGTGATACCACTTTAATTGTGAGTTTAGTTTAATTGAAGGTGAGCACAAAATTGGAATTCTTACCTATTCCTGTTCATGTCTGGGAAATATTATGCAACAAAGGATTGTAAAGGCTCCTCATAATTCTAGACAATTGATTCAGAGTAGGTGTAGTGAATCACAGTACATGCTAGGGCTGGTTTTAGTAGCACACAATTATTGGCACATTCATATTATCTTCTTATATTAAGTCTACTGAGTGACCTAATGGCTTATGGTAACAATACCTAAGTTATTTTCTATAAATTATTACGGGTCTTGAGAAGGAAATCCAAGGTTCATATTATTTATTCAATCAGTGTGGTAGCTACCGTTATGCTAAATATTAATATGATGTTACACAAAAGTGATTAAAAATAACATGACCATATCACATGTTAAAAAAATAATCTAAACTTTATATCTACTTCCCTCTCATATCCTCTGATTATTTTTTAACCATTTTTTAAATCCTAATTTACCCTATTTTTTAAAGTTGTACTCAGATAATGTCAATGACAATTTTAATGAGCTAGAAATCTAGTGATCCATTTACTCATTTTATTTAGGCTTTTCAGAACCACTGTCATTATCAACAGCTGTTTCCTGTATATTCCTTTCCAGTATATAGATATTTTTTAATCTTCCTTGTGTAGATTCTTCTTGCATGCTTGATATACCCATAAATTGCCTTTTTTTCAAATTAAATTGATTATACAATACTAAAGTTCTTAATGATATTCACATCCTGCTCTAACAAAACGTGTGATGTTATCTGAGTTAAGGGTATAGCACAGCGTGCTGGTGACTTAAAGGTCAAAGGATGGTTTGGCAAGAGTAATTTCTCCCTGTAATTTCAGGCTTATGTTGAGATGTCAGGTTTGTGGGTTTGTTTTTGTGAAATTACCTTTGAATGTACCAAACTACTGATTTTTCAGTGCTTATAATATTAGGAATAAAATTGATTTTATTTTTTTTAATAACCTGGGTAAGATTACACTTCCAATTTCTATGTATATCGACCTTGATTCTAGTTTGATAGTTTTTGTGGGGACCAGAAAGGGTTTATTTTTGCTTAAGATTGTTACTTTTAAATATCAGTAACAGGAGAAAAACGTGTAAGATGTTAACCATAAGCAGGAGGATATTGTAGCCCTTTTCACAGGTCATTTCAGAACACTTCGTATGAAAAATAATGCACAGCTGGAAAGAACTGTTCCTTACTGTTCCTTTCTGCTCCTATGAACTACAGAGTATTTTTGATCATAGAAGTAGTCCACCTTAACAGTCTGCCTTAAAAAGATGAGATTATTCAGCTTGTTAAGTCTGTATCTCTGTAAAAGGAAAACACCTTAACAAAGAATGGTTTGTTGCTGACCTGCAGCTGGTTATGGTATTTCATCTGAAAGCCTATTTAAGTCCTTAATGGTAACATTTATTCCCTCTCCCTCAGAGGAGTATTTTACAAACAAAATTAATTAACAAATGGAGATAGCCAATTTTGTACTATAGTTTAGGCTGACAGTCCCCCAAAAGGGGTGCTGGCACTAATAATAATAATTATCTCAAAGTATCAAGAGGTCTTCTGACTCTGATGAGATCTCTGCTGGAGCTGAAGCTTTCATCCTAGGGTGGTGCATGTGGAGCACAGAATAGATAGCAGCTGGCAGCATAGCAGAAGCTGTTGCAGAAGGCACGAGTACTTGTAGTGGAAATAGCATAAAAGTAACCTCTGACTCAGAAATTATCAGCATCTGAACCCTTGGTACTTTATTCAATTCATCCATAGCTTCCATTAAAAAGGTGATTGACATGCCTCCAGCTTGTGAGGCTTTTTTTTTTTTTTTTTTTTAAGTACACATTTCAGAGCGGATGATAGAATATCCTGAGTTGGAAGGGACCCATAAGGATCAAGTCCAACTCCTGGCACCACACAGGTCTACCCAAAATTTTAGACCACGTGACTAAGTGCACAGTCCAAACACTTCTTAAACTCTGACAGGCTTGCTGCAGTGACTACTTCCCTGGGAGCCTGTTCCAGTGTGAGACCACCCTGCCAGTGAAGAACCTCTTCCTGATGTCCGGCCTAAACTTCCCCTCCCTCAGCTTGACACCATTCCCACAGGTCCTATCACTGGTGATTATGGAAAATAGGTATCCTGCCTCTCCACTCCCCCTCATGAGGAAGCTGTAGGCTGCAATGAGGTCCCCCCTCAACTTCCTCTTCTCCAGGCTGAACAGGCCCAGTGACCTCAGCCGCTCCTCATACATCTTCCCCTCTAGGCCCTTCACCACCTTCATCGCCCTCCTCTGGACACTCTCCAACAGTTTTACATCCTTTTTGTACTGTGGTGCCCAGAACTGCACACAGTACTCGAGGTGAGGCCGCACCAGCACAGATTAAAGCGGGACAATCCCTTCCCTCCACCGACTAGTGATGCCCTCCTTGATGCACCCCAGGATCCGGTTGGCCCTCCTGGCTGCCAGGGCACACTGCTGGCTCATATTCAGCTTGCTGACACCCACGACCCCCAGATCCCTCCAGCATCTCATCACCCAGTCTGTACGTACAGCCAGGGTTGCCCCATCCCAGGTGCAGGACCCGACACTTGCTTTTGTTAAGCTTCATGCAGTTGGTGATCACCCAGCTCTCCAATCTGCCCAGATCTCTCTGCAATGTGGATCCTTCCACTGAGTGGATATATGCTCTTGCAAATGATTCAGATTGACTCAACTTCATAACTGCTCTGTTCTAGGCTCAGATCTTTTGCTCTGTCTCGTTATTTCTTTCACTGGTTCTCTCTTTCTTAATAAAGCCAAGCAGAAGCAAGGAACAGTGAGGTATTACAAGTGCTATAGTTTCCTTTAGAGCTGCATGAACAGTGTTTAAGAAATTAGTGAGGCATTTAGGAACTGCTAATCCTTTTTGTGGGGAATACAAGGCTTGTTTCTTCAGAGGAATCTCTCACTCCAGGGCCCTGGAGGTAGTCCAGTTTTATCTACTAAATCCTCTTGCAGCAAGGCAGTAATAACAGAAGTAAAAATTGGGGTTTCATGTAACCTTCTTTCTTTGATGCCATTTTTTCTTGTCTTGCTTTCTGATGCCAGTGCAATAATACATAATGTATTTATACGTCTGCTCTTTGATGTACTAATAATGAACCCAGTGCTTAATACCAATGCAATAAAGGAAAAATCCAGCTGTTCCTCAAGAGGTAGTAAGAGAAAGTTAGTAGCACAGTTCTGGAAATAAATTGCAGTTCAATTATTATGTGTTTGGGAAGCTGAAGAAGACATCAAGCAGGAAACTCTCTGCATTACCAAATAAATTCTTCTGAGATCCCTTGCCTTCTGTAAGATTTTAACGGGGTTTGAAAATCATTCTAGGAGGCTCCTAAGCCTTTTTTGTCAGTGTACTACAAAGGAAAAACAAGATGAGACTGCACCTACTCTCTATTGTGCTTAAACCAATAGTGCCCCCTTGAGGAGATTCTTGTGTGTGGGAGTTAAATAGCGGATGACTGTTCAACTGCAAGATAAACTAAATGTATTACTTTTCTCTACAGTAAGGCCCCTGTAAGTTGCACGTGTTCACAGTATTTCTACAGACTTTCTGTTAAGCTACTGTGCAAGCCAGACTTGTGGCTCTCAAACCTGTCTGTAATTTTGCCTGTGTCTAAATGTGTAGCAGAATTGTTGAATACAACAACTATAGGACAGACTCTGCCATTTAATATTGAGGATGATACTTGTAGGACCATTAATGTAGGTGAAGCTCTCAGACTCAACTCTCTGCGATCTCAAATTTTTGAGAAAATGCCATTGCAGATCCTATATGCCTTGTACAAGCTATAATTATGTCACCAAATAATTATGTATAGATAGCAGTAGAAGAATTTAGGAAACAATCATTTAGAGCAGTCTGTTTCCCCCACTTGCAATGTCTGCCATGCTGTGAAATATAAGACCTAAGCTGACAGAAAAAAATAGTTTTAAAACATTTTCAGAACTGAAAAGCACTCTAAAATGCCAGCTTCTGCAAAAGCAGTGTTCTCTTTAAAACAATTAGAAAGAAGTCCGATGGATCTTGAACAAGAATAATGGTGCTGGTTTGCAGTAAAGACCAATATTAAAAATGATTTGCTTCGAACGATGAGCATGTAAAACAAAATCAGATTTGGGCAAGTAAGAAGGAGGTCAGAAATAAACAGGCAAGAAGTATTATGACATACCAGATTATTATAAGAGAAGGAAACAGCATGCCACAACCAAAGTTTCCTGATACTGGAAAAGATACAAAGGAAATATGCTTTTGGTAAAAGCACATGAGAAACTCTGAAAGTGTCCTACGTATAAAATTTAGTAAAAGACTGATAGCTTTAGAATCAAGATGAGTTGCAGTTAGAGGGCCTGACTATATGGGGGAATGGAACAAATTAATTGTACTAAGCTCAGTTTTTCCTTACAGAACTGGTCTGCATCCACATGAGGCAAATCTTAGTTTGCAATAACTGGCAACATGCTGCACATATGCTTCTGTTAGAAAGTAGTTATTTGATTGCATAGCAAGTTAGTACTGACTTTCATGTCGATGCCTCAGAGGTAGTATGTTATTCTGCAGTCCTCCAGGTGCCTTCTCACAAAACCATCCAGTTTGCTTTTGGGACCTAGTGCTGTGATTAGAGCCCCACTGTCTTCTCTGCTTATGGGACTCATTAGATTCAGCTATCAAAGAGCCTGCTACACAGAGACCTGTATTCAGTGGTGAATGCATGGGAGGCCTGGCATGCACAAATGCAAAAATCACTACAGTCCTCAGGATTAAATAGCACCTTTTGCTCAGTGACTTAGCCACCATCCCATCCTTTCATATAGATTCACCTTCGTAGCCTGCTACTTGAACTACTTCTCTTTCCCACCCATGATATCCTTTGGCATCCTGGTTTTACAAATGGAAATCCTACCACAGAAAGCATTCACTGGGTATATGGCAAGGAGCTAAACATTTTGTGGAGGTCAGTTTGAATCGCTCTGTCACATTATAAATTAGTATACAGCACAGAACACCCCATGAGGCCTTCTGGAGGCATTTTCCCAGTGAAAAGTATTGCATTTCATCTGTACAAAAGCTTTCAAGACATATTTTTCTCATATAAAATTATTCTGGCACGAAAATGCATACAAACAGCAAGGAGCCAATAATATTAATACCAAACATGTTAAACTGTATTTATTTCACTGAAAACCATGTGTACTTCTGCAGGGAACGTAGAATTGAATTTTAAGTACAGGAAGTGCTCTATTACTTTCTCTGGCATTATAATGCAGTGTTGCTTTGTTTGCTCTAAAATAGTAAGCTAAGCCCATCCAGTCAAGTACAGTATCATGAAGGAGTTCTGGATCTGTAGCAGCAAAGTTTATCTTTCTGGTCTCTTGTCAGCTTTCCTAAACAAGCAGTTTTTCCACTTTATCGCACTGAACACAAATTGCCAGCATTAAGACTCCCAGCAGAGTCTCAGATACAGTTTCTAACCTCCCCCCAATGCTTCTCTTCCATCCAGCTCCCTTCATGGCCTAAAGCCTTGCCAGGATTTCTGCAAGAGTGCAAAAGCAGGGATTAGCTTCACCCCATGAGCCTCAAAGCCCTGCTTGCCAACCCACAACAGTAATATGCAAAACAGCAGCAGACCATAAAACCTTGCAGAGAGCCATCTACCACAGCCAAATCACTGCTAACATCTCAAGAATGAGTATTGAGCAGAGTAACCTTGCGTGCAAGAGTAGCCCAGTATTGGGACACGGCTAAGAAAACATCATGAGCCCCCTGCCAAGAGGGAAGGAGTTGCAAGCCTGGTCCTAACGAGGTCCTCAAAGCCTCTTCATGTTGGGAATAGCAGTTTGTTTTGAAGACTGTCCAATCAACCTTTCTCCCTACATGCTATTGAAAACAAGTTAGTAGCTGACCTCTGATCTTTTCAGCTCAAAAGCAGGGTGGCTTTGTCTTGTATCCTTGAGAAAGTATAACTACGACTAGAAAGAAAGAAAAGGACAGAGCAGGAAGTCTGACATACCAGGAACTTCACACTGCCTGCTTTGCACTTGCAAGAAATCACTAATTTTTGTACCAGACATTCCACTTAATCTCATCTTTGTTTTCTACAAAACCTAAATATCCTGCTTGTTCACACCTTTGTGAAAGTAGTGTTTCGTTTATTAATGTACAGTAGAAGTTTTATATACTTGTCATACCTCAGAACTTTTATAAGCTAAATAAGCATGAATAAGACCTACACTGGGTAAAATAAGTCCTACATAATCATAGCATAGCTCCCAGCTTTGAGTTCTACCATGAAGCAATCCATGATACAGTCACAAAATAACCCAGTTACACACAGGATCACTTGACAGTGAACATTCCATAAAACCATAGTTTCCAAACTGTTTTTTTTCCAAGTGATACCATTAAAGCACAAGTAAAAAATCCTATATCCCGAATGCATAGTCCGCAACTTTAAACTACTTAATAAATAACTCATGGGGCTTTCACAAAAATCAACTATGAAAAGTTACACAAAGTTTAATGAAAACCATGCACGCGCTGAAATTCAACATTCAGTCTGTCCTCCAGGAAGGAACACAAGCAGCCCTGCTTATGCTACTACCATTTTGTCTGCTTATACAGTGGTGAAAGGCTCCACTTCATCTCCTGGTTTTGCTTTGTTATGTCTTCCTGTTCCCACACATACTGGGAAGGCAGTTCCAGCAGTGATTTCATCTATTGTCTTAAGCAACTGAAGACCCCCGTAAAATACCTTACTGGCCGGTGCTCATCAAACCTGCAAGCTGTCAGGAGGCCAATTGCATCTGAACTGTGATGAGAGCTAACGTGGCGATGCAACAAGCTGGTAATTTATGAGCTTTTATCAGATCTCCAGAAAAAGTCACCCTGAACTTCCATGTGGCTAATCACAGCTGTGGGCTGCCACAGCTAAGGCATTAATCATCAGTATGAGATCTCCTCTACACCTGGAAGATAGGTAACAGGCACTAGCAAATGTGATAAAGTTATGCTTCCTGGCACATGTAATTTACTAATCTACTTTGTGTACTTCTTCCAATGTCTTGTTACAAATTCTATATATCTGAAAACTATGAAAAAGGACAGACTATGTTCTGTTCAAAACAATTCCATCTGTATCTCCACTGAAGTATTTCTTTCGTATATATCCAGTCTGTTTTTCTGTTTCAGAAGTACGAAGCACAGTTAGTTTCTGTAAAGGTCTCTAACACATTGTCTTTTCTTGCTGTTGTTGTTTTTCCTGGCTTCTATGATCAACAATACAACACGATTAGCCAAAGTTCTTGGGGGCAACCGAAACATGTGAATAATAAAGATCAGAAATGCAAGCTGCTTCAATTGTTCCAAGCAGCCCCCAGAACCAGCACTTTTGTCTGTGCAGTACTAAGTGCCTTCTTGAGAAGACGAGATGACTCAAAGGCTGAAGTGACTCAAAACAAACTGATGTCCTTAATCGTCGCCTCTGAGATTCTTCTCTGAATTATGCAGACTATGAAACTCCAAGGTTGGGCAGTCTTCACATCTATTCTGAAGTTTCACTCTCTGTATACCCTCAGGCAACAACACTACAGTAATCCTAATATTGAGTGGCCTTTTCTTTAGGGAAGTTCTGAAAAGAAATTGAAGTGCATCTTTCCTGAAATGTTAGGAAAGGAAGGGAAAACAAAACTGGTATGTAATAGAAGTAACTCTGCTTAGCTTACGTGACACTTAGTTGGAGATGTTGGAGAGCTGGGACTTGTACAGAATGTTTCACAATCTCGAAACCAAACAAGATCTTTCCCAGGAATTCATATGTGGCTTCTAATGCTACAGATTGTATTTTTTTTAATTATTATTATTGTTAAGGACTTGTGGCAATCATGTTCCCTGAACTTTCCCTGCTGTTATTCTACAGTAATAAGAATGTCCTAGCAGCTGGCAATGTATTCATGCATTCTTTATAATTGAATTTGGGATAGAGTAAGAGTTAGATCAATTTGGATTGATTTTTCTTCTCTTGAGACAATTAAAAGCACAAGATTTCTAATTAGGGAAAAAAATAAATCAAAAATAGGGTCATGCCTCTGTCTGCTTTGAAGGAGTTTGAATATTACTGTGTTGTCAGTAAGGCAAACAGTTCAGGCTATGACCAAACTAAGGCTACATTAGTTACTAATTCACTACAATAGAACAAAATCAGTACGCAGTGTTGAGAATACTTTATATACCATTCAGAAGTTGTAGCTGAGAGTAGTTTTAGGCTGGTCCCCTAAACCAGCTCATGCATGGTTCAAAGCCACCCCAAGACCAGCCGTTGTTTGGAACCTTTCAAGAAGTGGAGGGTATTTGGTGCTCAGCTGTGACAGACCTGCTGGCTGTCCAAACCAAAGCGACATGCAGTAGGTGAGCAGTCTGGAGATTCACATCAAACCTACAATAACACACCAAACCCCTGTGCAGAAGAATTAGGCTATATAAAAGACACATTCAGCTGCATCACACTCGTCTGCAGTTCTACTCCGTGGTTTGTGTTTTTCCCATCAGAGGGAAAAAAAAAACAAAACACCAAAGAAATATCTACATCCTCAAACGATTTCTGTCACTGAGCCTGGAGCCTCTCTTGCATGCTCCCTTTCTGCTCTAAGCTGTTTCTAGCTACAGAGCAGCAAGGAGCAGCTCACCTCATGAAATGCATGAAAGATGACCATTTTTCAAACACCAAATAAAATTATCCTTGTACAGTATGGTTAGCTTGTAAAGCCATTCTGAATATTTCATAAGGAATAACATGCTAGTGAGATACCATATTTGTGACTAGTACTACAGATTGTACTTCGATTTCCTGATATCTGTGAATAATACCTGCTATAGACTTATGTAGAGCTTTCTTTTAGATAAACCTAAAATAAAATCAGTGAGATACAGCCTGAAATTGATCTCAGGTCAGCAAGATATAAAATTATTTCATTGCAATTGGGCACCCCAGCACAATACAGGTGTTAGGGAACCTCAGAAGCTGGGCTGCTCCAGAGGAACCAGCAATCAATAGCAAACAAACAGCAGGCAGGGATCTCACCAACCAATCCACAGTCCCACAGCAGTCAAGCAGGGCAAAGCTGGTGATGGTACCAGGTGTTGTCTCCAAAAAAAACCCTCAGGTATAAGAATGAGCAGAACCAAAAAGTCTACAAAGCACTTCAGAGCAAATCATAGCTAGCACACATACATGGTACAGCTCAAGCAAAGAGCTGAGGCCTCTCCCTGAGCTAACTAAAATAGGGGGCCCAAACCAGTCAGCAGGGACTAAGTGAGGCTAGAAAGGGTAATTAAGGGCCCTGGCAATCAGGACAAATCAGCTGAAATCAATTTTATCTACAGTGAAATATATTTAACTCCAGAGGATATTTAACAACCGCTAAATACAAAATTAGAATGTGTGCTTTGTTTCCCTGATCTTGGGTAAATAAAGGGTATTTACACAGCCTCAGAAAATAAAATCATCCAGGAAAATCTTGGATATGGTCATCGTAATACTGCATTAGCCAAATTAATAACTTGGTTTGGGACTTCAAACAAAAACTTTGGTCTGAAAAATATTACAGTGATCTAATGTTGTGTTCAGACTATTTCAGTTACTGAACGTATATAAATAGATGTTAAGTTATATATGTGTTTACAGTATGCTAATGTTAAATTAGTTAATCATCAGAATTTGGTAAAGTGCTGAGTTAGAGCATCATATTGTGCTATATCCAGAGATTGTTGATCTCTGTGCTGATTTTCAGTTAAGATCTCCCAGAGCTGACTCAAATAGTCAACTCCAGTGCAACAATGATGCCATGAACAAATTTTATCTAGAGAATACAGTTTCTACATAACCTCAGGATTCTTGTTTTATTTTGTATTAAAAACAGCAAAACAGTTTGAATTCCCTGTACTATTCCCTGCATTATCCTGCTTCCACTAGATTTGGGATGGACCTGTGACTTTTCAGGTGCTGAATTCCCAGCAGCTGCAACTCGTATCACGTCTCTTTCTCCTGGAATTTTCTGACTACTTTTTCTGTGGCAGAGAAAATGCATTCTCTTAGTAAGTCAAGTTCTTTCTGAAAGAAGCAGCACTGTATGAGAAAAAACACCCTGTTTTAAATTTAAAATGTTAAGGAAAAATCACAGATACTATGTGTGCTTGAGATTTATTTTCAGCTTGCAAGGAAAATGACAAAGCTCCAGTCAGTGCGATATTCAGAGCCCTTGACTGTGTAACTCATTACACAGTAATCAATCCTAATCTAATTATGCTGATTATGTGAAGTTGCTGGTGAGACTGAAATACAGTGTTACCTTGTAGAGAGGTTCTGCGCTACTTACACTGCTATTTTACAGGAGCTGTACGGAGAGAAATGCTACTAGTAAATGCCAGGAATGCCTTGAAGCCCACTAGATACCTTGCTGCATGCTGCAGACTTCTAGCAACTGTAGCAGAGTGCATGCAGAAGACGCTTCTTCTGCTCGTGTGATACAAATGCTTGGACCAGGCCTCGTGGCTTTTTTGGTTGACAAGAGCTACAACCCTTTGTGCAGTCAGCAGCAACGTGCTATGGCTGGGAGGTGGAAGACACTTCTGACCTCCAAAATGCCAGGGAAGCTCTTCCACGTGTAGTCCAGTTCCGGGTCATGTCTTAATTTGTAATTAAAAGTGGTGAGTCGCGAGGGAACATTTCCCAGCTTTGTGAATGCTTGACTGAGATCAGTTACTGGCTGAAAAATCAGACCAAGGGTAACCTTTGCAAAAAAGAACTCCTCATGAGGAAAATAAAACACTTCAAAACACTCAGAACTATTATAACAGCAGTTAGCTTCAACTCAATGTATCTCTGGAATTTCGATTTAAACTTGGCCATGATTATACACATTTTTAAACTTCTAGACTGGAATATGGCAACAGCATAAAGCAGTGAAAGCACTGACGTTGGAAATGTGTCTGATTTATAAAACAGCTTAGTGTCACAACTGCAGGGTGAACTACTTACTAATTTGTTCCATTCTTGGCCTCTGGCTGTAATTGCATGTGCTCCAGCTTCCACACCTTTCTCCTTCCACTCTCATGACTGCCAGCTCCAGTCAGAAGAACTCTTGGACAATTTAAAGAACTGTTTCTTAATTTTCCATTGAAACAACTAGAAGACACCACTTTGTCTAAACGTCGTATCTTCAACTGAGATAAAGCTTCAGCAAAGTCCTCTCTGGTTTAGGATGGAGTTTCTTACCAAGACAGGTGAGAAACCCTATCTTTTTGGTAAAAACGTATTCCAGAGCTGTAGAAAAAAAAACCTTTCCTGATTTAGTGCAGGGAGTTTGAACAGCTGTGACTGTATTTGGCTGGGTGTTTCCTACTGGACCTTTCGTACACTGCAGAAACAAGTAACAGCTGAAGTGAGGCCGGAACCCTGGTCTAATGATTGCTGCTTTACAGGTCCTTGAATTCTTCTGAACATATGACATAAATTGTTTAAAAATGTTAGTCTATAGCGATCTTTTTAATTGTTATAATTCTTAAATCTTCATTTTCCAGCTCTCAGAGGATTGTACATGTACATGTGTATGTCACATTTTGTCCCTGGCACAATTTCCCAAGCTGGCAGTTTTACACTATTGTCTCACTATCGTCTTAATATCAGTCGTCTATATGGAGGACGGGAAAATGGAGAAGGGAAAGGTTGTGAGAGAAAAGACTTACTGAGATCTGTCATTCTCAGAGCTGATCTTTAGTTGTATAGTCTCCTATCAAATCATTTTATGTGCTCAGATAGTAACAACTGCAGTAACCATCATAACTGAATTTGTTAATTTCCATTTCTGTCACACACAGGGGACAAGTGGAAGAATACAGAACGTGCGTATGTTCTGGGGTGGTCAATTAATGTCAGCATTTTGCTCCAGGTTCAAGAATTTCAAGAAATTCAAGAAAAGCACCTCACATCCGTACTGCCCATTTCATGCTCCATAGGTAGGGCTTCCCTTGCTACCTTTCATGGCTCAGTGAAAGCATCTACTTCAAAATGAAGCAGACAAGGCCTTTTCTTTTTCTTTTTCTTCTTCTTCTTTTTTTTTTTTTTCTTTTTTCTTTTTTCTTTTTTTTTTTAATTTATTAGCTTGCTCATGGCTGCAAAGCTCAGTGCCAGAAGCGATTAGAGTGTCAAACCTCACAGGCTTCACATCAAACCATAGAATTCGCCTTGCCCTAGTTTGTCTTCCTTCTATAAGTCACCTGAGACTGGGCAGAAAAATCTAAACCATTATGAGGACTTTTAGAATTCAAGATGTACAGCTATCACAGGAAAATTAATGGCAAAAGCACTAGACCAATTACGAAAATACTACTAAAATATTTAATGTGTGGAGAAAATTCTTGTGAAAAGTATACGTGTATATGTGTGAATAAATCCTATTTTTGCTAAATGAAGAATAAAATCTGCTTAAGGAATATATGAAATCAAGTGTATGGATAGATTTTGGGATAAATACATGGATAAAGTGCAGTGAAGTCACTAAGCTGTACAATATTTGACAAAAAACTCAATAAATTAAAAAACAACAACAACGACAAAAACTAAAAGCAGACTGATTAGAATTTAACGTTTTTGCCTTTTATTCAAAAGTCACATTTAAGTCTGCCTGTTAGACCGAAGAATATAACTAGGGAAAAAATGAGAATGTTCACATGTTACATTAGGTGCCAGAGGCAGTTTCTGTTGTACAAACTTACTGATATTGTTAAACAGCATAATTAAACATTTTATTTAAGGACTGCTGAGTACGAAGCACTTCCCTAAATGCATGTTACGTGGTGTACATAGACACCCTCACATCTGCTAGATCATACTGCATTTCTTCCTCGTGAAAACTTTAGAAGAATAAAAACATAAACTTACGTTTTTAGTATCTTTTTCATGTGTTCTTGTGTACGCAAAACAACAATGCAACAACCTGAGAATTAAAAATACGTGCAAGGAATGGGCAGGGAGTATCCATGCTGACATTCGCGTGAGACCTATAGATGATAAACAGGTGGCAGAGCTTTAGCTCTGACCATATTTTGCCCAGTTAATCAAAACGCATGTGAGAATATAGTGCTTGATAGATGTTTTTTTCACTGCTTTATATAAACATGGATTCTTTGGGAAGGGCGGTCTTGCTGCCATAAAGCAGACTCCCATGCTTGCCTTCCTCACATAGTAAATATTCTGCAGCTGGGTAGTGAAGGACCCTGACAGAGGTCCCAGACAAAAGATACATGCTAGTCTTTAATCCTCTGACTACTGACTGCAGGCTGCTTTTCTCCGGAGAGGTCAGATAGAAGATGAAGAGAAAGTACACACGCGTAAGCATGGAATCTGAGCAAGCAAGCTTGCAGTCACACGGCGCGAGCTTTACAGGCTAACGCTGAGGAGAGCTACCTCACTGCCGCCATAAGCTCTGCCCATCTTCCCATGGTGTAGCCCTGTGAATAAAGGTGCAGGCCTGCAACTTGCAGACCTGCTCGTGTTGCGCTGCAGGAAAAATGACAGCTTAAGCGTTTTTGAACTGCACAAATACAGAGGCTAAAAGTCCCAATTTGAACTTGAGGTTCTGTGTAGAAATTTAAAAAATAACACAGGAGAACGTCACAGTGTGCTTTTTTTTAAGACCATTTTTTTTTTTCCAGTGAAAAATATCTCTCAGTTACAAGTAGTGCTGCGGTCTTTATTTATTTATTTTAAGTAAGAGACAGTTGAGCCTAGCCACTTAATGCAGGATTCAGTTATGCTCATCAGATGCAATCCAGTAAAATGATTGTGGATTGACAGACTATATTTATATGTAGGACCATATTTTGACTGTAACTGCTTAATATTTCTGTTCTAAGGGCACACAAAACAATTGTTGACAAGCTTAATAGTATAGTTAACACATTAGGATAAGAAGTAACTTTAAGAAGCTATTAATAAAATAATATAAATGATATCGTAGCATATTTTTCCCAATAATTGTGGGGGGGCACACGTAGCTATTAGTGCAAAAATTCTTTCATAAAAGAAACTGAAAAAAAGATACGTTAGGCTTTTTGTGATTTGCTGCATTATGCATATGAGTGGAGCCTACTGGAGGTGAAAAGAATTGGGTACTGACATAAAGAATTCAGTGGTATGCAGAGACAAATTTGCTTGTCAGTATATATATAAAGCAATGACCCGAGAGTATGTCAAAACGTCCTACAAAGTAACACGTACAGAGAGGACAGAAAATTAAGCAATTATTGCTCTTTTGTGAGGCAGACAGGAGAGCATTTCCTGCTCTACCTTCTGTGTTATTAACAACAAAGAAGACAAAGTGCTAACTAAAGTGTTCCCCCGACGTTTGAGAGCAGAATACAATAATATTTGGCAGTTTCATATGAAGTGAGGAAATGATTTTGATTATAGCGGACAGAATTCCGCCGTATTCATTACTCTAGCAATATTCAGAAATACTTTAAATTTTATGCGACAGAAAAGTGAAAAATAAGGTTACCCATGCTGAAAGAATGAATAGATTTTTCTCAGTATCAGTGCTGTGCATTAGAAATACGAGGGATCTCAACAGAGACAAGTGCAGAAGCAAGAGAAGACGTTTTTGGCATGTCATATAACACAGCTCTGTGCACGGATATGTGCAGTGTTGTGTGATGCACACAGTGTTTGTTTTGCATGATGACATCTTTATTACAATTTATCTCAGTAGTGGTAGCTTTTGGAGAAATTAGGAGATTCGTAAGATTTCAAGTTAATTGTGCTAAATGAGATACACTTTGTGAGCTCCCTGGTACAATGGACTGATCACCCCACGTCTTGAAATGCATCCTGTGTTTTTTGTGAAGCTACATCTGAATGTTAGTTGCTGTTGAGTTTCCAGGCATATGTTTCTGTTATTTTTTTTACCTACCTCATTCAAAGGACGAGAAATACATAAAACTACAGGCTTTTTATGGTTTGAGCCCTACCCTATTGCCTTCTAAAGTTTTCCAGTCATTTCATCTTGGGTATCATTGCCTCTGTCTTGCAAAGTTGCCATCAGTAGGGATTTGCCGGTGCCCAGGTGGGTGGTGAGAAGGGTGGATGAGGACTGCAAGGGTGCCAGGAGCAGTGAGGGGATGCCGTGACACGTCCTCCTGGTTACCTGACACTTCTGACATCTGTGCAGCCAGCTGGAAGGGATGCCTTAGTCATTGCCTTGAGGGGAATGCTAGACTTCAGGTGCAAAATGCTGCTCACAAAGCAACTTAATTTCTAAAGCCGTTAATTGTTCAGCATTGCAAGACCTGTAAAGGGCTTTAGAGAAAACAGAAGAGGTTGTATAAAAATAACCAAGATAGAAACATTGTTTTCTGCCTGTGTAAATAGAGCTCACATAATCTGAGGTATAATAATCCTCTACAGTCATTCATAGTGGAATGCATATGCAAGAGATGAATAAACTTGACAGTCGTGTAAGCCTGCATTAGTAATTAAATTATGTCAACAATCAAATCTGAAGTAGCTGTTCCACAGTAGGCAAGTAACATCTTTATAGTACAGGTGGTCTCAGGCCACAGAAGCTGTAGAAAGAAACAGAAGCACTGGTGGGGTAAGGGGAATTAAAGTGATATGCAAAAGGAAAAATTAAAGCTTTCCAGTGCAGTGTCCTATTAAAATAATGAAATAAAGCACGCCTTATCAGGTATGTCTCCATAGCGATGACAGCATGGAATTGGTATCTATCTTTGAGATGAAAATCAGGTAGTGTACATGCAGCACTGTGTGTAAAGTAGGTAAAATCTCATTAATGCCTACAAGAGATGTTGTTAAGCAAAAACAAAAATAGAGCCCAAGGTAACTGGAATAATGACAGTACTTGTTCCTCACTTTGATAAAAAACAGCTATCAAATAAAAAATTAACATAAATGCATTTAAGATTTATGTTTTAATATGCTTACCAGTGACACACAAGAGGTAAAGGAAACAGCTACCCAACATTAGGAGGGGAATAAATTTCAGCATTAAGAACACTTGTCAGCCTTTCAGCCACGGCACAGGTGAGGAGAATGACAGAACTTACATTAATTTTAGCGTAAAAAAGGCACGTGCCCACGAACACCTAAGAAACAACACCCAAGCCGCTGAGTTTTAACGTAACCCCCCCCCCCTTGCACAGCGTTTCGTGAACGATTTCCGAATTCCGGCGCCGTGGGGCGTTTACCCAGGCTCGGAGGTGCGCCGAGGCCGGCCCATTCCCGCTGGCAACCCCCGGCCTGTCCCGGGGCCCCGGCTGGGCAGAAACCTCGCTACGGTTCCCCGGTCCCGGTCCCGGCCCTCGCAGCCCCCCCAGGCCGCCGCCCGCAGCCCCGGCTCCTCCCTCGGCGGCCGCAGCGGCGGGAGGGCCCGGCCATGGCGGCGGAGGAGGAGGAGGGCGAGGTGGACTGGGTGGTGGACACCATCGCCGGCTTCCTGCGGGGGCCCGCCTGGGCCGTGCCCGTCCTGGAGTTCATGGAGCAGAAATGCGAGGGTGAGCGGCGGGGCGCCGGGGATGCCGGCCCCGGCGAGGGGCCGAGGCGGGCGGCGGCTGCCCGGGAGCACGGGGAGGACCGCAGGGCCTGGCTCCGAGGGAGGGAAGAGAGGGGGGCATCCCTTAAATGCACGGCATGTCGGCCCTGAGAAGGCCCGTTCTTAAACTGCTGTCTTACTGGCCTAACCGTTCTTAAACAAGGCATGTTTTACCTTAAGAGGGAGGCATTAATCCCTAGTATGTGATTTTTTTTCCCTCCAAGTTATGCTGTAATGCTGTGTCCAAGACCTAAGCATTTTGAGTGAAATTAAGAGGGCTGGACATATCCTGAAATCATCATCTTATTCTTTTTTTCCAACGGAAATTTCAGTTGAATAAGAAATTTCCGTGTGTGTGTTGAAAATCCTTAGTGATGATGAAGATACGTTGTAGAACCAAAAATCTCTCCTGAATTATTTAAAGTGTAATTTCATTTGAGGAGATTGATTTCTGACCTTGTCAGTAGTTTTAACTTTAAAATACTGAGGTATGACACAGAGGCTTTCAAATACATTTTCTTTCAAGGGAGTTCCTAACAAAGCTCACAGTACAGACATTTCTTACCATTCCTGTGCTCTACCTGCTCACATTTTTCTTCCATCCATCTGTGATGGTCGGCCTCTGCGGGGCAGCCCGGGTCCTTTGCTGTGCTCTTGCAGCTGAGGTGTGTTATGAATTTGTACTTCGTGTTCAGAGTGAAACAAACACGCCTCATTCAGATCACAGCTTCCAAGCAAGGATCTTCTCACTGACCCGGAATTGTTCTCACCCTTTCCAATCTTTGTTTGAGGCAAGATCACTGTGACTACTCACACCTTTCCTGTTACACTCTTAGACAAGACAGGTAAAGTTACTACTCTGCAGCTAGGAAGTGAGAGGGAAGCCTAGGCCTGAAGTTCTGTCAGGGGAAGTCAGCCTAAACTTTTTGTCCTTCGAGCATTTTGATCGCCATGGAAATGGGCTGCGTAGGGCTGCCTCTCTCTCGTTTTAGGAATCAGGGGAGCTCATTATCCCTCTCCGGAGCAATGATCTCTCCTTAGAAGGTTGAGTGGAATTTACTGGCAGTAAGAAGATTTATGGAACCTCTGTAAATTTCCACGTAGTGTGAGGCAGGCTTATATAATGGCCTCCTGCCAGCTCGTTTCTGTGTGAGAAATTAGAGCAGCAAAGTAGAGACATCACTTACCGCAGGTGGTCTTCCAAGGTATCATTTGCGCTACAGAGTTTTGTTGGACAACTCTCAGCAGCTATTGAGAAAAGAGAAAAGGCTAAAGCAGAGTTGCTGCAGTGTTAGGGTTGCTAAGAAGCACAGTTAAAGAAGTTTGAAATTTTAGTTGCGGTTATCTTTGCTGTTTGCTTTTCCTTTCGGTACATGTGCTGTGCTGTTTCCATTGCTGTTTCTGAGGTTTTTTGTCAGAACACAGTTAATTCTCAGAACATTTAAAGCCTTTGGACTGAACAAGCAAATTAGGATAATTTTGATTAACTGACAGTAATTTCTGATTCCTCAAAACTAGAGTTTGTGTTTCGGTAAGAGGTATGTAAGGCACTGATTTTGGAACTGTAGTCAGGAGTCAAGCACTTGCACTTACAAGCGTCCTCATACTTCAGCTTATAAATGATCCTACTGTTTTTGTATCTGTTGATATCTTCTCTCTTTGTGTCTCTCCCTCTTTCTGTGGACTTGACTAGTTTCTTGTAGCTTCATATATCCCTTATATGTGGCTGCAAAACGAAGTTAAAACTGTGGGTATGCCTCAAAGGGACGGGTCTCTTTGGTGTTATTCAAGTATTCTAAGATATAAATCGAAATACCGCTTTGTAGACAGATGACCTTGACAACAGTTTTGAGCACTGAAGGGTAAAGACAGGACAAAAGGAACGAGCTGGTATCGTTGCCTGTGACTGCCGTACCTCATGGGGCAGCCTCCTCGCCGGCCGCTTGGTGGTGGGAGCAGAACAGCCCTCTTGGGGTTGCTTACCGTCTCTTGTCTGTGGGTTCAGAGTAGTCACTGGCTCAAACTTGACTTAATTTTCATCCTGTTTGAGGGGTCCTAGTGATGGTTTTCAACTTTAACAAGAAAATGATGAGTTCGACTCTAAGGATATCTTGGGGTGCCCTGGATTATTGGGAAGCAGTGGGTTCTTCAGGTCTTTGTTCTGTTGGGTGACCAAAGGCTGAGCCAAAACCTGAAGGAAAAACAATCGCTATGTGATTTAGGAGTCCTAACGTGAGAAAATCCAGGATCCCCATTCAAATACAGAACTCCTTAATGCCACTTAAATCAGGGGCGATGCTGACTGCAGCTCACTTTGTTTGGCATTTAGCTTCACTCTTTTTGTTCAGACCCTGAGAACAGAGAGCAGTTTGTGCAAGCTTTCCACTCTGCTTTCCGTGTCACCCTGAAGCTGTGCGAGGAGGAGGAGGAAGGACTTGGAGGCAATCCCGTTGACACAGGCAGGAACAGTGAGATCCCTTTGTCAGCCCTCTTTGGGGGCTCCGGGAGGGTCAGAACAGGAGGAGGTAGAAGGGAACAGTCACCAAGACAAAGGTTGGGGCCTGCAAGAGCTGTAAGAGTTCCCCCAGAGGGAAGGAGATGTAGAAAACAATAGAGGCAGTTAAGTAGCTTCACCCTCTTGGATTTAGTAATATCGTGGCCACCACAGAAGCTGATTATTTTTTTTTTCAATTAAGATTTATAGTACTTTTTTATGGAACACGCATTTCCTACCATTTGAATGTATTGCTATATACTTTTAAAGTCTTAAAAAAAAATCCTTTCATTAGAAAAAGCTTCCCCTTATGCAGGAAAGACAGAAAAGCAAACGTTGCTTTTCCAAATTATGTCACTTTAAAAGAAAGTTTCCCTTGGTTACCTAGAGGGCCTCAATTGTTTGATGGGATTTTATACTTGCATTGCTGTTGGTTGTTACAAATTGATGCAGGTGTTTTCTGTTGTAGGAACAGCCACCTTGCATCACGTCCAGGTTCAGTGATGTTGCCTCAGCATTGTCACAGCTGGAAAATGCTTTCTAAAAGCCCACTCTGAAGCCATGTGACCGTTGGACTAATTCCATGCGCATGAACACCATCTCCTTCGGAGATGTCATATATGAAAAAAAAAATCACACCCACTGACCAGTTTGTTAGGCAGAACTCCCATTCTTCAAATGACTTCAAAGCATGCAAATGAGAAGGGACTTGTCCAACATACAGTGGCTAATCTTGACGGGTATTGAGGATGTCTTACATCTAAGCCTCTGCTTTAATTGCTCGGTTTTACATTACCTCTGCTCATTGCTGACGTGATAAAAATGTAAATGTTTCCAAAAAAACCTAGGTTTCCACACAGCCTTCTTTTAAATGTATGTAGAGAAAAACATCCTGATTCATGTGTCATTTGCCATATTAGAACGACGTTATCCAAGTTCACAGGGTAGTTCTTATATTAAATCTTACTTTTTAATGCACCTGTCTGCTGAATCCTCAGCTTGCTTAGAAATCTGCTTCTGTTACGAAGATGTGTTTTTCTGGTATTAAATTGCAAAAGTTAATTACAATAATTTTTTTAAAAAAGTACATGGTTAGCCTGAATGTGTGGAAAAAATATTATTTATCCTGTCCCAGATTGTCCCATGATTAAATGTATTAACTTGTAAAGGTCTCTTAGAGAAAGAAAGTGAAAAATGCAATACATGCCACAAACGAATGTGCTAGTACTTAAAACACTAACTCAAAAATGTTTGTTTTTAAGTTTTTGATGATGAAGAAGAAAGCAAGTTGTCTTATACAGAAATTTATCAGGAGTACCAAGCTTTGGTGAGCATTATTCGCTATTTGTGGTAGATTTCTAAGAAATAATTTACAATGTTACAGTTGGAAATTTATCTTAATACTACTTTATTACCGTTGTTATTTAGAATTTTCTGCTGTTGCTTGCCATAAATGTTTAGATATTCTTGAGCCATAGCTGTCATACGCGTTTTTATGCTTAAACACCAGATAGACAGAAAATAAAATTTATCCCTCTTATGCAGTTACTTATTTTTCATTAGCATCAGTATACCCGCTAGATAAAATACTGTATTCATAAGCTTGATAGTCTTTCTATTTTCTGGCAAGTTAAAATGAGAAATAGCACAATGTCAGAAAACGTCTAAGTTATATTTTGTTTGCTAATGAGTCTGGTAAATCATTTGAGTTGTTTCAAATATTGTTTCCAAAAAAACTGCAGAATATTTTTGAAGCGTGCTTGGAAATCCTATAGATCAATGCACACAGTTTTCTAAAACATTTCCCTGTAACAAAGCTTGGTCATGTGTTGAAAGTAGCACTTGAATGAATACAGGCCAACATTCATTTTTGCTGTGACCCTGAAAACTTGTGCACGCAGACTGGAAATAGAAAAAAATATATTTACAAAGGAAAAAGCGATGAGGAATACTAGCCAAGAGTCTGGGGGAAAAGGTAGAGAGGTGGGATTCCCGGAAACTGCAGAGGCTAAATTCTGAAATTCTGTAACTGAATTCAGCAACAAAAATACTGGTTAATTAAAAACAGGTTATCAAAGCAAATCAATCCCAAAATATTGCATCGATTTTCCTGTGAAGGTAAAAAGTACAATGGCAGCAGGAAAGAATGTACAATTACAAAACAAACAAACAAAAAGATTGTTAGGGAAAAGTCTCTTAGAAAGTAAGACTTGTATTTTCTTATAGGTTGAAAAATTATTAGAAGGTTATCTTAAAGAAGTTGGCATTACTGAAGAGAAATTTCAAGAAGCTTTTTCATCTCCTCTTGCGAAGACACATACTTCACAGGTATGTTTGCCTTTGTTACAGAATGTACAGATGTAATTTTTAGTTTTGTATTTTAACTAATATAGCAGGGCAGAGATGTTTAAAAAGTTTTTGTGTGTGTGTTCAAGCTTGAGTTTTCTAAAATCTAATAATAGAATCATTCAGGTTGGAAAAGACCTCCAAGATCATCTGGTCCAACCATCAACATATCTGCTTATATTACGAACTTTGATCAGCAATGTGCATCTTTAAAATAGCATCTTTAAAATAAAAACAGATACTTGTGTGGGGTTGGAAACCTTTTGAGATTTCTTCCATGCTTTGTGTTTTTTAAATCAAACACACAAACTTAAAGGTATGTCTGACACCTTTATTTGCACGTTTATCAGCTTCACATTAGTCTTCAGTTCATTTGCAGTAGTAGACAAATTTGAAGATTAAAAAAAGATATGTTCTGTAAAGGTAAAGATGTTTTCCTCTGATTTCGTAAAGGCAAAAATTGGCCGTGAGGAGAAAAGGCATGATTCTGCAGTACTTGCTCAAAGATTTCTTTCAGAATTGTCTCGGGTACATGAGGCAGAGAAGTAGGAGCGTTTGCTGCCTGTGTAAATTGTGCTTTGTTGACATATCTCCTCCTTGATGTGCAACAAGATTCTTCAGAGCACACATTCCTCACACAAGCTTACAGATTTGTTCAGGAAGTCAGACAAATTGTAGTTGTAAACCTACGCTGGGAAACCCTGTAGGTCTTGTGATTATACTATTGTAGCCATGATGATCTAAGGACGTAAACCCTCAAATTCTTTTCTTGCCTATTAGCTCAACTTGTACAGCTGGTAGAAGTAGTCAGATAGGAGAAGAAAATATAGCTATTTAAAACATGCTCCACAGAATTTAAATCTTAACAGCATTTCAAGCAAACTGGCATGGTTATGATTTCTGTAGTTTTAATTAGTTTGTGCAAATCTTCCCTCCCGCAGGCGATTTTGCAAACAGTGCTGGCAGCAGAAGATTTCAGACTATTTAAAAAAATGATGGTACAAAAAAATATTGAAATGCAATTGCAAGCCATTAGAATCATGAAAGAAAGAAATGGTAAGAAGTGGTAAATACTGGATTTCACTTCTCTTCATCTTGTAGTTTGTGATTGTTTTCTTTAGAAAGTTAGGGCCTTCATCATTCTCACAGTTAAATTATTTTCTCTTCTTTAAAGGCACTTATCCTGCACTCTACTGCTCTGTTGATGTTTCTGAAAGGATTTTCATCTGCTCACTCTTTTCTTCTGTCTTCAATATTACTCTTTAGTTTTGTCTTCCTACTGCATATGTTTGGTTTTTCCAGGGAATATTTTTTAAACGTCAAGTTTGATAGAAACACCTACATTTGAAAATTGTTCAGTGAGCAATGGTTGATTTGCAATCTATAGGAAATACCACGTAACAGCCAATGCAAAGTATGGTTTATGCTTTACTTACGCTTAAATATCAAAACTTGTATGTTTCAGAAAGCTTTGCCTTTTTGCTACTAGCAACTTGATCTGAGGACCTAGAATCTTTTTGTAAACAGCTTATAGCAAGGAAGAATTAGATGTATCTTTTCTTTCCTCTGCCAAAAAAAAAATAAAAAAGGTTTATTTCTCATCTTTGGTTTAAAACTGATGCCAAATAGAGCACAAAACAGCTTTCTTTGGAGTAATGCATACATCTTGTTATTTTCTTTTGGTAGGTGTACTGCCTGACTGTTTGACTGAGGGTTCTGATGTATTCAGTGAAATTGAACAAGAAGAAATGAAAATACTCAGGGAGGTTTTAAGGTAAAAACAAACAAAAGAATCAATCCTACTTTCCACCATATTTTAAAATAAAAGTATGTGGGACCTAATTCTTCCAGCCTTTTCCAGGAACCTACCTTCAGCTTCCAGATTACGTGAATGTTTTGTCAAAATCCTATCTGAGAGGAAAAACAAATGGCACTTGCCAGTGAGTGTGATCAGGGATATTAAAAACATAAGGATTAGCACTCTGCCATAATGAACTGTCTTGGTGATGCCTGGAATGATATGCAACTCTAAAAGTCTGTAAAAATCCTGAGTTAGAATTGTATCCAATGACTCTGGACAATGGGAGCAACACTAACTATAAGCGGTTCTGGGAACCTCCTAAACACAGGTCTAGAGAGACAGGATCAACACTGTAGGTCTGCTTAAAGCGGCTTTATTACTCCTTAGCGCTGCAAGAATTACATGCTCTGTTCCATATCCATTAAAGCCTTGGAAGGGCAAATTCTGCCTTTGCAGTAGTTCCTGCTCCTTTCTAAAGCTTCCTCCGTAGTTGTCTTCAATGTCTCTTGCTGTGATCTAAGATGAGGACCGATACAACTTCTACAGATTCTCTTCCACTCCCAGTTCTCACACACAATTATAAACAAATAGCAGATTAACCCATTCCCCAAATATTAAATTGTATTTTTCCTCCATGTTTCTGGAAATACTTCCCTTCCTTTAGAAATGAAACAAGGGTTGGATAGATAAGCCCTGGAAATTTATACTCAATTATTTTTGCACAGGGAAGGACAGGCTGAGGACTGAGATCTGTGTGTTTGTCATAATTCTTTCAAGAGCATATTTTCATTTAAGTCATGAAAGTATTTTGGATGCTTTAATAAATTCACGGTGTCCTGCAGTTGTTCTGATTTTCCTCAAGTATTTAAGCAGTGCTGAATTTACATAGAAGTCATTAATACTTAAGAATTCTCGTGTATTTACTTGCATTTTATGTTACAGAAAATCTAAAGAAGAATATGACATGGAGCAAGAAAGGAAAAGGACCGAGGAAGTGAGTATCCTATCTTTCTAGGTGGTTTATGCTGATGATTAAGAAATACTTTGATATTCTTGTCCCAGGCGTTAACTGTGTAACTTGAAGGCAGTATGTACCACCCTTAGCAAATAAAAGCTATCAGGAAGGTCTTTATGAAAGGTCTGTTCTGTTTTTACGTTTTTCTTGATGGTATCATTGATGTTAGTGCTATGCAAGTAACCATCAGTCGTTCTGGCAACGGGCATCAGCCTTTCAGATTTAGAGAACACCTGAATTACCAATATTGTCAAGATCAAAGCCATTTCAAAGTATAAGCTTCTTAGTGACTACAGCATTCATAATCCTTCAGGAATTTTAAGGATCACTTCATAGGCAGTATAGTTATTCATTAAGTCAGTACAGTGCTGCCAGAACCTAATTGCCAGGAACTAGAAATCCCCTCCAAGTTAGGCCATCACCCAGTCTCTACCAGAGTAAACCACGTAGAAGGGTACTGCGTGTAAGTGGGGACTGGTTCAAGTGCCCGTTGGTAAGCAACTGAGAAACAAATTGAAATCTGAGCAAGGTTGCTGTGAGGAAGCAGCAACAACTACAGTGGCTATGGTTTTTACAGTGGAAATGTGGCAATAAAGCTTCCCTTCACCAGGAAAACAAACAAAAATAGGATTTCAGGCGGTTTCAAAAGGGAGCAGAACTGCTTTTCTGTTTCTGTCCTTAGGAAATTGAGCCTAGTAAGTTTGAAAAGGGAAAGAACTGTTTCTTCAGCCTGAACTTACACAGGAAGCTAGCTGGAGATCAAATGTGACTACTGAAGTGGTTGAGCCACCATCCCTGGAGGTCTTTAAAAGACTTTTAGATGTAGGGCTTAGGGATATGGTTTAGTGGAGGACTTGTTAGCGTTAGGTCAGAGGTTGGACTCGGTGATCTTGGAGGTCTCTTCCAACCCGGATGATTCTGTGATCCCACAGAGGTCTGCATTTTATTTCAAATCCACTCCTGAATTCAAACCCATCATAGGTGCAGTTGATAGTTACGCCACTATAATTCCACCAAATTAACTTCTCCCATTGTCTGGCACATTAGAAAAGTGGTGACAAAACTGTTTCCCGTGTACATGTTTCCATGATACATTCCAGGAAATGACTCACCCATTTCTTACTAAACAACCTGGAAACTCAAGCCTTGGCTCATTTTAAGAATTTATGTTCTGTCTAGATACAGACTTACATCTTCATAGACCAGCCAAGAGTACCAATATTCTTGATAAACAAGCCAGATTATGGTAACATCATAGTGCCTGATTCATTTTTTCAGCCTAGTCACTGAACTGTTTCTTCTTGTGTGCGTGAAGCTGTAATGCCTCATAAACTGCATTCTAATAGTTAACAGCATCTAGTTCCATTTAGTATTTCTTTCTTTAAGAAATACCCCCAATTAGTTTGGCAGGCAGAATAATAAATACTTAATTATTAGAAGATGCGACTGCGTATTTCATAAAGATAAAACTTAACTCTTAGCACTTCAGCATTATTTGCTCAGAGGTGGAATTTTTAATCTTTCTTTTTGTACAAAGAAAACTGTAGCAAAGAGCACGTGGAGAATGCTATTTAAATTTACCTCAGCGCGACTGATCCCTTCAGGGGATGCCTTCTGCCACTCCTGTTCAGTTACAGGACCAGACCTTAAGAGTTTGATAATGCAAAACTTACTTGGTAGGCGTTGGCAGGAAATCCGGCTGCAGAAGTAATATGAAGTCACTCGGTACATCAGTTCACCTGGACAGAAGAGATGGAGGGGTTCCAGCAGGAATTAAAGGGTTGATGAACAGCACAGACATTTTCTGAGTAAATCCCAGCTGGCCTGACTGCTTTCAGAGGTGGATTGCGTTGTCAAGATTTCTCACACAAGTGTGGAAGCAAAGCAGTAGTGTCAGAAATTATCCGAGCCTGTTGTTTCCATTCAGCTGATTATTTCTGTTTCTGTGGTAACCTCAGTGAACGCTCCTAGTTCTGTTTCTAGCTGCTTTATTTTTATGATTGGTGGAGGTTTGTTTGAAAGTCACATGAAAATGTGGAAAAAAAAACCCACCCTACGTTATCTCTTTGTAGATGGGAAATAAACTATTTTTCTAAAAATAAAAATAAAAAAATAATATTCTAATATTCTTAATTTTGATTGTTGATAAGAGAATGTCGTGAACCGAAATTAAAAATACTGATTTATGACTCTAAGCCAGTATGAACCCTCCTATCAATAAAGCAAAATAAGTATGCTTTGTTCATTTTGACAATGCAATACGTGGTGTAAACAACACAATTTTAACTAGAAGTTGGTTGAGGAGGCTTTCTTTGAGTTGATAGTTTAATGCCTGACATGAAGTGCTAGGAAGTGTAACGCTTGGTTTTGTTTGCTTTTTTTAAATTCAAGGCACATACCTTTAAATCACCAGATGTGACCAGTTTTCCAGGAGATTCAAGAGGAACTGTGAGAGTTAAGGAGTCTACAGAGGGAGCTGATGTTTCTGAAGAAACTCCAAAAATTTCATTAGGTAATTTTTTGGGAAAGCTCAATACTGAGTATGCAATATTTACGTATACACAGGCAATCTTCAAAACCAGGTGGTGTACTCCCAGTGGGATCTACTCTCTTAAGGCTTAGTGAAAAATGTGTAGCTTTATAGTCTAAGGTCACTTCAAAGAATATAGTTCCAACTTTGGGAAATATTTTACACAATTGTTTTTTTTTTTCTTCCTGCATCTAGTGCTTGTCTTTGTATGCATTCACACTGAGTTTTCATATCACAGACACTTGAGCTGGATACTTTTAGCCTTGGTAGTACCTGTGGGCCATACTTGCTCTCTTCTTTCCATGTTACGGCTGTTAACACATGAAGTGTTTGTAGGACCCTCGATTCTTTAAAACTGAATTAGTGTCTTTCACATTAGGAAATTTAAAAGAAAAAGTGTTGCCTTCAAAGTACCTTTTTCCCTTTTTATCTTTTCTATGCTTCCTGTGAGGTTTCATTACATTTATTCAAACTCTTCTTCTCTGCTTCCCACCCTTGGAAATACGCAGAAGGCCTGCAAGTATACTTGCATTCTTCTCACAGCTTGCTTTTAATCCTCTTATTTTTGCATAGCTGTGCCACCTTGCAGTGGCACCATTAAATTATGTCTGTCTGCAGGACTTAATCCTGTGTTTGAGAGACAGGATATCTTAGAGCCTGGGAGTCAAGACTTCTCTGCAGTGAGCGCAGCTCTTCATTGCTGTCCACGCGCCTGCTCAGCTGATGCTGAGCATACCCATGCTCCTTAAAAGCCAAAGAAGAGGGAGGTCTACAAACAGCTCTTCGAAAATCTTCTTCAGCCTCGTGGAACTGGAACTGTGGGACAACACGCCTGTCCAAATAAGCTCGTAAGAAACTTTGCCACAACTTAGCCACCACTACAACCGTGAAAAAGTGGTTTTAGGTAGTGAAGGCAAAAATCAAGAACATTCACTGTGAATCTTCTCCCAGACCCTTTTCACAACCAGAACTGCGGACTGGCCACCAGACCAGTCTGTTAATACCTACCTCCAAAACATGGGTTTACAACTAAAGCGCCATCTTAGCTAACGGGATCATATCCTCTGCTTGAATCTCTTCCCCTTGGTACCAGATACAACTCCAGGAAAGGACACAGCAGCAACTTTAACAGTTTGTGCCTCTCCACCCTTCTCACTGTGGTTAGTCCCTGACCCTCACTGCCCTCCAGATCCTCTCAGCTCCTGGCTCTGTTCTCACTTGCAGGGTCTTGTTACTGCAGAACAGAGCAGCTCGCCAGTCTTGACCTGAGTATGAGGAAGAATCCCATACCTAGGGAGTATTGGCTGCCTTGGTAATATGGCCTCTTGCATGAACCTTCATAGTCAGGAAGAAGAACTCCCCCAACCCCTTTCTGTCAGGCATATATTAGTTTTCCTTCAGCTACGCAGCTTTTTCATCATCTTTTGCTATTTCCCTATCACCTTGAGGCCCACAATTTCAGTTTGTGAACCCCTTACAATTTTGCACTGCATAATAAATTTGAAACTAATGGCAGCTGCCTTAATTTTCCTAATTTCGCTTTGGTGAGCCCCTTATGAGTAGTTCAGGTATTGCAAAACCATTCCTGCCGTATACTGACCATCCAACTCCTTGCACTACTAGGTGCTAAGAAAGGTGAGCTTCATAGTAAAGGTCACACGCAACACCTCAGAGTGCAGTGGCCTTTGCACCGTTCCTGAAGAGCACTTCCCTTTCTGGGTGCCTGCAGTTGTGTTCGCACCAAGCAGTGTGTGTCATGCAGATACAGAAGGATGCAGCATCGGCTACAGTGGTCGTCTGTGCTTCTATTTTCGGAAGACTCTGAAGTAATTGCCCACATCAAACGAATGCTGCTTAGTCACCCACAGTACGAACGTACATATAGACAAGTTCTCAAAGGAGAAAAGAGGTTACGTACCAGTAACTGTAATTCTTTGAGATGTGTTGTCTGTTTGTACGTCTGCTATCCATCCTCCTTCCCTTGTCTTCTCAGTATCTTTCCAGCTTTGTGGGTTAAGTGAAACTGAGGGTCTTATGGTCACATCCTACAGGTACTGCTAGGACATAAACATCTCCAGCTTGAGTGTTTGCGATATGGACAGCAACAGTGTAAATGTACATACACACAACACATTTCAAAGAACTACTTTCTGGTAAGTAGCTTTCCTTACTCATAGTGCTGGTTGTGGGGTAGGTGTTCGGCATGCAGTGTGTGTTCTTTGGATTTTTTTCCCCTGCTTTTTGAGGAGGGCAGTCCTGGCATGAGGATTTTTTCTTAGCAATTTTAACTCTCATAGTACCTCTGAGGACTTCTATTCATCACAAGACATTCTTTGGAGCATCTAGACTTCTAGCAGTCATATTTCAGCGAAATGGAAATTCTTCAACTTGACCTTTATTTCACATTTCTGTCCTAGTCTGTTTTCGATACTTGAAACAACGTTTCCTCTTCTTTCCCCCCTACCTTTTCACAGTTAAACATAACTTGTAATTTTCTGTACTAAAGAAAGTAGCAACACTGAAGAGCTAAACATACATTATGTGTGCTAACTTTAAAAACAAACAAACAAACAAAACAAATAAGAAAAAAAAACCTCCAACAACAATTCAGTGTTCACTCTGCTCTACTTTCAGTGGAGCTAGCCTTTGCTGTCTGTTACTGTGGTCTGGTAGAGGCCAAAGAAACTACTCATACGCGTAATACAAGTTATTTCTCAATATTACTGAAAAAATCCAGTGCAGCGCTTAGAATTCTAATTATCTACATTCAGTTACACATCTCTATTCAGATATCATGGAGAGACGCAAACTGACTGAACACACTAGAAGTCATATTGCACTATTCATATTTTTGCATCTATACTTTCAGGCTGCTTCAAACACTCCAAAGCCTCCTCACTTTTAATAAAAATACAGTAGAAGCAGCAGCTTACCTTACTCAGGAATAGTTGTAGGTCAACTCAAGAGAAGTCTTTGTAAAGTTCTGAGAACGCCCCGCTTTACAGTCCAGGGACTGGAAGGACTTTGACTCCAACCTTAGAAATCATCCTGCTGTCCATCTTAGACACACAGTGGAGTTCTGTGGAATTGCAAGGCAAAACTGTCCTTGGTACCTGTGGATATGAAAAGCACAGGTGGAATCAGTGCAGGATTTAATAGCATTCATCTTCTCCCCTGGCACCCACCGACCAGCCCATCTGGGGCTCTGGGTGCTGCCAGGGTCAGAAATCAAGCACGTTCCCATTTTATTCTCATGCAGAGGCAAGATTGGGTTTGAAGATGAGATATTGAGCTGTATACTCTGAATAGGTAAGCTTCCAGTTCTGGTGCCAGTGTAATGCTTTGCTCCTTTTGAGGTTCACTTCCTCCCCTTTCCCTTACAAGTTCACTTAAATAAGGTATTTTCCGATTCCTTCCTCTGAGCCTGAAAGCTAGAAGAACACCCTTGTATTTGGAGTTGGCTAACGTGCGCCTCACAGGCTGCTGATTACTGGCTCTGCACAGTACTAAGACAAAGTGCAAGTACAGTCTTGATAAAAACTGTTCATTATGAAATTCCATTCCAAGAACTTAACAAGAATTTATAATTATTTGCAATAGAAGTACTAGAGGTACTCACTTTATTGTAAAGCATTTTTTTATGGTGCAATTCAATACTTCATATGCTTTTTGAAGGTAAGTTTGTGATTAAAAATCGTGTTTCTCACCTTCTTAAGTTTTCCATTTCATCAGATGAGATATCTGGATACTGGAAGAAACACTTCTTTATTTTTTGCATTTTTTTTTTCCCATGTAAAATTGCTGTTTAGAGGAATCCTGGAAATCTACAAGGGAAGATCTAAAACCAGTATGCCCATTACAGAAAGGAACGGAAAGCTTACCTCAGCCAACCAAAGGCAAAGAAGATATTAAGAAGAGAACATCTGAAAAGCGCTCAGAAAACGCAGCACAAAAAGCCAGGGTAGAAGGACCTGTAAGTTTAAGACAAGCAACACCACCTCCAACCCCCCACAAATTTAAACTAGAATGAGAGAACACAGGATTACGTTTATATTTGCTATTATTGTAATTTATTGTTAACCAGCATGCAAGCACTGTTGTGTGGTATTCAGCAATTTAGTTTTCATTAAGTTCAGATCGCCGTTCCTGTGTTAGACTAGAATTCTAGAATTTAGCATTCAGCCTTTTCCCTTGCGATGATTTCTTAGAACACTGCTGTGGCTTGAAATTTCAGCTTGGCTTTTGAAAAGAAACTAGTCATTTTAGAGGCAAGATGGTGTAAATGCTTTTATTTCACAAATACGTAATGTATATACCAAAAATTAATTTCAAAACGCATTTCCAAAAACCCAGAATTTATCAGAAGAGCAGCAGCTGAGGCAACGGGAGGACTACCTCAAGAAAAAGAGAGATATGCTGATGGCTACAAAGAAGGAGTCAAGAAATAATGTGATACCGCCAACAAACACTGACCAGAAAGAAGAGGAATCATCTCCTAAAGAGGTGAAGGATTCAAGTATTTTAATCATCCCAAACACTTCATAGCAAATAGACAATTTCAGTGAAGATGTAAAAGCTGTTGAATACAGTAACAACATAAAAGGAGCAAGTGGGGGGGTAGACAAAGTATTTTCTAATTGCTGCTTTTGCAGAAGCATACAGGCTAAAAGTGTAATGATTGTTAGCATTTTTTCCTTCTTCATTGCCAAATCCTCTTGATTAATTTAAACTTACAAGCCACTGCATTGCTGGCTTTCTTCTGACCTGTGACCAAGCGTTTGGACTGAAGAACTGGAAGGCAGCAGCATTTGACTGGTTTCAGTCACAGCGTACTTGTTAAGTGTTTCAGTGGATTGTCCTCTCACTGCCAAACCATCTTTCTTCCATTCTGCAGCATTGAATTTCTGAAAAATGACAAGTGTGTCTCACAGTGACTAATCTTAAAAGTTTTCTGGACAAATTTGCTGATCGTAAGACTGCTTGTCATTGCCTTTGTATTTGTAAGTACAGTGCAAGGAGGTAAAACCTATGATAACAACAGCAAATTCGCAGTGCAAGGAGAAACACCTGTGATAACAGCAGATGCCCTTGTGTATCAAATTGTTTATGCTGAGTTTCCATAGGGCATATTTGAAAAGAAAAAAAATTAAGAGTTTTATGTGAGTCAGCAGAACAACCTGGTAAGTGCTCTGTCTAATTAGGGGAGAATGTCACAACCAGGGAGTGTTTCTGGGTTTTTCTTCTCTGGTATCATAAAGGCCTGCTCTGCTTTTTAGTTGTTCAGGCAAATGCAAAATAAAATATGGCCACATTTTAAAATATGTAGGTATTCTGGATCGTGCAGGAAGCTTAAACTCAATTCACTGACAAATAACATCCTTAGTTGATATGTTCCTTAGCTTATGAGAAGCGCTAAAATCACAAAAATCCTTGCATGATGGGGGTGATAGAAAAGTCTAGCATGGGAACAAGAAGTCAATTATACCAAGAAAAAATAAACCATAAAACCAGAATCATGCGACAGGCTAAAGTAACCTGTTAGAAAAAGTTGTCCCCCAGCTACCTGCTGTGGCTTGGGGACCTGGTTAGCAGCTAGCATCAAACGTCATGATACGTACCAAAAAGGCAGGCAGTTTATTGCCTTTTTTTTCCATTTTGTTTGTAGGAAATTTCAGAAGAGAAGCAAAAGTTACTGCAGAAGAGGAAAGTGCTTGCAGAAAAACTAAAAGAAGAAGTTATTAATAAGCGGTAATGTTACGAAGCTCATTGCAGATCTCAATCACAGTAAGCAACTTTAAAAAAAATGATAGCCAATAATTGAATGGATTTGTTTTCAAATATGTTACATTTAGTTTTATAGAACTTTCAGACAAGCAACTCTGTACTTTATATAAAATATTTGAAATTACACTCAAAACAGTGAAAACGGATTTTCCAGAATGCTGGAAACTCACTGATTTTCACTGGAATGTACTCAACAGCGAGGCAGTTTAATATCAGCTCAGCACATGGATTGTGCGGGCTACTGGCCTCAGTCACTTAATAGAACAAGAGCAAATATTTATATCTGTTAAAATAATACTTAAGAATGTAAACAGTTTTGAATGAGTTATAATTTTTTTTTTTTTTTTAGGATTAGGGAACTTGGTTCTTTTCATTAGAATATTACAAATAAATTAAATTACTATTTTTTGGCTGTAAAGTACAATAAAATTTAAATTCACAAAGAAGTGTTTCTACCATCACCTTATTTTTTGGGAAACATAACACAGCTTGAAGTCAGGCGCCAAGAAGTCCAGATTATATGATTTTATATACTTTTTGAGCAGTTTACCAGTATCTTAGATTCAAGTTTGCTGTGAATGCAACTAAGTTGAGAAAAACTTTAGTTGCAAAATAAGAACTAGAACCATCACGAGACCAATTTGGTCCTAAAATCACACGTATTTAAACAAAACAAAAATCATTTAATTTGTTTTTCAGAGACTTACAGCCTCTGCTGTGTGTCATTTCATTACGTCATTGACTGTAACAGTGATTAGCATTAAAAGAACCACCCAACTACTTCAAGTTCCATGTAGCTTTTTATTAAAATAGCATTTATAACTGATACATGTTGGCAGATGGTCTTTGCTTTTTCAAAAAGCCTGGTAGCAGGAGGACCCCAGGCAGAGGAAGGCAGCTGCCCACCAGCACAGACCAGGTCAGATGGGGAAGCAGCTGTGGGACTGGGGGTTGCAGCCACAGGTAAGAGCCAGTTAGTGTGCTGCCTGTTGTGTTCTACAGGGAGTTAAAAGAAATTGAACAGCACAGCTGATGCAGCTTGATGCGGTTTTTCTAGTAACAATAAAAATTCACTGTACTCATTTTTCATTTTTGAGGAAAGAGACTTCTGTTGGTCTCATTTTTTTTGTAAGCACCTGACTTAGGAAAGAGCTGGAGTGGTGGGAGCATTGAGTGAGAACTAACATGCTTCCATCAGACCCCCAGAGAAGTCACCCTGGGCACCTGTTAAATTAAGAAAAAAAGCAGGACAACTGAGGTCCACAAGATGACACAATTTTTCAGCCTCGGGTTAGTCAAGGCACATAGCGTGCAACTCTGCTGCCTGAGTAGCACATACAGTACTGGAGGAAGTTAATCATCTTTACTAATGGAGAGAAAAAATGGTCAAGAAGAAAAAAATGATGATCATTAGCAGGAGAGCAAACGCATGCCAGTGACACTGCAGCTATGCTTTGCCAGCAATTAATTCCCCAGATCTTCTGCAGTTGGAGCTGTCCGGGTGCTTCATCACGGGTGAGCAGTGAGGAGTCCCACACTTGGTTGCCTGGAGCCCACAAAAGGCAACACCGTTGTCTGTCAGAACACTTGGGTCTAGCTTACAGGTCGGTAGAAACTCACACACTCCCTTTGGGATTTCCTCTGGTGCTGCAGAGTTACTTTTCAGACTGCACAGTAACTAATTTTAAAGAATATTCTAAAACGGCCACCTTTAAAGTTCTGACTTAACTTACCATGTACAACAAACCAAACAAAAGCAGTAATTATGGAATTACAGGGTCACATTTTAATTCCTGAATTTTACAGTTCAGCATTAATATCACCACATGTATACAAATGGTGTAAAACAAGTACAGTGGTATTTTTAATACAAAATAAACTTCTGTTTTATGGAAAAACTATACTTCATATCTACACAGACAGCCCATCTTTTTCCAAACAATAGCTAAAATTAAAATTAACTACAAAATCTCCAAAACAGAGAAACTGCTTCAGTTTAAACTATTCCAGGAGAAATGGACCCATAACACATTACAAGAGTGATCTATGTGGTGGATTGCAGCTGTTTTCGTATTTTTTTTTAAAAAACATTTCTGACATCAATTGTTGGGAAATTTCCTCTTATTTCTTCATGATCTTAGATCACATATGGGCAAACTAACATTAAAATATTTACAGTTCACTTCCTGCTCTTGAAAATAAAACCTGGACTGTTTGCCTCTATCAGCTTTACCTATTTTCCTTGTTTACCTACGTGGAATGTGCTTTTATTTTTAAAAAAGCAGCTTTCATCTTGCACCCAGATTTAGGTGCTGCTTGTCGCTTCTGCCTCAACAACTGGTGTCCTGCTAGTAATAATTTCATCTTGGTCCAAAAGGAGTTTGATGTTAAACACCACTAAGTTCATCACTATTAACAACCTGTTAGTGTTTCTTGTTACCACCTCAATTACGCGATTTAAACTTGCAAACAGGAAAATCCCTTGCTGCTTTGAGAAGAGACAGCTCATTTTAACAAAGCGGAAAGTGAGTCAAATTCGGCACAACAAGAAGCCGACAGCTATTCGAGTGTGCCGTGTAAAGCACCAGTGTGACACAAGCAGTTCCTGGAGATACTCTGGAAGCAGTCATTCCTTGGCATAGATAGTACTGGTATCTAATTGAAAAAAACAAGCAAAACCATCCATTTTGAATCCAGCTTCCGTTTTCTCCTCTTTAAAAATACAAATTAAAACTTACTTATTTTTAAACTGTTTTAAACAACTCAACATGCACTATAACTGCAGTGTCCCTCCCTCCAACCACGAGAAATTCAATTGGTAATAAATGGTCCCAAAATCTGGATTGTTCTTATGCAAATACAGTTAGTTTTCCCTTAATTTTTTTTTATTTTTTTTTTATTTTTTTTAAAAGAGGCATTGCTAAAAGAACACAACTGACAGCACCATTACAAAATTAAGATTACTGGGTTCAAAATTTAAGCTTGAATTCTTTTTCCTAGCTCTGCTTAACACTGGGGAAACCCTGCAATATTTAAAAAGAAGTTTACCTTACCTTTCCCTCCCCCTGCCCTCCCAACACCTGAGACTTTCCTCGCTGAGAAGCCATCATCCAGGTTCTGTGAATACTAACCCACTTTTTTTTTTAGTTTTTATTTTTTTTAATTGACAGCCTGAATGGCAGCCTCCTTATTTACTAGAAAGATATTAAGTTCCTCGGAAGCCTTGTGTTTACAGAACTAACCCTTTCTAGCTCATATACCGAGTTTCTTTTGCTACTCCTTGTGTTATCTTACATACTCATGGGAGAAAGCTTTCTGAATCAGATTCTTTTTAGCTCTTAAAACAGTTGCAGCATTTGAAACCCCATAATAAAAGTTTTTATTCCAAAGTTTTGGTTTCTTTTATGAACCCAGACGAGGTCTTTTCCTTGGAGATGTCTCTTCCTCTTCATCATCATCTTCATCATCAGGATAATCCACCAGACCAACTAGACTACCCTGCCAATTTAAAAAAAGAAAATCCTATATTGAAAAAAATACCCAGGAAGGCATAATTTTTAGTATATAACCCCCAATGAGCTTGTCCAGGACACACAAGCCTGCAGAAGGCCAAGTCTCTCTTAGGATATGTAGTGGGTTTACATGGCAAGGTTTTGGTAGCAGGGGGGGCCATAGGGGTGGCTTCTGTGAGAAGGATCTAGAAGCTGCCCCATGTTTGGTAAGGGCCCCACTGCTGACCAGAGCTGAGCCAATAAGCGATGTTGTTTTGCGCCTCTGTGAGAGCAGATTTAAGACAGGGAAAAAAAAATGCTGCGCCACTCAGCAGCTGGGAGGGTGAGAGGAGTGAGAAACAGCCTTGCAGGCGCCAAGGTCAGTGAAGAAGGAGGGGGAGAGGTGCTCCAGGCGCCGGAGCAGAAGTCCCCTGCGGCCTGTGGTGAGGACCATGGTGAAGCAGGATGTCCCCCTGCAGCCCATGGAGTACCACGGTGGAGCAGGGTTCCACGCTGCAGCCCGTGGAGGAGACCACGGTGGAGCCTGTGCCCCGAAGGAGACTGCGGCCTGTGGAAGACCCCTGCCGGAGCAGATTCCGGGCCGGACCTGCAGCCCGTGGAGAGGAGACCACGCAGGAGCAGGTGACCCGGCAGGAGCTGCTGCCCGTGGGGGACCCAGGTTGGAGCAGTTTGCTCCAAAGGGATGGACCCCGTGGTACGGACCCATATATGGAGCAGTTCTTGAAGAGCTGCTGCCTGTGGACAGCCCACGCTGGATCAGTTCGGCAAGGACTGCATCCTGTGGGTGGGACCCCACAGCACAGGGGACGAGAGTGACCGAGAAGGAGCGGCAGAGAAGAAGTGCTATAGACTGACCATAACCCCCCTTCCCCCGTTCCCCTGCGCCGCTCGGGGGGAGGAGGTGGAAGAGGGTGGATGGGGGGGAAGGTGCTTTTCGTTTCTTTTCTTTGTTTCTCACTTCTCTAGCTTGTTAGTATAAGCAATAAATCTTACTTTCTCTCTATGCTGAGTCTGTTTTGCCCGTCACGATAATTATTGCGCGATCTCCTAGTCCTTATCTCAACCCTTGAGCCCCTTTCATCGTATTTTCTCCTCACTCCTCTTTGAGGAGGGGGAGTGAGAGAGCGGTTGTGGTGGAACTCGGCTGCCCACCCGAGTAAAACCATCACAGGATAGCACTCAGATCTACACTTACTTGTTTTCAGAGTTTTTCATAAACGAGTAATTCCCCTCTCTACTGCAAGTGTTATTTGTAAGTCAAGGACGACATATTTTAATCTCAAGGGTGAAATGGAGCTTCCTTGTTCCTCTGCATCCTGGCCTCAGAATTATTTCAAATCAATTTAAGCTCCCAGCTGGACTGCCACAAAGCCTAAAGCACACACATGCATTTTCCTGGCCAGTCTTTGTTACCAAGTCCCTGACAAGGTGCTCCACTAACACAGTTCAGGACAAAAGCCCAAGCATGTCTCACACAAGCAACTGGACAGTTAAAAGTAAGTTGAGGAAGCAGAGCAGCTGAGTTATGCAGAAGAATCTAGATCGAATGGTGCCCAGCAGGTTACCAGCAGGTTTCCGTTCCTGAACAGTTCTTTAAGCCTTCCCCCACATTAGTAAGGGTTTAACTTCACAGGGCTTCAACTGAACACACGTAAACGAGACCCCACCTAGAGATTAACGCTAACCGTACCGCAATACAGCCCGTAACATTTCATTATTACTGCTCTGCGCCCTGAAGCGGGGACAGCTGCTTTGTCTAAGTTCTCCCACCTTCGTGGCTGTCACTGCTGTGGTCAGGGTGGCGTTCTTTGAAGAGGAGCCATTGGAGCTTGCTGGTGACGTCTGAGCTGCCACAGATTTGCTGTTTGTACTGTTTGCACCATTGGCTCCGCTGGCTGAGTGGGAAAAAGTGAACTTGAAACCTCCAGCTGAAGTCCTTTTGGGAAGATTCTCTTTGTCTTCGCTCTCTTTAGCTGAGGGACAAACATTTGCATGCTTAAGTATCAGCTGTATGCCACAAAGCACAATCCAGAGCATCACAGGGGGCAAAAGCAGCCTCTTGTAAACTTCAGTTTAAATGAAAGCTCACTCACTGACCTCATTCAAAGCACAACAGCGTTCCAAATGAGAATGGCACAGCTGGACATGGGGACAGCACCATCCAGTACACACAAATTTGTAGAGATTTGGTTTTGAATACCGTTTAAAATTGCCCTAGACATGCACCTAGTTAACTCATTTTAATCCTAGCCTGGCTTGCAAACACACGTTGGGAATTTGCTACTTAGGACTTGAACACCTTTACTCCTGCTTATAGTTCAAAACACAAGCGACTGGTTTGTTTAGGTGACACTTCACCTATCTGGCACACAGCACACCCAGAGACGACAAGCTGAAATTACGTAAATACCTTTTTTAGTTTCCATAAACTTTTCATAGCTATCTGGAAAATCATCCTCTGGTTTCGACTTTTCAACTGGAGGTACGACAGCTTCACCTTCTTCCTCTTCATCTTCATTGAACCACATTTCTTCATCCTCCTCTAAGGCTCTTGCATCTCTGCGAAATCTATTGCTACGCAATATAGATGGAACACTGTAAGAGACACACGACAAGTGATGCAAGTTTTGTGCGCTGTTTCAGAATCGGACAGGATCAGAAGTGGCTTCGGTGCTTTAAAGTGAATTCAGCAGTTTGGGAAGGCAGTTTAGCTGCCCCTTGTTCTGTCAACGTGAGCTTCACCAAAACCCCAGCTGACAAGAAGGGGGACTGAAACCTAACTCTGAATGAAAAAGATTCTGCTCTTCATCAGCTGGAAGTTTCCCAACTAACACTTAATGTATTCACAAACTGAACTGTGCTAGCTAGAGTAAGCCAATGATGAAAGCCAGATGCAGGTTTATTCTAACTGGCATTTTAATTGTTAATAAAATAATACAAAGAAACATGGCCTTCTGCTTTTTCTGCCCCCTAGGAAAGATTAAAAAAGCAGTAAGGTGATACTACATAACGCTGGAGAAGGCTCAGAATACATGAAATGGTTAGTACCTGTTTAGTTTCTGGTTTTGCCGGTCTTTTTCTTGCTCATATTTTGTCTTCAACCCCTTGAATGTCTGAACGTATTCAATAGATTCAAGTGCATTATAAAAGTTTTCAACTATATGTGCAATAAGTGACTTAATATCTTCCTGTGTAAGAACAAAATAGTATTTAAGTCTCATATAGTAACATGCAGAAGTTCAGAAAGCTTTGGAGTTGATCAAAGAGTAACTAATTATCCAGTATGAAGACACTGTAAAGAACAACAGTGAAATCTAATTATCCAGAACTAAGACATCATTGTAAAGAACAAATATGAAATCAGATTTTTCATAAATAAAGCCAAAGTCTAGAAATACATGGTTAGAATTTGTCATAAACAACCAATATTTTCAGTACTGTACCAATCCTACTTGTTTCATTAAACCATGATGTTTGTTAACTTTGCGGTCTAGACCTTGAGAAAAAATTAGTTTAACTACGCTCTGCTCTCACCACAAGTTTTAGTTCTCTTTCTAGTCATCAGTAGCTGCATCAGCACGCATGGGAACGAGGCACCTTTTGGTCCCCTACAAGTCTCACCGTATCAGGCAAATCTGATCAACATCAGCTCATATCACAAGGGCAAAAGTCATCTGAAAACACAATGCGTTTTCCTTTTTGCTGGAAATGATAGCAGCTACAATACCCTAGGACTAAAGAGTGCTCTTCATATTCAGAGACCACAAAGATGCCGTGAGAAGACTCCCACACACCAGTGCATTTGCCCTGAGTAGCTTAGGAGCTGTTGCAAGCCCCCGTTTTGTACCCCAGCAATACAACGGAGTGCCCCTGTTCGTCCTGTCCACGTATACACCGTTCCCAACAATGCTGACAGTGAAGAGCTACTAATTCGGAGCTGACACTCAGAAAGCACACGTAAGATTTTCAAGGACAACGATCACTAATTTATAGTCAAATTGTGTATTACCAGATCTGAGACTAGATTTACTCCCGTATGACATGCTTCACTGAATTCTTCACTTCGAAGTTTGGTCCGAGACAACTCAGTCAGCCACTTGGAAGAATTTCACCCACAGGACACTATCTTTTACGCAGACATACACACAAAGAGGGCCTCTACATACTCTTGGAGGGGATGATGAAGTAGAACAACAAGCAGCAGCTTACTGGCTGGCTTCTACTTGAGTATCTATCCCTGGAACTGTTAGTTTGTGTGTTAATACTTAAAATCACTATTTCATGTGGAAGACTTGCGTTTTGTTTTTCTACCTGATGACATTCACACACGCACGTATATGTAAAAGCAGAAGCAGCTGCTAACGTACCACTCTGATGAATTCAAACAGTTCGATCACAGCAGAATTGAGCAGGTTGTACCTCGTTCCATTATCCAACAGAGCATTTATAACTGGTTCGAACAGATTTCCCTTGGTGATATAACGGTTATAAAATTCATCTTTTAGGCCTATTATCCTCCTCATAAAGCGAAGAGCACCTACATGAAGAAAGAAAGAAAGAAAACAAATTATTTAATAATTACGTACCAGGACTCCAGCCTGCTGCTCTTGGAAAGAGCTGAAAAAAAATACACACAGAACTGATGCTACTAAGAGAAAGAAGGGCCCACAAAACAAAGAGCATGGCAGAGTGCTTTTTGGACAGTTCTAAATAACCATTTGCAGATAGTTAACTTGTTTTTTTTTTTCCTGAATCCTTCAACGTTTCTGTGCACGTGAATTTGATCAGGGTCCCTTAAGTTCTGGAAGAACAGCAGCAATAAGCTTTAGCAAACATGAAATTAAATGACTCGTTCATTCCTGTGCTTCTGTATCTGCTTTCCAGAACCAGCCACTCTTCCTCAAGTACCGTGGATCACAAAGTCCATTCTAGAAGCACTAGATTTGTGAAGCTTTTAGAGATGATCACAAATGATGCCCCCACTACCGTATCAAGAGATGCAACCACTCTCCTCCCACCAGAAGCTGCATTGGTCCACATGAACAGACACCTGCCACCTTTTTTCTTCTCCAAACTTACTAAGCAGCTAGTCTGCAATAGGAAATTAACACTAATTATGAACTTAGATGCACACTTGTATTTGTTACACATTCCACGCAGTACATAAAACACCTTGAGGAAGGAGGTAGTGACAATTCCATACTCACACAAGGCCAGAAACGTATGTTTGGAATTCATCAAGACCAGTACTCTTCTTAGCAGATCTTTGTTCATAATGTAATTCTTGATGTGATACGTATGGTGTTCCACACAGAAAGTAAGCAGCTCCAAAATTAAGGCAAGTAGTTGTGCCGTTTGATAGTTATCTACGAGAAGAAGTCAGGCAGTAAGATACACTACAGAAGGGGGAGAAAAAAGCGCTCTCACAGAACAAATCACCACCACCTTCAGTTGCTGTTATGCTTCCTGACATTTCAGCATCACACTGAAGTGCTTTAGCAAGCAGGACACTGCGTCAGAAGAAAACAAGTACTAATTCAGCTTTGTTTTTTCTTTCAGCCACAAAAATCACCCTGAAATGGCAGTGGGGCTTCTTCCATCAGCCAGCTCCTTGTTAGAGGTGCCAGAGGAACAGTGCGTGGTAGCACTTAAAAAGAACCTCTTAAAGAACCCTGAACAGACAAAAATCCAAACCATAGAAGTTCAGCTATGACTCCTTAGCATATACTCTACTAAAAGTGATTTTTCAGAAGCAAGGTAGACTGGGAAAAAAACCAACTACAACAACAAAAAACAACCACAAACCAAACACAACAATACCAAAAAAGTTACTTAGAAGGAGATGAAAATGTTCTTTCAGCTTCCTGCTGTCTCAGATGAAACCAAAAACCACCTACTGCAATAAAAACTAAAAAAAACATGGGCATGCCCTGTTTTCTATGTTGCTATCTTTTTATTTAAAAAAAAAAAAATCCAAAACTCAAGTTCAAGTAAAACTTACCAGGACAAATTGTATTACTCTTAGTGGACCCAACTACTGCATCTGACAAACAGAAAATAAAAGCACTGTAAATATTTAACAGATAGGGATAGATAAACGATTGTACCAAACTTTCAATCAACTCAAAACTTTCTATAAGCTATGGGGAAATATAAATGCAGCAAAAATTATAGCCAGCTGACGTTTCATTCAACTTATGTTACAAACTTTTAAATGCGTCTATGTGAAAATACATAACCTAGTACTTCGGAACGATTCCTACGTAGCTAGAAGGAAACGCCGATCCTAATTTCTTCAAGGAGTACTACCCAGTACTACAGATATTCTGTAAGTTTTCTTTTCATTTAATACACGTTTTTTTCTACTTAACATTGTGAGAACATGGTTAAGATCAAATCAAACACTTCAACACATTTGCAAAACCGTTCCTTTCGTCCCTTGAAAGTGTACTTAAAAAAAGCACCTGGGAACTACAGACACTTGGCTTTACAACAACTATTCTCTTAAACCTCACTGGTAAAAGTGTTTTAAGATTAATGACATATATATATCATTATCAGATATATTATCATCGTCAGATAATGTTTTAGAAAGCACAGCGCAGAGGCGTTCTCATTCAAAACTGCAATACAGGGCAAGACTGCTCACAGAACCCTACAACAGAAGGAACAATGGATTTCAGGACACAAATTCTCAGCTTGCATCACAGGCTCACGGCTGTTACCAGTGCTGTAATTTCAAAATATTACAAGATTTTTAAACAAACAAACAAAAATTACCTTTTTCACATTTATCTTCTGATGTATTAGCCAGAAGTGGTGCGGTAAGAACATGCATACAATGGTTGTAGAAGAAATTGAGAAATTCGCTTTTTTCTGTTTTCTGGAACAAACATAACTTTATTAAATACTGGCATTTGTATACAGCCTCTAAAATAAGAAAGGGTGGTAACATAGAAGACATCCTGCAGATAATTCTGACTCCCTCTGGGCTGCCTGCAACTTCTTGATTGGACTGCAAAATTATCTCACTCAAAATATATTTCTTCATTTTGGGAAGAGACCCGAGACACCAAACCAACCTCAACAGCAACAAAAGCCCACCACGGATGCAAAAACATCCTGAAAAGACAGAAGTGACTCGAAGTGCTACACGTTCTTAAAGGCAGTCATTTTACCATAGTCACCTTCAACACTTTACACCAAAACCCATCATCTTGTCCTTTTCCCTGCGTTCCATGCAATACACACCTATCGATATACAAGTGGGATTACAACCTGCTTTCTTGTGATTTGGCTCAACACTGACCCCCCAGACTCTTCTCCCAGTATTATCATTCAGCTACCAGGAGTTATGACTGAACTAGTATTATTTTACCGAAGAACTGGACTGCCTGTGTTAATAAATACTTGCACAATGCCACATACACGTACCTTTTATTATCAAAAGTTAATGGAAGTTTATTTTTCGCTTGTTAAATTTCAGCATCAGACCACACATAGTGTTAGAAGACTTCTTTTTTTAAAATCCTCTGACCAAAACAACAGTAAGGAAATCACGCTTTCAATTTTGCTGAGACAGTAAAGTGTCTTTACCCCTCTGTATTTTCTTACATTAGCTGTGGCCAACATATTCTCTGGATCTATCAAAGTACGCAAGAGCCCCATTAGCTGCACGGCTCCCCCAAGCTCAGGATCGGTATCGCAGATCATCTGCTCAATGACCACATTGATGAGGAGGATATCCTGGAAAAAAACAATTATACACAGAGTTTCAATAGTGGAATGACCTCCCTACTTTCTATATTAGGGTGTTTTGTTCATTATTTAAAAGCAAAAAAGTGAAATGGGAAAACTGGAAGAGCTGCATTTGAACACTGGAGCTCTGTCAGGCACAACGCACCACACTTAAACGTCTCTGCCACCATTTTATTACTGTACACACGTGGGACAGCAACATGCTCAGAAATTTTTATATCTCAAATCTAATTCTCCTTATGTTTCTACCATCTACTTTTTTGAATTAACTGCATACAAAATGCTGAAGAGCTGTTTTTTTTATTTATTTATTTCGTCATTGTTCTGTCTTTAAACTAATACATTCAGTGCATTCAACAAACTAACGCATTTTTACTTACGTCGTCACTCTGTTGGGCCTCTTGCATTACAAATTCTCGGACCATCGATGGACTAAATTCTACCAGATAAGAAAATATATCTGTAGCAGCAGATCTAACTTGCAAGTCATCCATCCCCTAGTAAAAATGAGATCAGTTTATTGCAGAACCATTTCAAGCAGAGCTGCAAAGAGTCAGGGAGTTACAAGTTTTGAGAACATTTTATTACAAAAATTTCTACGAGACATGCAGTGAACAGTGACAGGAGGAAGACAGAACAGTAAAATGCTTTGAAGGAGAAAAATAATGGGGGAAAAGACTGCAAGGATTTCTGTCAATTTGATGAACCAACTACACCAATTAATTTGTCTGAGTGAGAGAAATTTTTGTACAGCAAGAATTATTAATTTCTCTTAAGGTATGTAATTTTTTTCCTTCTGGTTTAGTGCACAATTTCTAAGCTTAGAAAACTAAAGTAACAGGAAATGCTGGGACTTGTCTAGGCCTGGAAAAGAACCATGAGACTAGAGTTCATCTAATCACTTAACATTTCTGTTACTTTTATATTTAGATAACAGTCAATGTCCTTTGGTAACCTCACACGTTGTTACTCTAGAATATGAAAAAAACACAACAACAGAATGCACAGTTTCTGAACAGCAACAGCAATGATGATTTGCAGTGGTCAAGCAGCAATAGCTGCTTCAACAAAAGGGGAGAAAAAGCCAGGTTTTCACAATTACGATAGATTAAACTGCTTTATACCACTGAAAAGAAGATTAGGATTGGACAGGAACAAGGAACCGTCCAAGATGATCTAAAAAAACTACTTAAGCACTGCTCCAGTAACAACAAAAATCAAACTCCAATGTGATGAAGAATCCTTCCAAATTTTACCCGTTACCAAGAAGGCTTCAAAGTAAATGCGAAGTAAAATCAGTAATAGTGATAAAGTTGGGCAACTTCACAAAATTGGAGATCTTCCGGATTCAGGACGTTACTATAAGCTAAAGCTTTCAGAGGAACAAAGTTGTCCAATTAAACTTACAGAAAGATGTTTAGCACATCTGAAAATCTGGCTCAATGTCTGGTTGTTTTTCTGATTTTGCCTCTTATGAAAATGTAATTTTCCCTTACCATTACAATTTCAAGAGCTGGAAGGATTCCCAACTTCGCCAAAGTTTTAAAAAACGCGTCTCTGTTCTGAGGCTGTAATGTCTGAGAAAACGCGCAGAACTCCTTGAAGAAGTTAACCTGTAACAAAGGGAAAAAACCAACACAGGTATTTGATTCAGAACGCTCTGAAAGTCAGAAATACTTATGATTTGTATCAGAGTCTGTGCGCCAGTGGGTATGTGCCTTCCTCTAAAACAGACTCATCCAGTCCTCTCCCCTCCAACATTCAACAGCAGGTAGGCAACGTTACGGGTAGAAGCAAAAGGAAAACAAAGGCAGTTAAAAACAGATGAAAAAATCCATTAAGAGGCTGCGATGGACCTCAGAGAACTACAGTCATTTTGTAGCTCTTTTATCCCACCTAGCACAGGGAAGATTTATACTTCTGTCTGGCTTGCCTTTTGTTTGAAGGAACAAAGATGTTTTCCGATAACATACGCTCTAGATTTTTGTAAGGCAACTTAAGCTGATAAACATACTCAGAGATAAATAACGTTTGTAAAATATGCGCCAAGGGACTAGTGTTAACTCTCAGTCACAGGACTGAAAGGCCTCACTGAGTGAGCAAGATACAGTGGGGAAAAAAGCAGCAATTGGATACAGTACGCCAAAGAGGACTTTGAAGAAAGTACGTTTTCAAGCCTAGGACTCAAGCTTAGCACTAGCACTTTCTCAATAGTAAAACTACTTAGAGCAAGTAAGTCAGAGTTTTACCTCACAAGAAACACTGTCCTAGGGAGCACAAAGACTACACTGCATTAGAAATGACTCTCGGGTTAGGGAAACACCTCAGGGACTGCAGAACCAACAGAACACCTTCAACATTTCTACTTCATCTCTCAAGTTGAAAGCACTCAGCCACCTACTGAGTCCGCCAACTCACCAATTCACATCGTTTGTCATCATCTGTAGCTTCATCTGTTAGTTGTGCAAAAACTTCAGACAGAAATTTTTCATCTTCCTGTGTAACATAAAAAGAAAGTGACTTAGCACACCTTACACATTAGAACTCTTATCTATACAGTGCCAGAGCCTATTAGAAGTCAGATTGAAATTAACTATTTGCTCAACTCATAGAAACAAAATATGTGCACTAGTAGATTGGGTAGAAAAGCTTTTTTTTTTAAAAAAAAATAAACAGTCACCTGCATTTTACCACTGAAAAGGAAGTTGCAGCACCCGTTTGAGAGCTCCGTTTCCAACACCAGTCTCAGCACGTGCTGCATGCGGCAGGCAGCACTGCTGGCTCCAGTCCCAAAGAACCTCTGGCACTTGCCCTCTGCTAGGCGGCTCAGATGCCTACGGTTCTGCCCTACAACCTGCAGGCTGGCTGGGTGGTTTTTCCCTCACATCCTGGCACCACAACACCATAACCCGTCTGTCTGATGCGGGCTCCCCCCCCAGGCCATGCACACAGCCAAGCGTTTCAGTTACACCATGGCTCAACACTCGAGAGGTGCACAACAAGCAGGGTGAACAGCGTTACCTCCCAACAGCTCAGGCGCGTCCTGCCCTGCACACCGATTTCCCTGCACGCACGTGGAGGAGTGCTGGCATTCCTTCACATCAAACAGCCCGTCACCTTCTGAATACGGTGCAAATCTCAGAGCCAACAGCAGCACTTTATTTTTTTAATATTTTTAAATTAATTAAGTCTGTTAAAAAACCAATCATAACACAAGAGGCCAGGAACTCCCCAGCACGGACTACTCGGCAACAGACAGATCTCTGGCTTGTCTAGCGCTGCGGCCCGGCGCAGCCCTGGTGTCCTAAAGCACAGGGTGGATCTAGGTTTGTTTTCTGGGCTTGCTGCGTTTTCCACATGCCTGCCCTTCCTCCTCAGCAGTGCTGGGTCTGCTGCTCCACGTCCCATCCAAAGGGCTTCGCTGCAGTAGCAAACAGCCCGGTACTCCTACAAACTGCACCTCCTAGGGAGCTTTCCCAGCGCATTTAGGGTAATAAGACTTCTAATTCATTCACCAAACCCAAAGGGGCTTTAAGATCCTTGTGCCGCAACAAAAAGCTGATTTACACCAGCAGACTGGGAAAGCGGGCCTGAACCTGAAGCCCACACTACAACGTAACCTCCCCCAAGCACAACAGCCAGCAACTTCTCCTCCTCCTGTGCTTTGCCACTTACAAATCCAAGGCAGGTCAACTGATTTAGGTGTCAATACTACTTGTAAATCAGCACGCTCCTCTCAGTCACAGTCTCAAACCAGATGCACCCACGTGCCAAACACTTGTATCGACTATGGCAAGGCCGGCAGTGACCGAGCAGCGAAGAACTGACAGCACTTCAGAGCTTCCTCCAGCAAGTACTACAGGTGAGAGTCACAGAGCCACTGCTTTCAGCTAAGGTACAAGTACGCGTGCAGCGCAGTAAAACTTCGGTGGAAAATAAAGAACTTTACAGAGTTTTAAAGAAAATATCTGAATGGAAGTCATTCATTTTGCTAGCAGGATTTACTTTCTAGTTTCTTCCTGCTATTCAACCGAAGTAAAAAGAAGCCCAAAAGTTTACCCATGTAGTTTTCTGTCCTTTTTTTTTTTCCTCCAGTCCTCTGCTGCAGTCTTACGGCAATATTATTTCTCCACTACATGCATCTTTCCACAATTTCAATACTCTCTTCTTCACAAGAAAACAGACGTGTTTGTGAAGTCCTGTTCCACACAAATGTGCCATTTCCCCAAGTACCCGGACCGGAAATTGAAAACATTTTGGTAGCCATCAGCTTGCACAACAAAATACGGACTGACAACACCCCAAACGTCAGCGGATGCAGCACAGCGCTTGCACCAAGGCTCTTCCTGCAGCCTAGCTTTGTGGTGGCAATTTTGGTTATCTATTATTACTTTGGGATATCAGTATGAAGAGAAGATGAATTGAAATTAATCCATTAACTACTTTATACTACAACGTGAACGTGTGAAATCAGTACAATAAGATGATTGCTTACAATCCATTAAAACATCTGTAAATAAATTCACCTATCTTTAAAAATCAAAAATAGAAGCTTCAGAAATAAAGGGAAACACAATGCAAATGACAGCTTGATTACTTTAAACAGTGTTATAGAGCCATAATGAATTTACAAACTACACCTAGATGCATCTGTACATGATCCATCTATACCGTATTAAAAACCACTTACCTGCAACATACTGACAATCTCAACTTTGTTGAAGAAAATGAAGGAAGTAAGGGTAGAAAGAAAATTCTCTTCAAAAACAGATGGTGTCGGCAAGATGATGTCCTGAATATACTGTACCCTGTAAGTCTGGTGGATTTTTTGCCTGAGTTCAGAGTCTGTTATAGGAATAACCTCCTTAAATTTTGCTGTTTTGGTCAAGAACTCCCTGTGCCGTTTTGGCTGAGCCAAAGAAGGATCATACTCGAGGCATCCAACAACATCCATAATACACTCGTCAGAAAACATCACCTCAAACAGAGTTGCTTTATTGAGGAACAAAATTCCTCTAATAATTTCATATAAATGATGCAAGCCTTCTGTGTTCTCTAAATTCTCGCAGACTTGGAAAAGCTGCAATAGTTTTTTAATGTAGCCTTCATTCTCCAAGGCCAGCGCTAGCTTTTCTCTACGGATGGGTGAGGAGAGAACAGAGGTAACTAGGTCAGCAATCTCTTCAAGTTTGTTGAGTTCACAAGAAGGAAGGTCGATCAAAGGACTAGTTTCAGGCATTTCTTCTATGTGCTCCTCTTCAGACTCGATAAGGTCCTGCGTGACTTCCACTGAAGGATCCTTACCCTGAACCTAAGAACAGAGCGGGCACAATTACTGTCTCATCCCAATACATACGCAAGAGTAAATCAAGTCGATAACACGTACATAAATCCTTTCATACCTTCAGCTGCCTGGAAAATACCTAACCGTGAAGAGAAGGAGAAAGTTTGCTGCTTGTGAATCCTACAGAAGTCACTACCATTATCTTAACAGGTATTTCTCAAAAAGCGAAAAAAACAAAACAAAACAAACCACCCAAACCTAATGACATCCGTGAAATAAAGTAGTCTGAAGCACCTTGAAGATAAACACAAAACATACTAGGAGAAGATTCAAAACCTTCTTCCAGTGTCTCCAACAGAAGGGTATGACGACTTCAAGTCATGATAAGAGCCCACGGGTGAGCTAATGTTACACCAACCATAACAAAAGGACCAAGAACAAAAGGCACTAAAGGGTCATGCCCAAACTGAACGGGAAAAGGGACGCAATCACCTCATCTCCTGCTCTGCAGTGCTTTGCTTCTGCTCTGTGTGCCCCTCTCATCTCCTCAGCCTTCTCACGCACCCTACACTTTTTATCCCCGTCGCTGACCCAACCCTAAGATCCATAAATTCCCGTTGGACCTCCCTCACAAAGGATCACCTCTCAGTCTTGAAGCGCTAGGAGTTTTGAAATTCAGTGCAAGAGACTAAGACTAATGGTTTGTGCTGTCTGATCACTCAGAGACCTCCCTCTCAGACGGGTGATCAGCTCAACCCCAAACGGGACCAGTGTAAAACCTGGACTATTTATTGGACACGTGTACTTGCAATTACTAGCACTGGTTCCTTTCAACAATGGTGTTTGAGAACTGGCTGAGAAGACTTGTAGCCTAATGAAGGCTAAGTTTAAGAATGCATCTAAATTGCCTGGTTTGTTCAAAGCAAACTGCTAGAAAACCCGAGTTCCAAGTACCTTTAATTACAGCTTTACACTTTTAAAATCCGATACAGTTACGGTAAGTTCTGACATGAAAGCCTGGGCTTCTTCTTTTAAGTACACATTGGTGCAATTCCACCGACTTGTTAATTCCAGAGCTGAAAGTGTAAGATCTAAACTCTGTTTCATAATAACGAAGATTGAAATATCCGCAAGACATGGATAATAAGACTTAGGTCGCGATGAAAAAATGACCGAGATTGTGAGCTCTGACAGCAATGCCACCTCTGCCTCTCACAGAGCAGGATGAAAAAGGAAAGCCACAGAAAGCAGTGATGAGCATACGCTTATTTTCCAAATAGATTTAAAAATTACAAACCAAATACACGAAGCCACAGAAGACACGACATCATTTGGAAGAAACAGAGTATTAAAATATAACCGTACCTGGCAGATTTTCTCCCAGATTTCATCACATCCAGCTTTTTCCTGAAAACTCAGTGCTAAATCATAATTTTCTGCTTCTGACCAAACAATCAAGGTGTCCTGTACAAGACAAAAAAAAAATGTTTAAGACAGTTCAGACCTACACCACATTTCATCTGCATCCCATTAAGTCATGCCTAAAGAATAAATAATAATTACACTTGTCAAAAAAAGACTACAAGCCGCTGAAATATTAAGTTACCTGTTCGGCTGTAAGGGACATTTCTTTTTTGCTTTATGAGCATTCTCTTACATATTACCCATGTATATTTCCATACCCAAAACATTTATAAGGGCATTTTTCTGCAACCTCATTCCAAGCTGAGGCTCTTGGTCGTGCATGTGAACGCACACATCACAGGAAATTAAGAAAATGTGAATTATAAAAAGTTGTCTTCTCATATTTAAGCTGCAAATCAAAGCAAAAGATGACAGTGTTTCCTCCTCAGAAAGGGTTTAGTACAGCCGTAGCAATGTGAGAAGCAAAGCCTCACATATTACAAGCACGTGTCTTTTTCCTGAATCCAAAGACCTGCCCCATGGATTATATAAGGCTTGTAAGATACTGCTGAAGCTACCAACATCCTGCCAACAGGCATTTTCACTTGAGCCAATTTCCTTTCCCTCCATTCTTGTTGCCTCTATTAATTCAATTTGTACGCTTGCACAACACATCTAGGAATTTGTTGCAATTTCTGAACGGACTTTTTGTTTTTTTTTTAAAAAAGAAGTATTATCAGGTCGCTTGCTGCTCCAAGGTACGCATTTCCTTTCAGCAGATATCTAACAAAATATTTGATGCCTTATTTCACTACGGCACTACTCCTACTCTGAAATAAACATCACTACCTCATTCAGGTTAGAACACATCCTAGACAAGGGGATTCAAACACACGCTGAATAATGGCACCTGCACAGAAGAACTGTGTGAACGTAGCTGAACTGGCTGGCTGCGAGCTGCAGTACGTCTGTTTGTTCTTCCATTTTTACCCCTTCCTTTAAAAGAAACGGAGCGTGCCCTTAGCGGAAAGCGCTGAGCTCATTGCCCTGTGACCTGAACGCTGCTCAGAGATTTCTTTTTGCAAGTGTCCGACACCACACTGACACTTCTGTGCTCCTGCCACAAACGCTCACAGGTAGTCTGCCTGCTCCTGGGCTCAGCTTCACGCGTGGCACAGTTTTGCTTACAGCTGTCCAGCCTCATCTCTGGCTCACAAGCAGCTGAAGCGGTGGTTACAAGGTGTGATGTTGGGGCCAGCAGCTGAGCTGGCCTTCAAGGCAAAAACAACTGTCACCTGCAGGGACTGAGGAGCCTGACGGGCTCCCTGGCCTCGTTTGGAACGAACTGGCGTGGAGGAAAGCGGGCCCTCGAGTGCTCGCTCCGTATTGCCAAAGGCACTTTTTGTTTCGCAAAGACTGAAAACCAAAACACACAAGTTTCTGCTACTGTACGTTGTGTAATGTTATAAAGTATTCTGATGTAGGGTTTTTGAACAAAGCTTTGTATCCTTTCCATTCCCGTCCAGGTACGCTGAGCCATGCCAGTTTGTTCCCACGCTCTACAGCGTAACAGGAACTCAGTCACCAAATGGTTTCAGTATGCTACAAATTAGCAGCACCAACTTGCCTTTCACAAAGTGCCCTCTCTAAGAAATGCTCGTGTACAGGTTCATCCAAAAATCTGAATTCTTAGGTGCAATTTTTTGGCAGTTTCTCGTTTCAAATTTTTAGTTTTGTATCTGAAAACGTTCTGTGAAATTATGATGAACCTACATAACTATTATTAGCGTGCTGGGCAGCTGAACACAACTGCTGCCTCACTCCCCCTCCTCAGATGAGGAGGGGAAGAAGTAAAGAACAACTCAAGGGTTGAGATGAGGATAATTGAATTAAAGGGAAAAATATATATTATTAAGGAAATATTATTAATTAAACAACTCAACTAAAGGGAAAAAAAGGGAAAGGGGAAAAGGGAGGGGGAAAGGGAATAACAAAACAAGTGAAGGCTCTGTGGAAGCGCAGAGGAAAGAAATTATTCTCTCCTTCCCACCAACGAGCGATGCCTGACCACGTCCTTGGAGCAGGGCCTCGAGGCACGTACCTGGTGTTCGGGAGGAGGACAGACGTCGTCGCAAGGAGAGCCCACCCCTCCCCTCTTCCAAATTCCACCTTTTACTGCTGACATCATAAGGTGTGGAACATCCCTTTGGCTGGGTTAGGGCAGCTGCCCTGGTGACGTTTCTTTCTCACTTTTTTGCCCATCCCCTAGGAGGGTTGGAGAGAGTCCTGGTGCGGTGCCAGCACTGCTCGGCAGCAGACACAGCGCTGGTGTGAGCCCACTGCTGTGCTAGCTACAAGCGCGGAGCGTGGCACCGTACGGGCTGCTGCAGGGGAAGTTAACATCCCAGCCAGACCCAGCACAACAAAGCACCCTCTCTAAAAAATGCTCATTTACAGCTTAACCCCAAAATCACAATTCTTAAGTCCAATTTTTTGGCAGTTACTCATTTCAATTTTTTATTTTTGTAGCTGAAAACGCTCCGTGAAATTATGGATGCCCTAACACTCGGAAAACGGATACACCTCCATGCAAGCTAAAAACGAGAGGCACCTCAACACACAGACACGTCCATGAAGAAGTCCTGTTCACAGCCCAGAATCACTCCACTACCAGGCCTACCACAGTGACTCGGACGACTGCGTGCATCCATACAGACCCTACTTCATTTTTGTTACACTTCTCGGGTTACTGAGTTGTCACAATCTGTACTGCCCACACCGGTACAAGTTCTGTAAGTTTCTCCAAAAATGTTTTGGAAGGACTTCTGAAATACAAACTGCTCGAAGTGCTTCCAGTGAACAGGACGCAGAGGAACTGCACGGAACATCCAGGATCCTCCCTGCTCCCTTTCAAACATTTCCACTCGCTCTTACCAAGCAAGATGCTGCCTATTTCATCCTCTTTATTAAAAGGTAGTTTGATTAGAAAATAATTATCCGACACCAATATAATATTTACTCAGCCATGCGCTTCCTGCACGTCCCAAGACGACTCGAGATCAGACAGATATCCTCCAGACCTAGCTCCTTCACAAGACTACCGCTTCAGCCCGCTTAGATCAGCGACAGCAACGTGCCTTCATTCCCTCACACAACACAAGACAAAACAAACAAAGGTTAATTCAGAACAATTTGAGCTTTAGGAGTTCTAACCCCTCCTTTATTGTCGGTACTGGTTTGTACAATGCCTGCTACTCCCTCTCCTGGCTCAAGCCCCTCAGCCCCCTCCTCTGCCAGCACAGGTATGCTGTGCAGGGAAACAGAGAGAGGACGAGAGACAAAAAGAAATTAAGCCAGGAAGATGTGTTCCAGCAGGATCCGTTCCTACATCTAACCTGCTGCATGGCTACGTAAAGACTCTTGCTGGCACGAAGGGGTGAGGAAGCCCCTTGGTAACTGCTCTGGCTGGCGACAGCAGCACCCCTGGAAGCCTGTAAAATCCCAGCCTCAAGTAACTCCACCGCGCTCCTCTGCCCACACGCCGGGAACAGCAACCTCAAGGAGAGGGCGGAACAAGACCCAGGTGTGGCAACACCCTGAAAGCGCTCCTGCCGGAGCCTCCAGAAGGTACCTGGCAGCCACGGCGTGCAATTCTCAAAGCCTATGCCCAAAATCCAGGGAGCTGCTAAAGCTCTTGAGGTGTCTCCCATTCGTCGTGTAGACAGCATCAGGAATTCTTTCAGGCTGGGCAGCAGGGCACCCACCTCCAAGTCCTCGTTCTGTCGCATGCCTAACGCTGGGACAAAACTGAGTTCTGCACAAAAGCCAGAGTGACCACAAACACGACTCAAGAAGGCAGTGTTTACAGTTAATCAGTCATTAGAGCACTGCTTAGTGCTAACAGCATATATTGGGAATCATAAACTGATGCACAGCAACTAAATATTGGGTGTTTTTCCACAGAATGACAGTACGCAAATCCAAACTGAAGTGGCAGCTATTCCGTGAGTCAATTCAAGTTATTTTTAAGGATGTGCAGGCAGGGCGTGTTTCCTTTTCGTCAAGCTGAACCATGGTGTGGCTTTCCCCAAACCCAAGATCAGCACCTCAGTAAAAATCTGCACCTACGCTCTGACAAGTCATCAGCTACAAAAGCACCCGTCCTGGAGACACGAGCACAGCCTCCAAGTCTGCAGGCTACCTACCGCACAGCAGACTTCTACACTCGACTAGGGACACCGCGACCACCTCTGTTCTTCTCCGGTTAACCAGAATATTTTGCCTAATTCTTTACACCATTTAAATAACATCTGCTCTGAGACACCCAGGTGCAAGTACTACGAGCAGAGGCTGAAGTTTCACAGACTGCAGCACAGGACTGCTACACGAGGTTTTGATCTTTGCTACTCGGCAGCACATCAAATTCAAAGCGCTGTCAACTAAAAGCAGTATGTGTTCCGAAACTAGACAGATCTAGAACCCGTCTCCGGAAATCATCATTATTCCTCTTAAAAGCAATGCAAAACACCTCCAGAAGAGAAGTGAAGATTCAGCCACAAGGACACAAAGCATTAGGATTGGTAATAACAGCCAACCCAAACAAACTTCAGCCTAAGATAAGGTTTTTGGAGCTACAACCTAGAAAGTCTTTTGCACAACAACAACAAAAAACTCGTAATCAAGTCCCTTGAAACTGCTCAGTTAAGTAAAGAAGGTTTTCAAGTAAGCAGCTGTATGAAGTTTCAGAGTATAAGCTGCAAAAGGAAGCAATTCTAACTTTGCATCAACACAATCCGTGCTTGTATCTCGTTACGCAGCAGCTTCCTCTACTGAACAGGAAGCAGTTCAAGGCTCTCACCTTTCCGAACCCTGCAGAGCTCCCACAAAGACCGTCCTCCCTTTCCTCAGCGGCCCACCCAAGAAAAGCCTACAACCATCGCCTGACTAAATACACCAGTAGCTGAGCGAAAAACGGAAACCACAGCACACAGCCTGCTGAAAAGCTGGGCCCACGACTGACTCGCTCCAGCCAACCTGTGCTCAAGAGCTACACCAGTCTCTTTTCCCCAGTTCTCAGGACGCAGCTTGTCACCTTTCTTTCAAAAGAAAAAAAAATCCAGAACAAAACCCTTCATGATTCGTCTCTTCATCATTGAGGAAGAAAAAAAAATAGTTGTCTAGTGCTGAAACACTTCTGGAGACCATAATGATGAAGAGCAGCATGAAACACTGAACAAAAGAAATAGAGAATCTGCTGCAGAACAAAGGAAGAGGCAGGGAAAAAAAACACGTAATAAACCACAAGAACAATGAAGGCAGAGACACCAGAAATGAACGCAGAAGGAAAAAGCAATAAAAGCAAGAGATTTAGTAAACTAAGTTTTGTAGTGGATTAACAACGATGACCTATTAGCGTAGCTCCCAACTGTTTTACTTGTTTGTTCTGTAGAAGCCTTACCCCCAGGAAAGGTAACTGCAATTCAGCCCCAGCAAGGCTACTCACTTCGCTTAGGAGAGCAGAAGGTTTCGGGGCTTAAAAACTACACAACAATAAGGGTAGCCCCACAAAAACAAATTCCATCTTATTACTTCCACAGGGGAAAAAAAACTCTGGAAGTAAACACAACAGAAATAACAGAGCTGGCTGAAATTTTGCCTTCCCGACGCATCGATTATTTTGTATGAGCAGCTTCGTCTCCCACTCAAGGCCACATACGTTTCTAACTAATTTTCATATGTATGTATGTATTAATAAGGCGAACATGTAAGTTTCTGGAATACAAATCAGTGCAGCACCACAGGCTTCTAAGCAAGTTTTTCACCTCTATAAAAAAAAACAACATCACCAACTGCATGTCTCACTGCTTAGCCCTTTTTCTGGAAAACAGCGTAGTCTTCAGCTGGAGAAACCTACGGATACCAACAGCCACTTTGAACATAAAGCAACTCCTCAGCATCAGTAATCGGAAAAAAATAAGGCCTAGTAGCGATACTTGCCTGCTGCTTTTGATACGCGGTATTTGGATTTATCTTCGATTCTAGCAGTAGCGAACCTGAAAAAGTGATGAAGATGTTTACTGAGTTTAACCAAACAAACGTTCCCGTGGGTCTTACAGCAGCCGCCCGCATGCCAGACAACATACACAGCTTCCAGAAAGTCCTGGAGAACGATCTTCTTGAGACATAACTCCTGACAAACAAGCCAGGTACAACAAAATCCAACAGAAACACCCACGTAAAAGCGTTTCCTACTTGAGAGCAAAGTTCTCCGCAGCACTATTTTCTCCTCCTGAAACCCGGTGTGCCAATTAACTGCTTTAAAGGCCACTTAACAAATCCGTACCAATTTGCACCAGGTAGCACGCCGCACGGCATAAAGATGGATTTGCCCCCACAAGCCACGTGGGCCGTTTGCTTTTATTTCCTCCAACTGTCCTTCAGAAGTGAATCACCCAGATAGCACGAACCCAAAGACTTGACTTTGTGTATGTATCCTGGCAACAGCTCCCGAGTCATTTGGACCAGTCTGAGGTGGTTTATTTAGCACATGAGCACCTGTCGGCTGACCGAGCGGCAAGCGCGTACCACGCAAAAGGGAGCCTTGAGGTGAACGCAATATAATGGCACGTAATTTGATTGCCTTGGAATATGATCGGCGAATTTCTAGGGGAAAAAAAAACACCACACACACACACAAAAAAGCACCACCACCACTATTTATGTAGGAGTAAGGGGAAGAAAAAGCCACTTCAGAGCATGGGGGGGGGTGTAAATATTCCGGGCCCGAACAAGATGTCGCCCCACGTAACTTCACCTCAGACCAGGGCCCCCGGAGGGGCGCAGGGGGCCGGGCTCGGGGCAGGGCCGAGGGATCGGGCCCGGGGCTCGGAGCTCTCACCGTCCGCCTCGGCGCGCACCAGCAGCGACATCCCCTTGAGGCGCTCCACGTAGGTGGACGAGACGTGCCCGGTGCCCCTGTCGTCCCATTGCCGATCCTCGTTGAGGGTGTACACCTTCACCCGCCGCCGGGTGTCCGACATGGTGCGGGCCCGGCCTCGGCCCTCGGGGGGGGGAGACGGGGCGAGGGCGGCGGGGAGCGGGGCGCGGCCGCTCAGGGGCTCCGCGGGGCCTCCCCCGCGCCGCTGCCCATGGCCGCCCGCCGGCGAGAGGGCGACGCCGAGCCCCGGCTCGGGCCCCGCTGGCGCCGCTCCGGCAGCTACCGCCGCGCCGCCGCCATCTTGTCGGGCGCCTCCCGCCGCCTTTCTCTTCCTCCCCGCCCGGCCACGGGCTCCCCTCGCAGGGGCTACGGCGGCCGGCAGGAGCCGCGGGGCCGCCGCGGGACGGCGGCAGGGGGCGGAGCCGGGGCCGCTCTGAGGGGAGATGGAGCAGCCTCCAGTTAGGAGCGCTCCGGGTATTTCTTTCTCAGAGACTGCCCTAAAAGCCGGTCCCCGTCACAAACACCCCCAGCTAGGGCTGCCACCCCCAGCCCAGCAGAGTTAACCCCACAGGTTAAGATTTAGGGCGCCTTCGTGCCTGCCCTCAGCCCTTGTGGGGCACAGTGTACCACAGCGTACCAGTTAAGACAAACCACTCACCCTTGTCAAGCCTTGTTTTCATACTAAAGCCAGCTACCCCTTTCCTCTGTCCAAAAATAAATAAATAATAATGAAATTTAAGGCTTACTTCAGGCTACGGTGGATAGAAAGGAAGAGCACAGCTAGGGGACGGAAGGCTGGACGTGAAGCCCCTCTGCTAGGGGACAAGGCTGGACGTGAGGCCCCAGGAGCTCCAGCACTTACACGGGGAAAATGGAGCATGCAGCAAAGCCAGGCGTGTGAAGTGACGGGGACCTCGGGGAGAAGTTCAGAAGCGTCCCACAACATCTTCCATGCTCAGAAGGGAAGGGAGAGGGCAGAGCAAGTGCTCCCCAGGCCTGGGTGTGTCTCATTCCCAGACAAAGCGAGGCTCTTTTTGCTCTTGCCTAATTGCAAAAGCAGTCACACCAGTATAGCTCTTACTGAGAAGACTGGCATTTCTCTGGTTTAAGTTCAATCTTGTTCCAAATAAAGAGAAAAAGCAGTTTACTGAAGAATATGCCACCATACGTAGGCATGTACTGCGGTTCCATATGTTAGAAAAACATTCACTGGGCAGAAAATACTGAGAATAGTTACATCTATGCAACAATAATGTCTTGGGTTTTGCTCTGATGTTGTTTGTAACAGGCCTCTAAGGCTTACCACCATTCAGCACCCACTATTTGACAGCCACCGATCCTTTCCTAGCACAGCCTTCAGTCAGCGGAACAGACAAAAAGTTCAGCGCTCCCTCACAGGTGGAATATGGCATCTGAGCACTGGCTCGCCTGCTTATTTACTCTGTGAGAAGAACCCTTACCAGGGTTCTGGGGAACTAGGGTTCCCAGTCAAACCTGTATTTTTGTCTTTAACAGGGGCCACTGAAGACACAATCATTATCTTTTGCAAAAGATAACAAGATACACCTCTGAGAACAATCACATACGCTTATCTCGAACATACTTTCCGTGTGCATCATATAATTATGGATAACTAAGTCGGTAACTGTACAAAAAAAGGCCATGTTATCTTTGTAGTTTCACCAGCCATGGTTTGAGGATCACAACAAGCAGATAGGGTCCCAGCTACATCCTTAGTGGTCTTGTCTATATTATATGGCTTGATCCTCTCAAGGTATTACACAAGGACTATTTCTGCACCAGTGAAAGTCCAGTAAAAAGAAAAGAAGCACGTGAAATGAAAAAACAACAGACACTGCATACTGCTGCTTCAGGACATCTGCTGCTCTTAAACTCCTGCTTTCTTCTGCAGGACCTCTGTGCACACTCTTCAGTTCCTCAAACAAGTGTGTAAACGTGTGACCTCTCCTTCTAAAGTTTAAATATGACACTTATCCAGATACACACAATAGCAAGAAACCACACTAGAATATTCTGGAGCAAATTCTCATCTATCACGGTGGACAACTACAAAAGGAATAGGAAATATGCGAGCCAGAATCAGCACGCACAAAAAATATTTCTCTGCTTAAGCTACAAAATAAATCTGTGACCACCCCAGGGATGAAAACTACCTCTGTGGAAAACCTCCAGAACAGATGCAGACGTTATATTCCCTTGGTCACCGGGCTCCTTATTGCAGAGAACAGGATTCTGCTGCCTGGGCATGGTTTGGCTGGGGTGTACAAACTGCAACATGACCTTATCTATTCCACTAAAAATCAAGTCAATTCTGGGAAGCTTCGCTTTTAAAAATTATGCAAGCTTTGTCCCAGCTGCTCTTATGAATCTGGTTTAAAACCAAAGTAAATACAAATCCAGGAAAGCAGTACATGGAAAGTTCTAAATCATGGGACTCCGAAACAGCAATACAGCACTTTTTGAGTTGTTGTACCTGTCAGTAGCTCACCTACTCGTTATCACAGAGCAATAAGCTGTAGCTGTTGAAGTTCTCCATTCTTTATCAAAACAAAAAATTTTGTTAGGGTAGGCTGCATACAGAGCATCGGTTTTGACAACGTGAGTGGCTCTAACTTCATTTACTCATTCCTACATCACCTAAAAGTTCTTGAAGTTAGACTGCATCGTTCCCTCTGGCACATAAGAAGTATGATTAGGCCAGTGCTTGCACTTCTATTGTACACGTAGTATTTATTGAAAACGTTTAAAAACACCTCAGCTCCTAAAGCTCTGTGGCTATGTGAAAGTTTCAGCTTCGCCAAACACAGTTCTAGCCCTCAGCTGTTACAAAGATACAGCACCAGCTTTGGTGTGATAACAAGTTTCCAAAAATTATTATTCTCTAAACAGGATGGAAAACAAGAAATTGTGTTTACATGCAACAATAACAAAAAAGTAATATTAAAGAGACACTAATACCTTACTTAGTTTCTGTAAACATCACCTCCAGTTCTCTACAATGTTCACACACTGTTCTAACTGCAAGCTCTTCGGAGCAGACCAGTTTTGCTTGTCTGATGGTAGTGCAATGGTTCTCCAGATTTCAATATCTTAACACAACAATGCTAAGACATCTCACTTCTCTGAAAGTTTTCACCAGTTGCACAATACAGCTCTGAGGAAAAGCAGCACAGACTCTGCAGACAAACCAACTTAAACAGCATACTTTCACTGAAGTTGCATTTTAAGTCGTTCTCTCTGTGCTGAAGAGTAAGAAAAAAAAATAAGTATTCACATGGATTTAAGCTTTTTTCTTCCTTAGCAGTAACACGTTTTTGCTTGCTAAAACATTTTTGATTTGGACACCAGACCAGGTAAAGTTATTCTTACCTTCAGGTGGAACAAATGTGGAACCAATTTTTCAGAGTTCTCACACAGACGTTGGACTAATCACTTGCTAGATGCAAGTATTTCCTCACTTTTTTCCTAAGTATTTTGGATTCTGAGATTTAATGCCAGAAAAATAAACATCCACAATTTGAACTCTATCTTCTCCTATTAGAAGTGCTTGGAAGTATATATATAATTTCCTTTACGATACTATTAAGTTATAATGGTGAACAGAAATTCATTAACATTTATTAATAAAGTTTCACTTATATTCTATTACCAAGATAGGCTTCTAAAGCCTAGCATTTGTTGGGAAGAATGTTGTTTATTTTATTGCTAACAGGTAATAATGAGTAACAATTACTTTGAACTTCAAGGATGACAACGTCAGCCTTTGAGTAAAGGATTGAGATTCTGATTTACCATCATAATCCATGCAAAAAGCTCAAGTTAAAAACAAATAAACAAAACAAGACTGTACCAGCCTAGTGCTTGCCTTAAGAAGAGACTACAGTGGTAGCTTCCATTTAGCACAGAGAGAGATATTTCAAATACAAGTCTTCCTCTCAAACTTCAGTCAGGAAGTTCATACTCTAACTGGATAATCCTTGTTAAACTGCATCAAGAAATGAAGCTGTAAAATACCAGGCTGTTGCCTGGAATCCCTGTTATGCAATGCTGCTTCACCAAAGTAAGTGCGCAGCAGGCAGTGTAACGCTGCAACCGCCCATCCTCACTTTCCATAGCAATCCTCAATGGCTCCATTTCAAACGATGGGTCATTACAGACACTAATCACCTACGGCAGCAGAGACAAAAATCACTATTTCAAACATGAAGAAATTGCTACAGCAACTGGGCTGAGATCTCTCTCCAGCACTAGGAACCCACCTGTTCTCCAATTAGCGCTGATAAGCTGAGGGAAGAGTCAAGCATCTCTCACCATGGCCCAACCTGCTGTTACTGACAGCTCCCAGACAAACCCTGGGTGCCTGACCCCAGCCTGCTATCTCTCCAGAAAGGTTCTCACCTGCTCGCACTTCCTCAATTCTTGGTTCCAGCTGAGGTGAGCAGCTGCTTTGTGCTCCTCCCATACAGCTCCCAAACTTATTTTCTTCCACCCCTTCCCATAGGGCCTAAAACTTGTTACAAGTGCAGACAGTCAGGTTGACTGTACAGGTTCCACCACAGGAACACACAAATATTGTCCCCAGTGAGCAAAAATTCTCCAGCACCCCCAAACACAGACTAACAAATCATCAATATTGCTGATACTATGAGTGAGAAGTTACAATTACAACTTGTACCAAACATTTAGATTCTTTGGTCTCTTAATTTTCAGATTCAAATGCAATGCAAGCATCTTATTGGTAACATGCTAGCTAAAAAGCTCCTAGCATTAGTATTTCAGTAACTAGAACACCCTTCCGTTTACTATGAAAAGAAGCTTTACAGACAGTTGTCTATAATAAAAATAAGCTAAGCCTTGAAAAACCAATTAAGACTGCAAAAGTCAATTTCTGAAAACAGTTATGAGAAGTGAAAATACTTCTGAGCTTCCCTTCAGGTATTTTAACATTGGTCACTATTTCATTAACACTGTCCATCCAGGATGATAGGAAACAACCAGGATACCATTTAAGTTAACTCCCAGGAAGCAAGGACATCAGAATTCTTACTAAGAAACACAAGAATACAGGTCTCACAGAAGAACAAAGATTGTTAAGGAAATTTTTTTCCATTTTACATAATAAAAGTCAGACAACAACAAAGAAGGGGGGTCAGTTTTTTTAATATTTTAGGTCAGAATAAAAAAGGCAAAATAATTTTTACTATACATTCACATTTCTCTTCTCCCCAGTGTTTCGTTTTTTTTTTCTTTCAGAAGGTCCAGAGCCGACTTGCCATTAGAAACTTGGTTTTCCCGTTAGGAATATCTACAAGTTTGGGTACATCAGAAGGGATACCTCTCCGATTTTTAAGGTCTGTACATCTCAGTAGAAAAAAAACCAAGGAGTTGTATGCTTTGAAATTTAAAAGGGATCAGTGAGTCTGATAATAGAACATAATCATATAGAGTAATTCTGAGACTCTTAATGAGGAGGTTTTGGGGGAAAGAAACATCACATCATTTGTTTATTGTAAAACAATTATTTTAATATTTTTATTACGTATCTTAAAGCTCAGTATTAATAAACTCGGATAAATGATGTTGTTTCAGGTAGGTTCTTCATTTTTGTCCCCCTTCTGCTCAGATACCTTAGCAAGTCTGAACCCTATGGCAGTTATGTATTTATCTGAAAGAGTGCCCCTCATGATACAGGTGATAATTTGTAAAGTCTCCACATTTTGCTCAGCATTTCAATCTTAGACACTGAAAAGCCAGTGAAATTTGGACTGGCCAAGTATGCCTCTCAACCACTGTCAAACCTCATCAAGCAAATACACAGAATTCCTTCTCCCAGGAAGTACTTTTAAGTACTTGCCTTCCATCTTTGCATTTTCATCCTGAGCTGGTAGCAGGAAGAATCCTAAGCACCGAAATGACTTAAAGTAGTCTGCTCTTCAGTCTATGCACTTCCACATTCTTGGATTCTCACCCACGTTACACGTTACAACAACGTAAGAACGTTGGTTGTTCCTGGTTCTTTTGAACAATGTTTTAATCAGTTTGAATACTTTTAAAGTTCTACATCACCTTTAAGTATGAATACCATCTGTTTTAAGAATATGATTCAATACCATCCACATGCAGATTCTTGTGAAGACGTCTGCAGATTCAAGCAAAGGTGGCTCATGTTTCCATGAACTACCAGGCCTTTTTTTCCTGAAAGAGAAAGAAAATACTCTGTAACCAACTAATATCAAGACATCAAATTCAGAAACACTTTTTGAAAGACTGTAATTTTCTTCACTGAATTTTAACTTTTAGCATTGTGAATCATTTGATTGCCACAGATCGCCTTAAGTTATCATGGGTGCATTTGCAACTCTATTTGCCAATCTCGTTGCACAATTACTCTGAATCTTATGATCAGATACCTTCCAGCTCGAGCTCCTAAGGAAAATAGAACACACACAATAGATTTGGGAAAAGTTGAGACAAATCTATCAATCATCAAATGCATGCTTGGAAACTAGTTCTAGAGAAGAGCTTTTGGCACTCCAGTGAGTTTCAGTTTCGAGAAAATAAAAACAAAACAAACAACAACCTCACCTTCCCTTACCTTGCCCTTCCCTGTACCCATAAAAAATGGTGGCAGGGTAGAGAAGATAGAATACTTACAGGTATTCTAGATTAGTAAGTATGTTGGCTTTGGAGAAAGTACACTCTCTAGGATGACTGAAACTGTCAAAGAATTTGTACTCTTTTTACAGCATCAAGCTCTTCAGAACTAAACGATATGGAAGGCAAGGTGCTACCTTATGACAAACTGTAACAATGGGCAAGCAGTATTCACACAATGCTGAACATCAGCTATTCAGTACAAGAAACAGCCTGATAGTCCTATACAACAGTAAAAGAAGGCACAGTACTGAGCTGTCCAATGTTTCCTGTGGCCTTACCAGTCATTGAGATGAAGTGGATGACTGTGGAACAGTGCCTCCCATCACAATGCTGTTTTTGTCTGTGAGGGTTTTAAGCACAGTCGTGGCTGGTGACTGCAGAATTTTACGTGAAAGCCTCATTCTGCCATCAGTTGGATCACGTCCGAAGTATTTAACCTGTTAAGAAAACTTACCACTTTAAGACCACCATGCTGCTTTCAGATCTGATTACGTTAAATCTTCATATGAGACCAACAAACTTAAAGATAGAATTAGCTTTAAAAAAAGAGAGGAAAATGCTTAAAAAAAACCCATGCAAAATCACATACAATAGACACTGTTTGGTCTACGCTGCTTAGTCTGGTCAACATGGTACCTACGGTAGCAAGGGTATAACACTAAAAACTCTGACTGGAGGTGATCAGGCGTTGAAGCAGCACAGAAAAGCAATCTGATATAGCAAAGTATTTCCTTCAGAAACACAAAAACAAATAAAAAAAATCAAATACTAAAATATGAACAGTATTTTGTTATCATTTTAAAGTTCAGAAATAATTTACCTGAATTTCTTGGCCAACTTCTAAACCCAGGGCACTAGGATGTTTAATCTAGAACACAGGATTTTTCAGAAAAAAACAGTTTTCAGGAGGGAAAAAACAAACAAACAAAAAACCATACAGTTGTTTTCATGCTACATTTCAAGCAACCACGCATGGACCTAATTGGCTCAATGAACTAGTCAACTAATGAACTTTACATTACATAGAAAGGGGATTAGACCTAAAGATGTGATGTCCATAAAAGTATGAATAACAGGATGATAGCAAGCACACAGCGAGACTCCTTGCAGCTCTTATCACAGGGCAAGCAAAGGTTAAACAGGAAAATGCTGCTAGTCTACGACTGCTTTGTGTGATACAAAAGTACTCTAGACTCCAGTATGTGTGTTATAGCTGATGGAGACTAGGTTAGGTAAGAATTCATTTGAAACAACAACATCAAAGTGTTTTAGAATCTCTAGTTTACACTTGTTTAAGGATGCATTACCTTTCTTTGATCGAGCTGAGAATTATGAAGTAACACGGGTGTCATGTTTGGATACAATTTTATCATCACTCCAGAATCCCTGGAAAACAGCACAACAGTCATTTCAAAAATACACTGACAGAAGTCTGTATATAACTTATTTTGCAAATTTACTCCAAAAACACGCATTAGAAAACTCTTCCTAGACAAGATATTACTCATCCTTATTTTAAATTCTCCTCTCGACCATAAACTGGATGGAAACAACACTGTCCAAACTATTTTAAATACAAAGTACATCCAAAAAGTGCTTGCCACTTCCATCCAAGATTTGTCCTTTCTAAAAAGCAAAAGCAAATTCCAATAATCTCTCAGATACCAAGATGAAAAAAGACCTTCAAGTTTGTAACTTAAGGAGACATTCTGATAACTAAATAGCAAAAAGAAACAGCCTTATTAAGAGAATGTTTTCAATAGAGCAAAATACTAGGAATAACGCAGCTGCCAACATCACCAACAAAAGTTTGGCATGCTTTAAAAACCAATTTTATAATCCTATCTATGTATCAGGGATATATCTACGTAAATAAATTCAACTTCAGAGCACTTTTCATACCTAATTTCAGTAATTGTGGCTGTGTAAACTGCACCAAATTCCAAATTAACTTCCTGCTGTAGGGGAAAGAGAAAAAAAACAGTAAGACACGTACTCACAAACTGCAAACTGAAAAGCTAACAACAAGAAGTCTGTCCTTACATCATCTTTGCAGATTTCACGGATAAACTCTCTTGCTTCATGCATAGCACTAGGTGTGGGAGCAAACACGGAATACGTCTCTTCATCCAGCTGACTTAAAGTTACACCTTAGAAATAGAATTTATTAATGAAAGAATCCTTGGTGAACGTTCCTATTTTTTCATCAAGCAGAGTATTCACATTTAGTAAAGACTTGCATAGAGCAAAATGGTTTTGCATACTCTGACAAAGATCTCAAGTCCTCATCATTTCAAATATTCCTCAGATTAGGCACCGGACAGCTCTACATACAACTGTGTAGAAACCATGTCACAAGTATGCATGCCAAAACCTGGACGAACTTGTGTTCCACATGGAACCATCCACGTTTGCACAGTTGTTGCTTACTATAACCCTGCTGTAAGAGGAAAAAATCTCGAGAACTTAATTTAATCTTAGCTTTTTTATTAATGTTTATGAATTTCATTATTAAACCGTAGCTTTCATTAATAGCTGATGGAAATTAAAGTTTTTCAGAGCTAGAACATAGTAAGGTTGCACTGTAAAATTCTTCACACCTCTCGACTAGTTTTCCATCCACCTGGCCACATATGCTTGCAGCCAAAGTAGCATAACCTCTTTTCTCCAACCCAGCCCCCTGACAAGCACTGCCCAAGCCAGATAGATTATGAAGAGTTCCAAGTCCAAAGCAACTGAAGCAGAACATCTGCTTGATACGCTATGAACATCAAACATTTAAAAAAATGTAGTTCTCTAGAAGTAGGGAATGGGTGAAATTTTATTAGCCAATGAAAGAAAGAACCTGTACTTACAGATATGTGCTCAGAAAAATCTGATTTATTTAATGGTATCACAGCAGAAACACCTCTATCATGGCTGAACATTGGCTGATTATTAGCTTCATCACGTTGACGAGGTGTAAAATTTGGATCAAGTCTAGTTTCACTGGTTTGAAAGTAACGAACAAAGTGCAGCCTCTCAAATACCTAAAGTTCTTCACACTTGAAAAATTCTGCCCACTAACTTCTGAGGCCAACTGCAGCTTGTGGTCTAATTTTGACCTCCAATAGTCCAACCTCTACCAATGCATCAGCTGCCCTATTTGGGAAATGGTAGTGTAGAAGATGTTAACGAAGCACAAATGCCCTCAGGTGTTAAACAGAGGTGTGCTACAGAACAGCTTGTAAAGTTTAAGCTTACCTTTGTCTAGGTTCTGAAAGGACATGAAAGGTAGCATTAACACTTAACAGTAGCTGTGCTAGTAATTTATGTGCTACCAAGTTCCACTAATTAAAACCCCATACAAGTGATTTTTGTACAGTGAGGAGAAGCTATTAACACATGAGGATAAATGATCACAGGAAAACGAAGATGCCTTACCCGTCTGTGCTTGAAGTTTTTTCAAGTTATAGGCTCCAGGACCGAGGAACCTTAACCTTTTTGATAATGGCACATGGATAGTTTCTGAAAGAACACATAAATACACTTTGAAATGCTAAGTATGATGAATGCCATCACAAAAGGTTTTTTTTTTTTTATGGCTAGTCATATTATACGCTGAACACTGATGAAATTATGTTTAAGTATTAGAATTAATGAAAACTTAGAACATAAGTAATTTGAGTTGTAAATTACCTTAAGCCATTCCAATGCTGGCATCTATACCTATTCTTATTTTGTGAGTTCCACACAACTTCAGCTTATTCTGCTTTCTAATGTGCAATGAAGTAATGCAGTACTGCCCCTCAGGGCAATAAAAAGCAACAACTCCCCTCAGAAATCACAAAAGACAGAAAAATATGATACGTTTGTTAAAAAAAAAACCTGTTTTAAACAGTAACTTATTGTTAAAAACTATAAAAAGACATCAATCCATATCAACATGCAACTAATAATTACCTACAACTGGTCCATTTTCTTTTCTGTTAGGTCTGGGTTTTGCCAGCGTTTGGTTCATAATTTGCAAAATCTCCCTCTTTGCAGCTGTAAAGGTTAGGGAAAAGGTTTTGCATAAGACTAATATAAATTTATGTTGTTTTTGTTATAAAGTAGCTAACATCCATTCATGAAATCTACCTCTTGCCTAACTTAACAATGTATCATGGTAAAATGACACATTCTAGGTAGCGTACCTTAGTTGGAGTACGACCTTCTGCTCTGGGTACTAGTCCTACACCTTCAGCACATGTATTGACTTTATGCAGACCAAAATGTTAACAGGGAAGCACAGAACTGTGTGCTATTATTTAAATAAATTAGAGATGATGAGAGCAACAGGGTGTAGCTTTGATTAGCTATGTTATGATATACTGGCCTGAAACTTTAACTGATCTTCTTGAAGTGATACACCTTTGGACAGGAATTACTAGTTCTTCTATTTTAATAAATGTTTTCTTGTAAAGTGTTGCTACTACAGCTGAGTGGAAATTTCTTACAACTAGAGAAATCCTTATTAATGCTTGTACCTTCGGTTTTCATATGGCTCAATAATATTTTAGCTGTACACGCCAGAATACAAACAGCAGTAAGCTTCAGTAGTAGATGTATTTGAATTTACGATAAGCAAGAAAGTTTGCTGCTGTTTTTGATAGCATTACTCTGTTGGATTTAAAACAAACATGGAATAGGATGTTTGTTAACTGTATTCGGAACAGCAAACACTTAAATACTTAAATAGCAACCAGGTGACTCTTGCCTCTCCCAACTTTCATCTATCGAAAGCAATCCAATTTCAGTGCCCAAAGCTGCACTTCAGCCTTTGTTACCTGTATTATTTAAGGAGTATTGAGCTACTGCATGTTAACGATGAACTCCCTGAGATGTCAAGGCTTTTACTCTACCTTCCCCCCTCCAGTTTGCTCTACCACAAGTTTTACTGCATTTTTTCCCAGAAGTTATACATTGATCTAAATTGGTCATTATTAGAATCATACCATTTGCATCAAGTGTTTTTTTGTTCTCTTAACAAGAAAGTAAACCCCTAGGAGCAGCGCACACTTTCACATACACTATGTAAAACGATATAGAACATAACCATGCTGGGAAGGGCAAGCTTTTCTGAAGACTAAATGCTCTCAATAAACACACAAGTTTGTTCTGTATCAAGTACTAATATTCAAGCACAGCATACAACACAAAACTTCTTGTTTTAATCCCCATGCCTGTCGTGGCCCCCCCACTCCCCCAAAATAAAATATTTAAATAAATAATTTAATACTTTTTACAGCTTAATATAATGGGCACAAATCTTAACAGAGACATACCCGTGCCTTGCTGAATAGCTTCCATCACAATTTTTATTGGTATTCCTGGTAGCTTTAGATCGACCTAATGTGAAAAGAGTTAAGTAGTGAGTTAAGTGGCATCAAATTACAGGGAAAGCTTTTTTAGACAGACATTCCTGAAGACTGATAAAATGAATCTTTCATGTCACAATACCTGCAAGGCAGTTATCCCTTTATTAGTACCCGCCATCTTGAAATCCATATCACCATAGTAATCTTCAATTCCCTGTCAGTACAGGCAGAAAGAAAATTTGGAGTAATTATGTCCCAGTACCAATTCTCATTACACCAAAAGTGCATTCTAGGCTTCAGTAAGCCACGAAGTAGACTAGGAGCCACTTGCAGACTTGGTGTCACTTCTCAGATTTCTATCTTTTTTTTCCCCACCCTTACTTCACCATTCCTGATTAACACAGTTCCTTTCTGTTCTTATAGGCTGAGAACTTCTGTGTTTGTGGACTAGTTTTTGAATAAATCCCCAGTTTACTTGGTACGATCAACAGCTGCCACAGGAAGTGCATTTTTTCTCCCCAGCAACCTTGCTAATTGCTCTCCTTCCAACATACTGTGTTTTTCAGTAAACTACTTTTTCCAATAATTATGACCCTTTCTTCCACAAGAGACAAAATTTATTTGAAATAGTACACTTATCAGAGCTTAAAAGTAACAACCGAGTAGTTATACAAAATTAACATGAGACATTTTATAATTTTTTTTTAAATAATGGAGGCAGCTGCAAGACAAAACAGAAGACAAAACTACTAATAGGTCCAGTAGCATATGTTCTAGAATTAAGCAGGTAAAAATAATGTTACAAAAAGGCTGTAGAGGTATTTTACAGAATTAAATATCAATAGAAACCACTGTGCTACCAAAACTCACCAGGATGTCTGTGAGCAAACGATAGTCTTCAAGATCTCCTTTTTCTGGACTGTATTTGGTAACGAGACCCACTGCTACACCTGCCACTGCACTCGATACTGGAACTCCTAATAGTAGTAATTAAATGTACATTTTTTTTAAAATAAGCTTTGGTCATTTCCAAATCCTTTAACACATTATCATATGCAGTTTATCCTTAAGTGCCATGTTTTGTACCTGCATCCATTAATGCCAAACTTCCACCACATGCTGAAGCCATTGAAGATGATCCTACAGAGTTAGAATACAGGAGAAAAACAGTATTAAACCCTGGTAAGAAGCATTCAAAACGAGACTTACTGGTGATATTGTTCAATGACAGTTGGAAAATTAATGTTCTGGTAGCCAGAAGATGCCATGCAGCAGTACACATACTACAATAATTAATTAATTTACTAGACAGTTTCTGTAGCAAAAGCACTTTAGCAAGAAACTGGTAACAGTTCGAATCTTTTGTGATACTGAGCAAAAAATGATCATCAGCTGGGGGGTTTGTCAGCTGCTAATGGGACACATTCCCTTTCCTCAGTAACTCCTTCTCCCAGACACCAAATCTCACTACACTGCTAGGAAATTGCTGGTGGCTCTCATGGAACTCCTGGCCACAGAGCAGAATCTGCAGAAAGGTGAAATCAATAGCTTCCTCCCAAAATAGGGAGATAAAGAAAACAGGAATTATCTGTAAGTCAGGAAGGTTACCAGCTGTGGTTAAATACTGAAGAATGGGTTTCAGTACATGCTAACATATTCCTCACTCCGGAGCATAAAAATGCCCCCAGAAGGCCACGTTATTAAAGTCTGAACTTAGACTTACACCATGTATTGATACTGTGCTATTATACAAATGGAAAGGTCCATATTTTAAAATTCTTTGGATAGTAGAACCACCAAGATTAAAAAGCTTAAAACTGAAATCTGTTATCTACAAAAACATCTACATGTAGTTTGTCAAACTTGTGGTTTTTTGTTGAAGAACAAGACTCTCTCTTGTTTCTCAAAGAATAAGAAAGCCATAATACCATTTGACTCTAAGACTTCAGAAGTAACTCGTATTGTGAAAGGGAAATCCTGAGGAATAATTGGTTTCAGTGCTCGTTCTGCCAGTGCACCTATTAAAAATACAAATAAAAGCCATAAATAAAAGACAATCAAAATCTTAGAGCTCACAGCATAAAACGACTTCTGTAGTTTTAACCTACCATGTCCAAGTTCTCTTCTGTTTACACCAGTAACTTTGCCAATCTCATTTGTTGCATAAGGAGGAAACTATAGAGCAAAAAAATAGAAGCGCACATAGAGGAGATTAATTTGTTTCTTTTTCACTTCAAAACAAACACTTTGAAAAAGTCTATTTGAAGCTTTGGTGCATCTCAAGGTAAAAACCACAAAAAAAACCCCACAACTAAATAATAAACAACCACAACTTCTACCGGTCACTTAGTTTGCGAATCAGGATTAGTTGACAGCATTTATTTAGTTCATGCTTTAATTTCCCATAACAGAAGGGAATAAAGCAGCTGCAAGGTAGCCAAGGAATAGGACAACAGGCTTACTCTAATTAAACTTGTCAAACAACATATCAAAAATCTTGTTTCTGTCATACAGATGACACAAATACATCTCTTGCCTGTACAAAATACTTTGGGCAAGTTCCAAAGGCTGACTAAGACTGGAGACGTAAAAGCACTTATTAACTATTAGTGTAGCATGTCAGCTGCACACATTAATTTACTAAAAGTAATTGAGCAGGTTAATCCTGCCTACAGCAGTAACCTGTCTTTAAGAAACTAACCTGATGTTAAACTATTAGGAAGGCTGCATAAAATAGCAGCTTAGAAATTCTGTAGTGCTTTTTAGGAAACCAGCATTTCTGTTGATAAACTACAGGATAAATTCATATATAAATTGTAATTAGCAAAACCTAGCAAATCTAGGGATAATTCATATTCTTGGAATTAAACAATTTCAATTCTGAAAGCAAGACCTGAAGCCCTTATATGGACCATGCAGAAAGCTGTGACAATGAAACTCACCTCGTAATGCAGCATGAAGTTTTTATCTTTAACTCCACTGTTAAAAAAACAAGACCATGTCAAAAGGAACAACCAAATGTGTCCTAAATATTATACGTAGTAACATTATATTCAACTCTACCTAGATATAGACCAAGTAAATCCTGCAGATCTGTTGATTCATTAACAGCCTCTCCTCCCCTTCCCTTTTTTTAAGTAAATTAATTAAACAACATGGTCTACAGTTAACATACGAGGGTTATTTCATATGAGTTAACATATGAGGGTTGTATCTTTGTAGAAATCCTAGCTGTCTGGAATAGAAGAGGCCTTTCTCGATGCTTCATGCAGATTTTGATGCATCAGACAGCAGACAAACCTCAAGAAAATCAGCATCTGCACACTGCAGTACACTCCAACTTCACATGTAAGTCAATGGAATGAATGTCTCCTTACTAACAGCAACTTTTATAAAATGTGTTTAAGTGCTCACCCTCTGTTAGTACCACTGACAGAAAACCATAAAGATACACGTACCTCACAGCTGTTGAAATAAGATCTGATTTTACACTTGATTCTATGGAGTCAAACGTAACTGTACAGAGAACCTAGAATAAGGGATAAATAAACAGCTCTTAGACACTTTTATGTTTTATAACTTTTCATACTGATAATGAAGAATGAAAAAATGATTTCAGCAACAAATATGGTACCATCATCTACCACTTCTGGAAACTTTCTTCTCTCAGACACTCATGATTTATAAAGATTATACAATCTTTCAAGTGATCACATTTAAAAATATCGATTAAATGCCTCCTACTCTGTCAGGAGCCTGTAACAGTTCACTAAAACTGAATAAGCTCATTTAAAAACCAGGGATCTTAATTGTGCAGACAGTACTGTGTGAAATAGCAAGCCTGCTTATCACACAGACTTCCAGCACACATTATTCTTAGCAGGACAGAAAAAGGAACTTTCATGTTTAAATGAAAAGTACAAGCCGTTTGGCTTCTGACACGTTATATTTGGAACTTAAATCATTTAACAATACTACCTGTGTTTGACCTCTCTGAAATAAGGCTGATCCATGAAGCATTTTAAACATATTCACTTCACATTTAATATCTCTGAGGGAAGTCAAATCTCTTCCATCACATCTAAAGTTAGGAGTAGAAATTATGAAATCAATGAAACTGTAGTGTCAGAGAAAAAAATGACAGAAATAATTGTACAGCAAGGATTTGGCATACTTACCTCCTATATTCGTTCAGAATAAGGTTTCTAAAAATATCCTTAGAGACCACATTGAAAGATTCCATGATTTCATAAGGCTCAGCCTCTGGGAATTTTTCTGGGTATAAAAAAAGAAACCGTAACTGAAATTAGGAAATGAATCTCGGAGAACTTCTAGAATAGCATGGCCAACAAACAGCACACTGTAAATTTAAGGACCACTAGTTTGATATAAGCATTTTCTAAATATTAAGAAAACATAAAATACCTTTCAGCTGCTCTTCTGTTTCAAGCCTTATTTTGTTAATTGCTTCATCTCTAGAAATCTAGAAGACAGGATTTGCAACCAGTTAACTCTACTGCGTGGAATAACAGAAGACGTTTGGGTTATTGGGTTTGTTGTAAAGTTCTGTAAGATCCAAAGAAAAATAGGACCTCCACACAGTTTCAAACAGATCACAAGAAATTAGTTCTGGCAGATAAGAGTTCACAAGACAATTCATTACTATTACACATACATTCAGATGAGAAGAGGTTAGCATAAAGAAACTAAGTCTTACTACAATTTCATTATATTAAATCAAATCACGTTTGAATTGATTACTTACTTTATCATGGCTAGAATCCGTGAACACTGCGTAGATCTTGTTAAAAGCAAGTCTTTGGGAAGAAAAGAAAGACATTTTGGAAATGCAATTACACAAATAATATCTTTTGAAGACTAAATGTTTGGTTTTTGCACGAAAGCACTAGACTGCCATTTACAAACACTACTAGTCTCAGCTGTCCATCCATCCTGCCTGCTGCTCTCCTACTCCCCATCACCTCCATGACAAAGTTCATGAAAGCCAACATAACCCTGGCTCCTTGTGTCACCAGTCCACGAGAATGGGACATGAGCTTGCAACGCTTTTGCAGTTGTTACACCACTTCTTTTGCCCTGTCCTTCTCACTAAGCATAAAAGGAGAGCTGAAGGCAGTGTCTCTAAGTTTCTATGGAAAATGTAGCAAGAAATTCTAAGCATTGAAAACATTTTCTTAAACGAGATCCCAAACATTTTAATCACAAATGATTAATTACTCATTAATAAGTATTTTTGAGTCACTTAACAGAAATTAGGTCAAAATTGTTTGTTCTGAACTTACTTCTTTGCACATTCCACAATCTCCTCAGGAGCAACAAATAACTTCTGAACAGTTCTCTTGACAACACCTTGTTCTTTCACTAGCTGTTGGATTCCTTGAATTATGTGCTGGGTATGCTTCACCCCTACTTTGATGGCATGACAGAAATCTTGTTGCAATATATTCTCAGCAGTTGCTTCCAACATAACTACCAATGGAAAGTCAAAAATTAGATTAATTACTATTTTATTTTTCAACAGCAATCTTCAACTCAACCAGGACAATATAGGTTACCTTTAAACTGCATAATAACGGAATTTACTCTACCCCAAAGTTATCTACCAATATTGTTCATTCCTACTATTGCCTAGAAACAGAAGTTTCAAAGAATTGAAAAATATCTGTAAAGAGTCGCCTACGATTTTCAAACTGAGCACCCAACAGATATTGATAGTTAACCCACTTACCAACTTGATTTTGTGGGGCTCCAGCAACAACTAAATTTAAAATGCTAGAAGACATTTGTTTTCGGGTTGGATTGATAACAGTTTCTCCATCAATTAGTCCTACCCTTACTGCACCTAGAAAGAAACTCCAGAAAATTATTATAATAATAAGAAAAGTTCTTCTAAGGCATCATTTGAGTCTAACGATTATATATCTAAAATATTTATTTGACTCTAACGATTATATATCTAAAAGCAATAATTAAGCTAAGGATTTGTTTTAAATTTTAAATAATATTTAAATATTTTTAATATTTATAAATACTTATAAATAAATATTTATAAATATGCATAAGTAAATAAAATACAAATATATTTTATAAATTTATAATTAAAATTTATTATTAATTTATAAATTAATAATATGACAACATAAATATAAATTCATTATTAATTTATAAATTTATAAATAATATACAAATAAATATGAAATATATTTATAAATAAATATTTCTAAATATTTAAATATTTATTAGCATTTCATGCTAATATTTTAAAATATTAGCATGTCAGCTATACATTAAAAACAAATCTATAAAGCAAGATTATCTGTTCTTCAATTTCTCTTTGGCAGTATCACTGCGTAGCACTTATGTTCTTTATAAAACATTTGCAGTGACAGGTCCCATAACACATTTGCAATGGCAAAGCTCTTCTTGAGTTCCTGGAGAAAAAGGATTCTTATACACCTACTTTCTCCACAATGCTTTAAGTTTCTTTAAAGACAAAATTCAAGGAAGGTACTGATGACTGTATTACAATATTTCTGGATTATAAATCCTTATATAAGCGTATTTAGTCCGGAAAAAATGCTGCTCTGTAGCACAACAATTCTATGCACCATAAAGTGAATTTCAGCGCACTAAACAAAAGATAGCAGCCTTTAGACTCCAATTCTTGTTAGAAGTAGCAAACTCTTGTCTAATTTGCCTGTTATATTCAAGACACTCAGGATTTCAAAATATGTACCTACCTATAGGACCATTCCATGGAATATCAGATAAGGCAAGAGCTGCAGAAGCTAGAATAAAGACATACAAATCTATTAGCAAAAATGAATTGTATTAAAATCACACAAGCAATAATTTTGAGTTTTCTTACCTCCATTAATCGCCAGAATGTCAGGATCATTGACGCCATCTACTGCTAAAAGATTACAAAGGATCTGGCATAAGATAAAAGACAGTGAATAATTTTGACCTATAAGTTTTTATTAACTGTCAATAGAAAGCTAAGGACAATAAAACAAAACATTCCATGTTTTTATACAAGCTTAAACTAAAAAGAAAAGCTGGTTCAGGTGCTTAAGCCAGAAGGCTTATGAAAAAACATGTGAAAAATATAACATGTAACACTTATTAACCTTTTCCCTCCCCCACTGTAACAGAGCACTTTTGTATTATTTCTTTGTATCTCTGCAACACAATTTGAGAACTAGCATGTAATAAAAGTATTTTAAGCCATGCATATGAGAAACTAAAAAGTAGAATTACAGAATTAGACTTTTCCAAACCGTAAAGCCATCCTGGATGCTAATAAAAATTGCTTTGCTACAAGTAGTGCCTATATCATGTATAATTTTCACTGGACATGCCCAAGTCTCCCATTCTAAAGGTAGCTACAGTTAAGGACAGTCATCACGACCTACCTGTGTATCATAAAAGTAGCCTACTGGAAAGAGTGGTCTGATTGACCTATCTGCAAAAGAAATATTCAGAGTGTAAGTATTCAATTTTCAGTAGTCATTACCCAGTTTATCTTCTAATTAACCCCACAAGAAACTGACAAGATAGTTAAAATGAACAACCGAAACAAATAAGAAGAGAAAGGGTAGAGAATCCCCAAGAAATTTTAGCACGAGATGTAATCAACTCTAAAATTTCACCAGCACTCAGAGAAAAATAAGAGGTATATATTGGCGAGTATATCAATCATCTTGTAACACAGAGTAACAAACATTAGAAAGTCTTCTATGGTTTAAGATACAAATGGTCTATTAAATAGTATTTTACCAGAAATGCCTCTAATGAAGAGACATAAAAGACAGGAGTGCTTTTTCTGATTTTCTTTGAGGACTGTATGTTACTTCCAAGATGTCTAAGTTTACTCCTAACTTTATTTGTCTGAAGTGTGTAGAGCTCTGACAACCCAGGCCTTCAAGGACGTTCTCTCTCAACTCTTTTCATGCAGTCTTAAAACACTTATTTATTTGACATCAGCTTCATGTACACATTGAACCTCTAAAGCTGTTAATTGTGAAAGTCTTAAGTCATGATAGAGAGGACTTAAAGAGGAATCAAGAGATAGGGAATGAATGTGTATGAGTCAGTCAGTCTGTCACGTATTTTTGAGTTTAACTTGGTTCTTTCTTCCACCTCTCCAGATAGATATGGAACTGCAGGGTGACATCTCATGAAGGTGAGATCTTAGATACACTAAGGTGACATGAAAGTTCTTGAGACCCAGACACATATATAAAGAAATAAGCACACAGACCCAACCAGATGACTTAAGTTTTTACAATTAGTCCCGATAATCTGCAAAAAGAAAGTGCAAGGTAGGTTTTCCCTGACATTACTTGCAGAAACAATCAATCTTGCAAGCAACAGTTGAAAGTTACCACCTCTCCTCAGAGGCTCGTGAAGGTATTATGTAATACTTTTAAAATATTTTAAGTAAAATGATTCAGCCTACCTATTACTCTGCTTGTAAGAATTTCTTTGTCAGTAGTACCAAGTTCTCTTCTTAAATAGTTCGTAGGGATTCTTCCTGCTGCTGCAGCTTTCTGACGATAGTCAACCTTTTAAAAAACAAAACCAGGATTCCTAAGGACAACAGATCACTAATTACAAAGCCACATAATTGTTCAAGTTGGAGAGGACACCTCAGAAGGTCTATACTCTAATCTCTGGCTCAGAGCAAGGTCTATGCTAAATCAACTGCACCCTGTGTGACAAGCAAAAATTCCAGGTCACTGACACAAATGTTGAACGGGCAATGTCCCAGGACAGACCCTCTGAGAAATCCACTATTATTCAGTCTTAAGGCAGAATAGGAATCATTAATCCTTAACACTTGTAAACCCTCTGAGCATAACACTCTGGCCATTTTTTCCACACAACTGAAATATGATGTCTGAAACTTGGATGCTGTGGCAGACATCCAAGTTCACAAAGCTCTCAGTAGAGAGAACACCCACTGACCATCCTTCATCCAGATACAGTGATGTTATCACAGACTGCTGTTCTGAGGTCCAAGCTCTGTACTCTGCTGCTCGCCTTGCTCTCTCCCCTCAGCATCTCGAGCTCTGCTATTTAATGATTAGCACAGCAAAGGCTACCACTAATTATCACAAAACAAGTTTTGTCATTAGTACTTACCACTAGTGGCATGAACTGAGATGGAGAAGGCTTGGTTTTACTGACTGCTGTGACCATTACTGCTGTGTCACCTAGCTGGATCAAGAGAGAAAAAAAAGATGATCTGCAATCAAAGTATTACCTGAAGTCCTACATGTATTCATACATTAACATTCCAGTTCCCAATATCTCTGCAGAAAAACAACCGCATAATTCCATGCTTTTTGCGAGTTGTTAGGAAAAAAGCCCGCCGTTGCCCCAACAGATAGCTGCACTTTCATTAGGGATTAAATTGCAACTTGAGACTTGGAACAACTTTTTTACAGGCTGGAATGCACCAGTAATGGCTGCTCACACCCACAAGCTTTGAAGTTCCACAAACTCTAGGTTCTTTTTTTTTACCTGAACAACAGCAGACCCATCAGCAAACCTAGCGAGCTTTCCAGAAGACAGCTCCATCTTCCTGTTGGAAAGAAACAATCCATTACTGACAGTGAACATAAAGCAACTCCCCATTGCCTCCTACGTTCACCTCCAGCACCTATCCTAAAGGACAGCAGCTGCACCTCAGGGTGGGTACGAAAACCCTCATTACACGGGGAAGGGGGAACTCCAACCACAAGCAACTCCGATGGGGTTTTGCCCCAGAGCTCCTGATTCCTTCAGCTGGGGGCGAACCCTCCAGCAGCAAGGGGTGCATGTCTAGCTGTCAGTCCCACACGCGGGGTGTCTGTCTGTCACACAGGGTGTCTGTCAGTCCCACAGGGTGTCTGTCAGTCACACAGGGTGTCTGTCTGTCACACAGGGCGTCTGCCAGTCCCACAAGCGGGGTGTGTGCTACACGCGGTGCCTGTTTGTCACACACGGTGCCGATTCCCTCCCTCCCGCTCCCTCGGTGCCCCTGTGGCCGCTCACCTGCCCCCCACCTCCACCGCCACGGCCCGGCCGGACCCGGGCTGCGCCGCCACGCCGCGGGCAGGAGCCAGCCGCGGCCCGCAGCCTCCCGGCAGCGCCGGGCGCCTCCATCGCGCCGCGGCCCGGCCGCTACCGGCCCCAACGGCCCCCAGGGGCAGGGCGCCCAGCGCGGCCCGGCGGCAGCTCGTGGCGGCGGCCATGGCACCGGGACGGGGCGGCCACATCGGCGGCAGCCGTGCCCCCGTTGGCTGCCTGGAGCGGCGGAGGCCGGGCCGCCGCCGAACAAGCTGGGTGCGGGTTGGCCGCCCCCCAGCCCGCCCTCCCCGTTCCCCGGCGTCAGCGCGGCCGGCGCCCCCTGGCGGAGCTCCGCCGGCTCCCGAGCCCGCGCGGGGCCCGCCATGGCCGGCGGGGCCGTGAGAGGAGCGCGGGTCCCGTCACGGGGCGCACCTCACAGCCCCGGCACCCGAGGGCGTCACTGTGACCTTAAAGGCCTAAAAGGAAAATAAATAAACACACACACGCACAAAACCTACCGCATTTTGAATTGTTTTCCCCTGAAAACCGTGTCTCCCGTGTGAACTTGTGAGGACGAAGCTCAAAAAACGCAATAACACCTCACGAATCTAGGGCTGCAGGACCCGCAAGCAGGAAGAGCCATGCTGGTGGCCAGCAAGGCCCCCCCACTGCCCTGCTCCTCAGGGCAGCATCCGCCAGGCCTGCCACAACGCACATTTCCACGTTCCCTCCAAAATTTGGGACGTCAGGAGCCCACGGCTTAAAACTGGGTGAGATTTCATTAAAAATGTAAGGCAGCTTATTACCAGATTGGTTCCAGCGCTGTTTCAATATTGCTCGCTCATCAGTTCCTTCACAGGATTCTCCTGCCATTTTGTCAGCATTTGTAAAAAATACATTCATGGGCTTTGGGAGCAGCCCAAGTAATAGTTTTTCTTCTGCGCCAACAAGTTTCTTATCTTTTCGGCAAGACATAGCAGAAATAAAATGACCTAGAAACTTGGGGTTTGGCCTTGGTAGGGCTAAGAGCTTCAGCCAGACCCAGAATTTGCTGCTGCAGTTTGATTTTGGTACAGAACTACATTAGGTGGCAGATCAAGAATGTTCACCAGGTTTTTGGTGTTCCTGTTTGCTCTGCTGCTGACATCCTGGAAAGATTTGTGTGTCACTATTAATTAAAATTCTTAATGCCTACTTGCTGTGAGCTAGAAAGCTCTATGTTATAATAATGCATTTGATTTTGTGAGAGGGGAAAAAGGAGTGGTTGGAAACAATTATATAATGCAAAGGTCACAAGTAACACAATCTTATCTTCAGTTGTTAAGCATAGGAGATGGTTAGTTGGGCTTTTAAAACTTAAATTAGAGGGAAGCCAACACAGCTAAAGCAGAGAAGTGCATGTTACAAGTCAGAGGCAAAGAAAAGACAGCAGGGTAGCATTTCATGGAAGGTGAACATAAAGCAAGAGTCTGTTGAGGTTGAACAGAACAATGTTGGAGAATTTAGGAAGAAGCATCATGAAGGCCTGGAGGAGAAATGTGTAAGGATGATTTAAAAGCAGTCTGGAAATGAAGCTCTTCTAGAAGGCAACATCCATCCCACACAAGGGACAAACCCACACAAAATTAGTGTGAAGTGTTTCTCACGAACACTTTACTTGTCAAGAGTAACCAGCATACAACAAACATTTCCATTAGCTCCAGATGGCTGGCGCTTCATCTCAATAATTTATATGTAAAAGAAACGGTGACATCCTGTTCTCCTCACTTTGGTGATCAATCGTTACATAGTCAAAACTTGTATTCTGACATTGTTCTGAAATCTTTCTTACAGAAATGCCGTCACTTTCAAACTAAGAAGCGGTCATGCAAAATGTATGCTTCAGGAAGAAAAAAAAAGGTAATTCATCCACATTACTTGTACCAAAGAATGAATTGTATAGCTGAGATTATGTATGGTTGTAAAAAGAATCCAGAATAAACATTAGAAAAACTATTTTTCAGATGATGCTTTTGAGAAGTAATGATCAACCTCGTCATTTTTTCCGTTTGAAAATGCATTAGAAGACTTAAACAGTTCACAAACAACAGTAAGCATTGAAAACAGATCCTTTTGACTTAAACCAAAATTATTAGATAGCTTTTTCCACACTCACCAAAATGAGAAGCCTTAGGTTTACGGGCTTAACTTCATAACAGTCATGGGCTAACATGTTAAGGCCATACCACTGAAACAGAAAATGGGCAAGAATTCAGATTTACTTCAAGATGCTAGAAAGCAAAGAAAATTCATGCTTGATCACATGAAAAAGCAAGAATACAGTTCACTTATTCAATACTTTGTCTACATTTTATTTAAATATTTTCCTCTGGTATTTTTCTCAACCTAGATGCTTAGTCAGATTAATTAATTAATAACAATATATACTACCCAAGAACTAGTTCAGTTCTAGCTTCTTCATGCACATTTCCCCATCTAGCTTGGGATCAGGATAAGAGATGTGTTTTTCTTGCAAAGTTATACTTATGAATAGCAGATGTGATGTGGAGATAGGTTTCTCTTCACTGTTTTATTGAAATATATCCATCCAGAATCCTAAGGGCATGGAGTCTAACATACTCATGGAGTATAACATACTCACTCCCCCGCCCAAAAAAAAAAAAAAAAAAGAAAAAAGAAAAAAATAAGAAAGAAAGCTTCAAGCAGGCTTTTATCTCTTGGTAGCCTTTAGATTGCGTTGGCCAGGCTGCTCATACAAGAAGCCCGAGAGAGAGGGAGGTTTGAGAGGAAAGACTCAGGGAAAATCTTTTTTGGGGTGGTGTTCTAATCGTCCAGTGATACATGGCACATCCCCACAGAACAGAACTTTCAGCGTCCATTCTTGGTACAACTTTTATTTATTTACAGTATTTCAGAGCAAAGATTGCTTTGAAAATTTTGCCTCCGTAATACATACAAACACAAATCTCGTAAAGATAATGTTGCTCCTTTAGAAATTCCTCATGAATAATCTGACATTACATCCTAAATGGTCCTTAACATTTACGAGCTTTTGCACAAGCAGGGCTTTACCACCATAGAAGATAAAACAGAAGCCCTCATGCTGGCTACTGCACTCATTCTTTTGTACGTATACGTTCACTAAGTGACTTCTTACAGTGCTGCTTTCACCCAGGCTTAAGCTTATACACTACCTTACGGTATAAAATGAAATCAAACTCCTGAAATAGCTCTAGTAGGAAGTTCCATGCACCTACTACTTTTTAAAAATCTTTTTGAAAGCAAAACCCATTTGTATGGGGAATTAGAACAACAACAACAAAAAAAACAGCACTCTGAATTAAAAATCTACCATTGCAGCAATTGTTTTCCTCCTCTTTTTACCGCTGTTGCAGATAAAGGCAAATCTAGATTCAAATAAATAAATAGATAAATAATCATGCCTGCTACTGTCTTGATACAGCTTCCCAACAGTGGTGTAGCTATACCAACATCCCCAGCTTGTACCCAGATGGGACACCTCAAGCTGCTGATTTCATTGCAGTGTAAAAGGCACTTAGGGATGTGACTGGGACCAGCATTAAACATACCTAGGAGCCTGTTCATATGCCACACCTGAAAAACATCTTTTTTGAACTGGTAAACTTATTTTAGTAGGATTTGTAGCTCTCATCTGAGCTTTCTAAAACAGCCTTACAAGAATACATTGAAATAAGATTTTACAACAACTTATTTTCCCTTTTACTTGGTCTTCCCCTCCTTTTTTTTTTTTTTTTTTGTCATGGTTATCACCAAGTAATTCTCCTGGGTAAATGCTCGAGTGCAGAAGAAACAGCTGCAAGTGTGGATCTCCCTTTCCTGAATTAATACTGTGATTTCTGAAGTGAGGCATTCGTGTTTCTTTTGTTCCTGTTTGTTTGAGCCCTGAGGACCCTGTGAAGCATGAGTAACACAGAGGATGGAATGGTTGCCAGAGGAAATCTCCTTTGTTTCTTCCAAAAAGCTCTTGGGGTAACTTTTAGTAATTGAGCTATGTATGTATCTCTACATACATATAGGCCCAGTAAATCCTTCATTTAACGTTTGAGCTTCTGTAAAGATTTCTGTTAAATATTTGTAGATTCTTGAATTTCCTAAATGTGCTTTGGAGGTGGGTCCTGAGCTGGAGAGTGAGGGATGTTCATGGGACTGGGCAGAGCAAAGCACCGAGTAGGTGGACCTAGAATACTTGTTCTTCGTTTGTTGCATTGTCATAAATGGGGGCATTTTGGCTGGAAAAAGGAGATAAGGGGATAAATGTGTAAATGTTGTAACTTGTGAAATCTGAGCAACTAACATTAGATGTGAATGTGGGAGCACAGTTGCCTTGAGCTGAGAGGCAGCAGCTGATGGAGTGGGAAATAAAATACTGAGAGGAAAGAGGGCTTTCCTGAAGAAATTCTTGCAAGCAGGGGTGAGGATCATCTATCATCTCACAGTGGCTGTGGCCTCATAGGTCTCGGTTTATGCCATTGCCTGTTTTGTAAGTCCCATTCTGTTGCTATCCCAAATTCTGGCTGAGGGGATGCTCCTCAGAGCTCAGAGAAAGGCTTTGAAAACCACTTTTTTGTGGTGAGACTGCTTCTCTTTCCTTAAGATATCTTTTATCCACGGTGAAGAAATTGAGAATACCCCGTGGAAACTTGCAGAAAGCTCCCTGGATGGAGGAACATCCTGGAATGAGTTATTTCGTGCACCTTTGCCTATTTAATCTTCTGCCATGCGATGGCACTGGTTAGCTGACCAGGGGAGATGGTGGAGGCCAGGCCAAGGCAGTCCTGCACAGCGTGGCTTCTGCCCACACGCCCCCACTGCAGCTTGCTTGGAAATTTGATGTGTGTGTGCACCGAATATTTGTGGAATAATAGAAACCAACAGTTTGCTTTTCATTACATACTGCTTCGTAGGGCTCTGATCCTAGAGATGAATCCACAGCGTGCCTATTTGGTGTCATCAAGCAAAATACTCATGGGCAATTTTTAACTTGTGGGGATGAATGAGTGGTGCGGGAGAAAAATAAAAGTTTTATTTACTTGGAGAGAAAGGGAACGTTTACACAAATGAGGAAAATTTACAATTTATTTACAAGAGATTGTTAGTTGGCATTTGTGTGTGCACAATGGGAATACTAAGGAGCTGTTAAACCCATAGCTTAAAAAGGAGGACGCTGAGGTGTAATTTTAAGCCTTTTCAGGCATTTAAATGAACTCTGAGCATTCAATGATTTATTTAAAAACAAATAAATACACACACAAAAATGAAAAAAAAAAAGAAAAAAAGAAAAAAAGAAAACCAGGGAAAAAGCAGTTTAACAGAGAAATATAAAAGCCCTCTGGCTGTATGGGATGATTTTAGTTCTCTTCCCAAAACGGAATTAACAGTGCTTCTGATACCATGGAAGACTTCTGTCCTCACTCCAAATGGATAAGTGAAAGATGTGGTAATTAAACAAGCTGAGTGGGATGGAGGAGGGCAGCAATGAGGACTGATGGTGTGGCTCAAGTGTGCAGTGGAGCCTGGGGTGAAGGTGAAATGTGATTCATCTGTACATGAGATCTTGATAAGAAAACAATTGGAAAGATAAACTTTGAGCTTTTCTAATCTACTGAAAAGCTAGTTATGACTACGTAGCTGTGGATAAGGCATTTTGGAAAAGCTATTTAATGGTCATTTACACTTTCATATAAGAGTAGTGCTTGAACTTGGTGTCTTTTTTTTTAAACACATTTTAACAGTTAAATCATTTTTATATTTGCTGTCTGTGAAATGCAAGTCTTTATTTTTTTTAACTGGCTAGATCGAAACTTTGGACACTGACAAACTTGGAGCTTGCATCAACTCTATGGGCATGATGGAAGGCACGCTTGAAATAAAGCAGCAGCCTTATCCATTCCCTCTCTTTCCAGTTTGGCATGATGGTTTGCATTTTTCTCCTTAATTTCAAAGTAAAACTATAAATAGGAGTTGGAAACCGTGTGGATGTGGTGATTGATATGGGTTTTGTTTACTGTTCTCATCCACTTGCCTTAAAAAGAAGGTCTAAGCTTAAATTAAGAGCTAATGATCCAGCGGTTTGTCGTCCTGTGCTGTATCCTTGATCCATTTCTAGCATGTCGGCTCTATCCTCTCACTGTGACAAGCCATTGATTTTGGCAGGGCTGGGCCAAGCCGTTGTAAGGAGCTTTCTCGTTTTACTACAAGCAAATATGATAGAATTGGAATAACCTTGTTTCTTCAAAATGACTCCTGGGAGTCCCTACATGTTTATGTTCACTTTTAACGTATTTTTTGGTGGTGAAAAATCTCAGTGTTAGCTTTTGGTGTATAAAAAAACCCACCACAATTTCATCTAGGTCTTCTGATTAGGAGATAACATATACTTTTATAAAAAGGATGAAAAAAGGCAGTGTAAGGTTAATTTTGGGGGGGAAAAATTGTCAGGGCTCAGTTATAAATCCCATCATCACTTAGTATAGTTATACTTGCATGTTACTGCACTGTTGAAAGCAGGGTTTGTAAAGGAGTTAGGTATGTGGTGTTCAGTTCTTGTGGTTACTTACACAAGCTGCAACTAGCTCAAAATGCCAGAATTGTTAGTAAAAGTAGTAGAGTGATAAGTGTTGATAGTCATAAGGTTTTCTGCTCTTTGAAACTAAGAATACTCAACTCCATTTTGGGATGTGAATGTGTAGAAGAATATATGAAGTTTTTAAACACAGCAGGAGCAACTGCTGCAGTCAAAGTACGGGAAGGACTTTGGATGGAGGAAAACAGAAAAAAAAAAGAACGCTCTGTTCTAAGAGCACCCTGAAAGCCCACATGTAACCCTTGTATGTTGTTCGCAACTCTTCTTCTAGTGGGTATAAGGAGCATCGGAAGGAAAAGCAGAAGTTTGTTCATGGTGTGATGATGCTTAGATCTGTGGTGCTGAACTGATTTCTAAAACGGCTCTGAGGTGATATTCCCAGGATATCTATCCCTCTGCCCTTGGTTTCAGAGTCTACAGCCCAGCTTTGAAGAAATGCCTATCATGAAGTGATTTTTAATTGTTATTGCTATTTCAGGATACTTAAATGGCCGTGTACAGGCATGTATAACCACATGCACGCCAGCTCACAGCAGCCATATTCAGGACGTTGTCAGTAAAGTGCTCTCATTTAATTCAGCTTCCCACGTTGTTTTTTCCTTTTGGAAAATCATCAGGTGTGATTTTTTTGACTTTTGGAAGGATTTAAAGCCTGGGTGAGGCAGAGAAGGATAAAACAATTCCTTGGCTAATGCTGCCAGGTCTGGATATTGTTGGCCTCCACAGCTAGGCCGGTGTCTTGGTGCCTTGCTGCTATGGGGGTTATGCGGTTAGATTGCAATTTAAAAAACAGAAAACAAACCAAAAAACTGCTGCAGGTATATTTGGGGTGTCTGTTCAGCATCTAGTTCTTCTAAGGGTGTGGACTGGTGCCTCCTGGAGGGGATTTATCTGCTGTGGCTGCTGGTGGCAGCCCCTGGCCAGGCCCTAGAAGCTGGGCCGGGCCCTGGTGAAGTCCTGAGGTGGCTGGGGGCCGTGTGGCCCCCGGCCGGGCTAGTTACCAAAATGCTCCCCTCATCAGCTGTCCTGCTCCCCCCAGATCCCCTAGATGACATGAAAAAGTGCTTTTTGTTCATATTTTGGCCCAGTTAGAGGTGGGTGAGGTGAAGCCTGCCTACAATAGTGCTGTGGGAGTTTGAGTTGTGTTTTGTGGTAACCTTCAGCAGGTGTTTGTTGGTTTCTGAGATCTTCGGAAATCCAGGAGTGGAATTTCGTTGTATTTGGTGATCAAGGTGCTAGAGGTGTGTGTGAACCAGTGATGTGTATAATTACTGTACAGGTTGACAGGCAGATATTTGACAAAGCCTTCTGGAGCAGCTGCTCTAGAGCCAGTGCCTCTGGTCTCACAGAACCAGCCAGGCAGCTCTTTTTTGTGGAGGAGCCGACTGCAGTTCCAAAGCTTTCTTGTCATTTTTAAAATACATTCTTAACACCCATCAGATGCAGATTCAGTTATAAATGCTTATGCATTTAGAGGGAGGTTTTTTTTCTGTGTTACAGCTAGACAACAGCCTCTAGCGGATCCAAGGCCCAGCTTGGTATGAACCGGTTGTGTGGGCAAGATCTGTATATAACTGCTGCTGTCTTCCTAATTTTTTTGTCTCCAATCTTTGTCTGGATCCCAGGAAAGAGCGTTTGAGTTTCAAAGCCCTCCTTGGAGCTTCTTGTATGGTGTTGCTCCAGCTGGTGTTTCAGATCATGGCTTTGGAGCTCTAGCTATGCCATTTGGTGGTACTTTGTGAGCTGCCTTTGCAATGAAGGCAGTTACTGTGCACACCAGTACTGTCCATTTGTGCCTGTTCATCTTCTTGGAGCATTCAGAAATGTACAGAGAAAAAGAGATCTTAAAATATATTTACTTCTCTGGCTAGGCAAACATGGGGATTTAATTGTTTGCAGTTTGAACATGACCAGTCACATTGGTAACTGATTTCCCCACAGTGGTAACTAGTGACAACCAGAGGCACTGACCTTTAAATTTGATCTAATTTTTGGCAAAATTTAAAAAGCTGGCTGATACCCGTGTAGCATTTAAGTTCAACTGTATACTTGCTGTTGACAGAGCAGACTTGGGAATGAGGTCTGGCACCTGAGCAGGCCTGTGCTAGACCGAAATTATATGCAGTCAAATAAGCAAACAAATAAGGAATTTTGAGACTTTCAAAATTATTGGGCTTTTTCATTTGGTATCTCTCTCATGTGGAGCTGGCCAAGATGGTTTTCAAATGTAATCTTTTAAGATTAACAGCTCATTTGTTTATTTTTAGGATATGTTATTGGCACTTTTAATAAACAAGTGGGTTTTAATGAACCCAGAAGTGTCTCAAAAGGTAAGACGCATGTTGTGGAGGGATGGATGCATCTGAGCAAACAAGGTGCTACGTACTTTGAGCTGAGCTCACGTGCTTTGAGCTGAGCTGCATGGCACCGAGGGCTCCATTTTGCATGTGGGTGAGGTGCTGTTTTGCTGAGTGATCCTTTTGATATTTCGGAGCCCTGGAGAGAAGTGTGTGAGCTTGTAAATGCGAACAGGTGCCCTTGAAGGAGGTAAAATGAGGTGAGCAGGAAAAGAGGCAGCGCACGAGCTGCAAAACGTCCAGAAATGCTCAAAACCTCCCATGTGTAAGACGAAGTAGCCTCAAGGTGGCTTAATCTTATATGGGAGGAACTGGTGTAACTCAGAAACCAAGCAGCAGCTGGCCTTGGCAGCTGCAGTGCCCAGACAGGCTGTTCTGTGCAGTGCTCATGGAGCTCCAGCCTGTTTCACAGCTGACCTGGGGGACGTCTCAGTGCCATCTCCTCCTGGTGTCACCCTCAGGGCCATCGTGAGCTGTGCTCAGTGCTGACCTGGCCTTGGGAAACCAACCTGTGCGTCCCCATGCTCAAGTGGACCTGAATGTTTTGGCCTCGTGGGGCTTGTGGTGTTTTCCTGCTGGGATGCTGTGGTGGGGTTTTGGGGGCAGAGCTGGAATTGTTGTTCTGGATGGGTTTTGGTACTGGGGAAACCTGGAGCTCTTGCAAAACGTTCCTCATCCCTGCATTAAACACTGCTGTAGCATCAGACCTCACTGGATTTTTGGCTCCAGGCTCGCATCCGGAAGTATTAAAAAGCTTGTGTTAGGCAGGAATGTTACCCTCAATATAAATTTCCATATAAAAACCTCTACTTGTCTTTTCTCTATGCGCTCCCCCTGTTTGTCTCACTCTTATATGTTTTTATTGCTGTTTCTGCTTGGCAGCCACGATCCTCGCTGTGTCAGCCTTTGAGGCAGCTGCTGTGGGGCAATGCAGAGTGAGCTTCTCTTAAGAAAATGTTTTTAGGCTTCCTGTGAGCTCTCTGGGGCTTTTTGCCCGCTCGCCTGCGCCTGGCGAAGGAAAGATGTGAGCAGTGGGATGGGGCTGTGGTGGGGGAGTGACAAAGGACGTGGGAGAAGGGGGCAGTGCCCTGTCCCCCCCTCGGTCCCCCAGCCTTTCCCTGGACCCCAGTGGTGGCATTTACACCTCCCAAACCTCACGGGCTGTGCTCTGACGAAGGGCCGTGTGGTTGTTGGCTCTGGCCTCAGCGCTCCAGGGCATGGTTTCAACCATGTCTATGGAGACCAATTTTCAACATCAAAACAAACCAGTCTAAGTGGAATTTATATTACCTTTTAAAAGTGCGAGTCAACAGAGCGGAGGGCTCTGCTTCGAGGAAGCCTCTTGGGTTTGTTCAGGGAATTACTACAAATATTTTACATCCTTTCTGGGACTCCAGGCAACCTCAGGAAGCGGCTGTCAAAAAGCCCCAGTTTGTGTGGCTGAGCCAGGGTGATTTTTGGGGCCTGTGCCATGAGAAAGACCCCTGTCACCAACTATCCCACATTGCCTGAAAGCATCGTCTAGTTTTCAGAGCAAGGCCGATCTTTTTAAACATCTAGACTGTTTTTGGCTTGGGTGATGGTGGTTGAGAGCAGAAAACAAAACCCTTGATCCCAAATGTGTGTAAATTAGGGTAATGCTCAAGCTTAACATTGCTTTTGTTCTGCTCCATAGAAACATCCGGCCTGTCCCGAGATTCTCCCTGTGGCTGTGTGACAGCAGCGGAGGGACTGAGCTCAGGTAAGAGGCTGCAGCAGAGGATGTGGTGGAATGTCTGCAGGGAGGCAGGTCAGAGGTAGGTGATGCTGGGGTGCTCTGTCCCCCCTAAAAATGTGCCTCAAATGATTTGAAGATCCAAGTTCAACTTCACTGCTAATTCTCGATAGGAGAAGGCCAGGCCAGCGAGCTTAGAAGCATGTTTTAGTCAGCTTGATGCCTTGCAGGGGATGGATTTGATTGGGATGTTGGTACCAACAACATTCTCTTCTCTTGTCAGTGCTGCGTGGATGTCGTGTATGTAACGTGTATGGTTCAGGGAGGCTTTATCACTTCTGCCACATGTGAACGTGCTGCCTCTGTTTGTAGCTTTGCTTTGTTTGCGTGCCAGCAGGCTTTGTGCAAGCCCCAGTTCGAAGTTGTGTTAGTGCCATGTCGTCACTGCAGCTTCATTTTGATTTCTGCTAACTCCAGGAATGGAGGGGGAATCCTAAACCGAGCAACGAAACGTTCCTGAAAAATGTTTTGAGATGGAACTCGGCAAGTTTCAAGCTTCTAAGAAGCAAATCGTAGCAGCCAGCAACGCCAGCGCTTCACAGGGGGGAAGAAAGGGCTGTTGGAGGGGGCAGCTGCCTAATGCCAGTGGGAGCTGACCCTTCTGAGGTCTCACATTACCGTGTTGATCCTCGGGGTTTGGTTTGCAGTACAGACGTGCTGACCTCGCAGCGAGCGCCAGACACAGTGCTTGGTGCTCCCCCCTGCCCGCAAACCTCTGCCGGCTTCTAAAGCTCTCGTGAAACACGGCAGCCCCAGGAAACTCTGGGGGCAGGCTTTTTTCTGTGGGGAGAGGCAATAAAGCAGTGAGGAGGAGATGGGTGCTGGGGTGAACGTGGATATTTGTTCCCCAGGAGCTGTGGAGTATTGCAGTCGGCCCTTTTCCATGAACTCCAAATGTCTGAAAAATAAGCAGCTATGAACGTGGAAATCTTTAGTAACTGTGGGAAGTGTTTTTTGTCCCCCCATTGGTACCTCTACAGGAGCTAAGCCTGTTCTGTACTTACTGCCTTTAAGTCCAATTGTGTTGAATCGAGATCTTGGTGCACCGTATTTCCTCATTTAACTCTGGAGCAGCTGAAAATGTTCTCAGTTTGACGTTGTCTGGAGCCTGGTTGATTGCAGGGGGAGAGAGCAGCGAATGTAAGCTTTCAGCCTCAGGCTCTGAATCACTTTGAGGGTCAGTTTGTGTCTTAAGGAGTGTGTCCAGAGGTGGCTTTCCTAGAAACACCATCATTTGCGGTGCTCTGGCTCCTGCTGCCTCTCAGCTGGGCTGAAGCTGAGTTTTCCTCTTGAAGCTGCCGTGCAGGAGTCGATTCGCTGCTCCTCCTGTGCAAAACGCCTTCCTGCTTTCCTGTCTCGGAGGAGCACTTTTATGTCCCTTCTTTAAAAGGGTGGCTCTGGGGGGAACTTCACATTTATCCCCTTCGGCTTTGTCTGGGGCTTATTTCTTGGTACGTGGGAGCTTTCCCTGGCACTGAAGGCCCCGTTTCCAGGTGGGCTCATCCTGACCCGACCGGCCGGATGTCCCTGGCGGGACTTGCTGCTCCCCTTCTTGTACCAGCTTTTGGGTTGGCAGCAGGTCCACTGGTCCATTGCCCAGCTCCTCCTTCAGGAACGTGATGCAGCTTCAATTTGTTTTTCTGCTCTTGTGTTTTGTTTCTCATCAACCACCTCTCGGCCTCCTTGGCTTCCCGGGAGGCTCCTTACCTCTGGTGCCTGGACGAGGCTGGGTTTGCCCGTCCAGGCGCTGGTGAGTCGTTCCCTTGGCCTCCTGTTTTTTCTCATTCATACGCAGCCTGAGCTTCGCAGAGGATGACTTACTCATTTTAATAATGCCTTTTACCCTGCTGCTTTGGTATGTTGGCTTCCCCGCTGCAGCCCTTGCTCTGAGCTTCCAAAATCTGTTTGTTTTCCTAGTTTCCATGCCGCCTGCAAGGATTTTGCTCTCCTGACTTCCCACTTGGGTGTTTGTTATATATGTTCGGCATAGGAAACATTCCTATATGTTGCACGTGGATACTACAGAAACATTCAAAGCGCAAGAAAATGTGACCCTCAAGAGGAGGCGGTTGCAAATTCAGATGTTTCTTGAGTTGCACCAGCAGGATTTAGACCTTGAGGTGTCTGTGCAGCTTCCATGGTTGTGGTTTCAGAGTTTAGAAGCATAAAGACGTTACTGGTGTCAACCCAGCTGGCAGCCTGTTAAATTTGAAAGCCTTTCTGTGTCTTGGTGTGCTTGTTCAGGTGTACGGATGGGGACGGTGGATCCTTGGTAGAGTTTTTCTGGACCAGAACTGCGGAGGCTTTAGGTGATACCTCTCGGCTGGGAGGAGGTAGGGGGGGTGTAATGAGTGGTTCATTAAGCTGGGTGACAACTGTCCTGCCTCGTTGTCATGCTGCTGCTGTCCAGGGGTTGCTGTAATTCTTGCAGCTCTTTCTACTGAGCGAATTTAAGCGATGAATCAGATGATTTAGGAGGAGTTAACGGAGAGCTCATTTCTTTTAAAAACGATCACTTGCTCGATGTACGTAGCCTATACCAATATAACATAGGGCTGTATTTTTTCCCCATGCAAAAATAACAAGAGCTGTTGCTCTCCGTCCTTCAAATTTGCTTTGGCAACTCCAAGCCATCTCGGTTTTATTAAACAGCTCTCTTTCCTCCTAATATATACAGAAATGTTTGCTGTATAAACAGCTTAACCAGACAGCTGCCTCTCCCCAGCTACAAGATGCAGTTAACTTTTTGCCCTGTTTCTGTTCACCGGGGCCGATAACTTTCTGCTGGCCAGATGAAATCAAACTGGGTTTTGTAGCAGATGTGGTGGAGCTCAGTGCTGCATTACGCAGGTGTTCCCCCAGCTGGGGAGGGTGGAAGCGTGCCATTTAGCTGAGATGATGGCGAGGTTTAGAAATGTGAGGGCGTTAAAAATAATTCTCCGTGTTAACAGTGGGCTTTGTCCCTGGTGGGCTCCATATGCCGAACAGCTGACTGGGGCAGCAGCTGTTCTATATTTTAATAGGAGAGTTATAAAGTTAGAAACATGGATGATCATTCAAAACATAAGCAACTCTTCGCAGTCATGGAAACGGGATTCAACAATAAACTCGCATTTGTGAGCCTTCCAAGCAAAATAATCCCACTGCTCTGCGTTCAGGTGGTCTCAGGGAAGTGAATGAACTGTTTTCTGTTTCCCTGAAGTTCTGTTTACTCAGTCCTATTTCTTTAAAACGTTTTCCTCCCTCTTTGCTCTTTCTGAGGAGATATTAAACTTTGCATGTGATCCCGATTTCAGTTCTTCTCCGAGTGACGGCAGATTTATAGGAGAAACTTTCCTGAAGCGCGTTACTGATAACGGTACGGCTGTAGCAAAAGCTGAGAGAGCGCCTTCCCTTCAGGTCCTTCCGTGGGACGTCTCTGTTCCTTTCAGCCCACGCAGTTATTTAAGCTCTTTTGCTGGGACATCCTTCGCGTAGGATGAACCTGGTAACAACGTGCAGGTTTTCTGGCACAGCGCTGCGTACAAACGCGCTCCTTGCTCAGGCACCTGAGCAAGGTGATTGCAAGCGAGTGCTGGTGACAAAAGTGGTGTAAATAAGCAGCCTGTTTGTGTTGGCGGAGCTTGAAGGCAGAGGGAGTCCTTGGGGCAGAGCCTGGCAGCGAGGGCCACGCCAGGGGTGGTTCTCGGCTCACGAGCTCGCAGCAGGGGCCGGCCCCACGCTCGGTGGGTGCCGGGGCTTAAGGAGGTGAGGCCATCTCGGCTCTGCTGGAAGTGGGAAAATCGCCCTTTTTTTAAACCTAGAAACAACACAATTCATTCTTTCTTAGAGTGGGTGATGCTGTATTATGCTGTTCAGGAATTTAAATACCTGAGGTGTCTACCTTCCCACTTTGGTAGGGAGCTCCCTGTCAGACCCGGCACGTTTGTAGAGATGAGCGGGGAGAGGAAGGAGCTTCCCACGAGCCAAACTTTGCGTGTCAGAGGGCACGGCGAGTGTGTTTGCTGGGGAAAACTGATTTAATGCCTCCATCTGGCTCCGTGTTGGTGAGCTCCTCTCTGTGGAGGAGGCTGAAGGCTACCTGTGGTCTTACCCCACAGCCCCGGGGCCCCAGGCAATGACAGCGTGACCCTGTGCCAGCGCTATTTATTTTTCTGGCCTGTGCCACAACCGTGTGCTCCGACCCTGCTGGCAGCCGGCGTATTTGCTTAAAGCCACAAATGAGCGCCTGAAGGAACGATTGCTGGGTAATCGGGTCCTGCTCTGCAATTTGTCCGAGCGCGGGGGACGTGTTGCCCCAAAGCGGAGCGGTTGTGGCCCATTCCAAGTCATATCCCCGAGCGTGGTTTGCTCTGCGTCCTGGGACCTCTGGATGCCAGATCCTCCAGCCACACTCGGTGCTTCTCTTTGGGCACAGCCCCTGGAAGGCCTCACCGCGGGTGACTCAGTCGCTCGGTAAATCTGAATCCGTGGGTCTCTACCACAAGCGGCTTTTGTGTGTAATGTATCCATAATTCAAGTATCTTCTACAGAAAATGAACTTTAAGCAGCATAGAGGTTCCTTCCTTTAGACCACCAGCCAACTAGTGACGTGTGTGTGTTGGTATGTTTTTCTTTTTAATGGCATTAAAACTCAGTAGGTAAAGCTCGTCCTTCCACAAAGGCATTGCAGAACTCGGGGGGCCTTTGCTGACTTCCACGGTGGCTGAAAATTCACCCCTCTGATGTGGTTAAGATTTGGTCGGGCAAACAAAAAGGAGCAAATACGATACGGTAAGAGATCTTTATTAAAAATTTTGTACATCAGAGGATTAACTGCTACATTTTAAACAAGAAATAAGATTTGACATATTACAAAAGATGCTATTAGTTCTTGAAATAAATTTTATGAACACTGTACATGATGCATCCAAATTAGAAGAGCAGGAATAGGACAGTGCCTGAAAATATATGATATAACTTAAGCAAATGCACTTAGTTTGTAGAATGCAACATATTTCTGGAAAAACGGCACGTTAACTTCTGTCTGAAGACGCTGCATCCCTCTAACCAGCAACCACCAACAGTGTTCTTGGGAGCAAGCGCTGACGCAAGTGCCCAGCGTGTTGTTTTTCCATTTGGAGTTTTTCATCGTTGGAGAAACTTTCTTACTATGGTCTGTTTGTCTTGGAGACGGCAGGATGGCACGGTTCACACATGTAAAAACCCAATGCAAAACGCTTCTTACAACATAACTTTACCCCCAACCCAGATGAGAAAAACCGACCGATAGCACGTAAATGTCTACAGAAATAGATTTTTATTGACTTATTTTTGTTACAAAGTTAGTTAAAAAGAAATATACTTTAGCTTATCAGATAACCGTTACTTTGTGTATCATCCGTACTATATTTTTTTCCTTTTGAGATCGTCAGTAGCTGCATTAGAATTTAAAATAAAAACAACAAAAGATCACCTTTAATTGCATGACCTATTTGGCTAGGAAGGGTGTGAAGTTTTACAGGAGAGAAGGAACATAGAGCTCTCATACGAAAGTGTAGTATGTATCTAGGCCGAGTAAGGTAATAAAAAAAGACTGAAATCTTTATACAGAAAGTGACAATGCCCATGTTATACTATGGAACACATCTACTAATTTTGAATTACACGTGTAATGTGTGGATTAAAGATATCACTTTACTAAACAAATAAAAAAAAAAAAAGAGCAAAATCTATAAATAAAATAGTAAGTGCTTTCTTTAAGATAATATTCTTTGGCTGCTTTAAGTGCCAGCGGAGGGTTACTGGAAACCCCTAAAACGCGTAAGGTCCCACTATTATCGTTAGCCTCAACACCGAGCTTGTACGGTAATTCAAGCTGTTGACTGTTAGCATCTCCAGATCCACGATGTGTTCTCTTGGTCCCGATAGGGATTTCACCAGCACCAGCATCGCACTGACGGCACTTGTTTGCTGAAAGAAAGGAGGGAAAAAGTTTAATTCCAATTTGAAAAGATTCCCTAGCTGTATCAAGGGACTGCTTGTGTGTTTCTGCGCCACAAAAACGCTCCGTCCCGGCGCAGAGATGCACAATGTAAGTATTATTTTAACATTGTTAAATGGTCGTGGCTAAGCTCACACCTGGCCTCGCTGGAGGGGAAGCTTTACCTGCCGAGGGCTCAGAGGAATAAACCGCGCTGCAAAATCTGTTCCTGGTTACACTGACTCTCCTAAAGGATCTGAAAAGCGCTAATCTATCCCAGGATGCTTTTTTGTTTCATCCCCATCTATCAGTTTTTGAAATACACGAAGAATAAGTAGACCAAGAGAAACATAATGTATTTAACAGTGATACAGCTTGTTCAGTGGAGGAAACTCTAAGTCCGTGCTGTGGCTCATCCTCCAGAAGCTGTTTTCCCTGAAAAACTGGGAATTCTTGCAACTTCTGCGCCTGTTGCTGCCCTTCTCGTAGCCCCCTGGGGCTCTTTCCAGGCTGGGGTTGTGCTGCTGGCCCTGTGACGTGACTGAAAGATGGCAATGCCACTGCCTTGTAAAAGGGCTTCAAAACATATAGATGATAAAAAAAGGTACACATCTCTCCCTTTACCTATAATAATTCTTTCCCTGTGCAGCCTGAGTAGGTTAAACAAAGGAATCCATGTCCAGAGACCTCGCTCAGACTTGATTCAAACAATGGGAATAATTTCTAGGCAAGCCTTTGTTTACTGTGGTGCTTCGGCAGGAATAAACACATGCTTCCTTATTTAAGGCCTGTGATTTCTTGTTGGGTGGCAACAGAAGATTGGAATTGTCAGTCTAAAAGTCAGGCTGGAGGCTGGGTCGGAGTCCTACCCTACCTAGAGCTGGAGTGAACTTGTTCTTAAGAGTTGTCGACCTTAAATAACGGTTGCTATTTGGGGATTTGGGGGTTTTGATGTGCAATAAATCCAGGGAAGAGGAATCCAGGGAAGAGCTCTGGCTTACAGGCAGTACCAGAACAAATCAGACAAGCGAGGAGTTCCTTGTTCCCATCTTGGGGAGACTTGGTGTAAATAGTCAATGCCATATCTTGGTTTACTTTTCTATCGTACTATTAAAACACTGAAATCTTTGGATTTGTAGAAAAATAGATAAATGAAGACTTCCTAACTAATAACTCTGTTTAAAATTTTCTGGGCTGTTTCTGTTTACTGAGTGTAAAGCCACATGAAACAAGGGATTTTCCAGGAATTTGTCCATATTAAGCTTTAAAAAAAAAATCTGATTTCAAAAATCTTAAGGTAGATGTTACAGACGGTTTCATTCATGTGTATCTGCTTGAATTCGTTGTACCAGCAGGAAATACTGCTGCCATAAGTCACTTGAAGTTCTGGTTTTCTGAAACTGCTGCAGCACTGAAGAAAAAGTTCTCAACACAATCTTGGTTACAAGTTTGGCTGAATTTATCATTTGAAACCAGCACTCCATCCCAAGCTATTCTTGACTTCATTTCTTTTTTGCGTGGGGGGAATTAAAAATGTACAAAGAATCCTTCTATGACCCTCTTCTAAATACATACACATGGGACATTGGTGCAGGGTGAAAAGCAGAGCTGTTTTGTGAATCGGATGTGATCGCTAAATATTCATGATTGTTGCTGGTGTTCCTTTCAAGTGACTACAATGGGTTGATTCTCAGTTTATAGGGTTATTGGGCAGAGTCAATAAAAGCTTTTTGAAGTCTGCAAACCAAGTACATTCAATAAGGAAATATTCAAAAGCTGATAAACTTTCTATGCTGTGTTTCTCTTACAGGAACGCTTGATGGAGTGGTCAAAATGGCAAGGCACTCCAACACCTCGGTAGCACCAGTGGTTTTATATCCCGCTCAGGGTCTGACTTCAACCGATACTCACTCTCAGGTAAAATTCTCCATTTTCATTTCCAGACTTGATCCGGAATGTGTTAATAGTATTAGGATAAATAGTGGTTGCCTGAATCTGGAAGATATCAGAGGGCACTGTTCTGTCTGAACGGATGCTCATGTATTTGTACACCACAGAGTAAGGCAGCTCTCGGCAAATGGCGTTTGATACGGGGCAGACACAGCGGCTGAAACACAAGAAAGGATAAACTTGATACTCGAAAACATGATTTCTGTTGTATTTGATTGTGTTCCCTGTTGAGAACAACCCTACAAAAGTTGTCTGGCTTTCTCTTACTTCTCAGATGTTAGGACATAAGGCTCTTGACAAGGATTTCTTGGGTAACAACGAAATCCTCCATGGTAATTCCAGCAAATTTCATCCTCTCTGCATTCATTAGTAGTCTCACACTCATTTATGTCTAGGAGGAAGAAAAAGGAACTGTGTTAAAGCAGATTTAAATCGAGTTTGCTATGAAAAGAAACAAACGAACAAAACAAAACACCACCACCAAGCCACCTGCTTGTTTCTACTGAAACTCAACAGATTTCTCTGATATTTTTTACCTGCTTTTCCAAGGCCTTGCTCTAAAGGATTTGGAACAGCAGAAATGGAACAAATTTGTTTACCACATCTTAATCAACTCTGAAGATCTTTAGAAACGCATTAGTCATCGTACATGTAATGCAACTGTAGAAACCCCGAGTCCCTAGTTGGCAATGAATCATTTTCTAGCACAAGGTATCTTACAGGCAGAGGAAAGAGGCTTTGAGAAAGAAGTGTGATTTCATGCTTTTTGCAGGATCTCACTTAATTGCTTAGCTTTCGTGGTCTAACTAAATGCTTAGTTAATATTTATAGCTGTAGTTAAACTAAAGTAGCTTTGGAAGAAATCACAGCGTGTTTATTTTTGTGTGAAGTAGAGCTTCCTTTTTTTCTTTTTTCTTTTTTTACCCTGGGAAAATGACCTTGAATGGAGATGGGGGCTGTCAGCTTGGTGTAGCACTGATGCTCTGTTATCCTGGCAGTGCCAGACCCAACTTGCCTGAAACTAACCCAGCCCCAGATAGGGTTTATTCAAATGTAAACTCTGGGAAGGCCCAAACAGATTTATTCATTTTTTTAGGTGGTCAAACTACCCACCCCAAGCTAGTCAGCATCAGTGGCTATTCTTAAGAATGATAAGAATCTAAATTGATTTCTCAAACAAAGCCAGCATTACACAACACTTCCATAAACAATTTATTTCCTCATCCCTTTCTGACAATGATTAGCACACCTATTTCTAAAAATAAAGATGGTGAAATCAGGTTCTGGATTACTAAGACAACGATTCTCGCACTTTTTCTGGAACTGTAAAGAGACATTTAGCACCAGTGAGAAAAATAAACTTTGCAGCTGTGATCCTGGTATTTGGTGGCACCTAGCTGTAACTGAACAACTGACCAGAATGTTTGTTTTCCAAACACAATATAAATAATCTGCTCAAAATTCTTGCTTTTTTTCCTCCCGTTATCAGAAAGAACATATCATTATTTCTGCTCTGGCTGTGCTTAGAAACCTCTATAAAAAGAAACAGATATAAAGCAATGCCCGATGTCTGTAATAAATGAGCTGATTTTTTCGGAGATATTTATCTCTGGAACTTAGACTCACCACCTAGACATCCCAGACCAGCTTTACTTAAGGATTACAAAAGTTGAAAATTTTATCCTAAGCATCTGAAAAACTTTGAGCTGAAAGATTCAAATAAAAGGAATTAATATAAAATACACCGTCAGTCGTCAAATGCATCAACATCTTTTGCTAGCCTAACAATACATGAAATATAAACACTTAGATAAGCGTTCTTAGGCTTAGGTGAAATGGTGTTACCCGTAGTGCAGTACTGGGACCGCCAAGATGTACTTACCTTGACATGTTCTGCCTCCTACTACCTGGTAACCTTCAGGGCAGACACATGAGAATTTTCCTGGCTCGTTGACGCACTGATATTGACATATGTAACTGGAAGTTCTGCATTCATCAGTATCTGCAGAGAGAAGAACTGAAGCTTAATTTTTTCTTTAATGTCTACCTTGCTACAAAACTAAATAGAATGGCTAGATGCTGGTGCTAACAGGAGAAAAATTCTTTCAAAGGAGAAGGCTCTCAAAACTCTTAGCTTACTGCTTAACACCTCAAGGTTGCAAACTGAAGGTCTGGTTGTACTTTTTAATTATTTTTGATGAGAAATTTTAAGTTTTCAAAAATGAGAAATGCGTTTATTTGAGGAAGTAGAAGGTAAATTCAGACTTCTGAACAAGTTTGGGAAAAGCTCTGTAGAGAAAATCCATGGTTTTAGTATTCTAGAAGTGATTACTTCCACCGAAAAGTAGATGTGAGATTAGCTAGTGTAGCAAAACTATCGTCTTTGTGCGCTAATGGAGCAGCTCTTTGGGAAAGAGGCTAAAGTCTCTTTCTAGTCTTCAAATATTATCTGATATATGCTTTTCTTTTTCTTAATCCTTGAGTAACCATCAGCCCCTTGCCAGGGAATTGTAGCACAAACCTGATTTTAAGGCTGCAGTTAAGCAGAAATGAAATGAACCCAATGAAAACTAGAGAATGGCTTGGAAAACAGTGTGCCGCCCTCCTAGTACCTCTGAGCCTCGAGCCCAGCTCCTGATTTTTGTCAGGGATTAGACTGAAGGCTGCACAGTCGCTGCTCCCTGTTCTGTTTGCTTGCAAGTAGGATTAGCTTTAAGAAGCTTGGAGAGGGAGCATCTGTAATAGCTCTGCTGGCTTGTTCGGGAGGGCAGTGGTAAACCAAAAAGACCTCTTTGGCTCAAAGACTGGTAGAAGGGATATGGGCTTTACGGGTGAGATCATCGTGTCCAAAGGGAGATTAGAGGAATCCTGTGGAGGCACTGGCAGAGGAAATAAAGTGTTGATTGTATAATCATCAGGAGACATGCTGTTTGTATACACAGGCTTGAAAGCACCTCAAAAGCGCAATTGTTGTTTCCTTACAATCAAATGTAAGGCCTTTCTTTTCAGATGAACCTAACAGCACACAGAATTTCACTTGTTTTCTGGTTTGCATTCCTTTCCAATTCATTTCATGGCCATCAGCATTAGACCACACACAACTCAAGTGGTTGCGGAGTTTGTGAAGTAAATATTCAGAAGCCTCATTCTCTCTCCGTTCTCTAGTAACGTCTGGCCTGTTTTGTACTTAGTGGTAATGAGACACCTGACTGCAGCTGCAGCTACTAAGGTGTGTATCAGCAATGGTATTTGCAACATTAAAATGAAATTGTCTTAATTTCTTTTGGCTACAGCTCGCTCCCACAGTGTGTTTCCACTTGAATTGTATCCCTTAGTTCACAGACTTCTGGGAAAATAAATCAGAAATGGTTGCTCTTCTAAGAAAAAGAATTGCTTACCTTCACAGTTGATTCTGTCGCTGCTTAACTCAAAGCCTGGGTTACACTGACAAATGAAAGACCCCAGTATGTTGTAACACTGTTGTGCGCACGGGTTATTGGCATCACATTCGTTTATGTCTGAAAAGAAAAATTACAGATCTTTATCTTTTGCACCTAGTCATTAGGCTGATTAAGTGGATTAAGTCTGGGCCCAGCGCTTAGCAGAAGCTCGGTTGACTGTATCAATACAGGTCTGCAGTCACTGGAACAATGTCAGATCTATGCTTTACATTCCGTGTAGAAAAAGTATTTTTCCAGGAATGAGAGTTATTCTAATGTGTAATGAATTCTTCCAATAATGTTTAGTGTGGCTATTAAACCTCACATTCCAGCGTCTTTTTTCAGGTACGAAATGCCAAGTCTATAAATAATTGATATAAGGAACACGTACAGATAAGACCTCTCAGCATGCGGTGGTTAAGATCTGAGCTATTTATTGCTCCCAAAATTTGTTCTTTTAAATTCCATTACAATTATAACATGAGCCTTTTAAGCCAGTTTAGTTTTGCAATGCTCCGAGGCCTAGACCGTACGGGGGGAGACAGGGGAAGGTTTCTGTGCTGGATTTTTCATCGTGTGCCATCCGAAGAACGTCTGTGAGAACACGGCAATATAAGAGAAGCGATTTTAATGCGAGGTTTATGTAAGTGTGATCACCTCTGCAATTTACAGTGCTAATTTTTACAGGCTGCTAATTATTGCTCCTTTGTCACACGCTAAAATCTGCAGTGAATTTTCCCTCGTGGGCCTTCCCTGCATATTTTCCATTCATTTGTGTTCATCAGCTATACTCATTAGTAGAGCGCTGCGTTTTAAATAATTTTTGAATTCATCGCTTTCGCAAGGACATATAAATGTCAGCGACACTTTCGTCTACAGATACAACTTATAAAACTGACAAAGATGACTTAGATTTGGCATTCACAAGAACTAAACCAACGAGGAGGATATTAATTATCTCTGTGATCCTTCTCTTTATGATGAATGGTAATAGGGGAGAAATGATTACCAAGCGTTTTTCGTTCTTTTAGCTGATTTCTGGCAATGGTGTGAAGAATGTACATCATGACAACGCTACCAGAAGGAATAATAAGCAAGCCAAAGCCACAATTCCGTTTGTTACCCTTCCAAGAAATATTGACCCACTTTCAATATGCGCAAAAGTTGTAACAAATGTAATCGGTACAGCTGTGAAGAATGACTTCTGCCAGATGACTGTTGCAGATGTGAAAGTCTGTCTTGATGCAGCAGTCACTCTTTTACAGATTTTTGTGTAAAGATTTACTTTACCTTTTCTGGTGGGAGAATGACTTGCTGGGCTGGTTGGCCAGCAGGAGTCAGAAGGGGTTTCTTGGTGAAGCACCTAACGAACTTGGAGCTTCATATGGAAGCGTAATTGAAAGAAAGTGCCTTGCATTTGAGCCATGGGAAAGGGCAAATGCCACAACTCATCACGTGGTTACACTGAGTCCACATGCAATTTTTTACCTATTTGGTGAAAAACAACAACTGCCTGTCACCACAGTGCTACGCGGTGTGCCTGCCTGTGTATGTAGCCATAGAGAACTCGCGGCCGTCTCCATCACCAGCCTCTTGATTTAACGTGGCCATTCTCCCATTCCTAGCTGAGATCCCAATTCTGTTAAAGTCAACGGCTAAATTATGGATTTCCCAGGAGCTGGAATTTCAGATCCAAGACAAGTGTCGCACGAGAAGGGAAATTGCTCAGAAAATGTAAGTTTATGCTCCTCTGATTCAGTACTCAGCACATGAAAGGATTTAACCTACCCTGATGTGCAAGTTGCTAGGCTACAGATCTCCTACTCTTCCTAAAGCCCTCTGCTTGGGAGCTTGGAAGAAACACAGGGCTAAGCAAAACTTTGCTGCTGTTCAATATGGCTGTTCTTGTGCCTTAGCCAGAATCAGGAAAGCAATCTGCTGACTTCCTACCTAGTTTTATTCCAAAAACATGGAAAAAAAAATGAAATGGCAACACAAGTTTTGTTCTTCATAGATATTTCTTAACAATGCTCTTGCCTTGTTAGTAGTATCACTGAGAAGTTGGTGTTCTGGAGAACGATCAGCTTTAAGAAATAGCATCCTTCTCCCAAGTAAGTGCATTTAATATGAACTTTTTAGTACCTTGCACTTCAGTAGGCATAGTTTCCTTTTTCTTATTACTCTCTCTCATTGCTCTAGATCAGATCTCATTTCAAACTTCACAGCAGTCTTAAGGCTTCCCTTGGTGCTTCACTTTTAAGGGGATGAATGTGGCTTTTGTAGTGACCCCTCGTTTTCATTTGTAGTAGTATTTTGCAGAGATTCGTCTTTGACATGTAAATGCATTTTCATTACTACATTTATCGTGTGCTGAAGATAATTACACTTAACTGTTTTGCTCCCCCTGGTTTCCGTTTCCAGCCTCTGTGTTGTAAAACTGGGAATTATATCATGACAGCAAGTACCACTGAAAAAGCAATCCACCAGAACTGGAAGAATAATTCCATCAAAGATTCAATAATGAATGTAAACTTCCAGAGTTCAGCTGCCAAACTAGGTGCTCCTCAGAGATGTAGTGTAACATAGTGATTGGAATTTATTTCCTGTAGGAAGTTGGGATGAAGACACTTGTATCGCGCCCGTGGCAAGTCATGTGTCAGCATTTCTCTACACCAAGTGAGCTCGTGTGAGTGCACGCAGAGGAGTTCTTACCCACGCAGGTGTGGTTGTTGGACGCTAGCTGGAAACCAGCGTTGCACTGGCAGTAATAGGAGCCGGGAGTGTTCACACATCGGTGGTGGCAGTAGGGAGGCAGGGTGCATTCGTCTATATCTGAGTAATGAAAAGAGAAATTAGCTCAGATGGCATCTTGGAAGTTCAATGCTGCTGTCTTGTCCAAAGAAACTGTGACGTTAATTGAACTTTATTAAAAGCAGACAAAAGCTTATGTGGGGTAGATGTTGCTTCCACGGATGTCGTTAGGAATTCTTTACCCTTTTCTTTAGCTTGTGTAAAAAATCCTTTATGCAGATTGTTTTCTGGCCACTAAGATCAATGCATATGCTAATTTTACTTCTTAGTCAGTTCCACTGTAGTCCTTAGTTTTACTTTGCCTAGGCAAACCCAGGATGTTTGGTTCTGCTTTGCAGCCAGAAGGTGATCTGTCACCAACAGAGCGACTCTAACTTGCCCCTCATTTAACCAAAACTTCACATGCAGCACGCTTAGCTTATACTAAAATCTTTCATACTAAATCTTTTCAGCTCTGTTAGGACAAGTCCAAATTTTCCCTGTGAGGACAGAAGATTAGTGGCCTGGAAAAGGAAACAGATGGCTGTGCTTCCACAGGGATTCCCCAGAAACTGGCTGGGTTCCCTGGGGGCTGCTGTGTGGCTGCAGCACCAGCACCTTCTGCCTGCGCCCTGGTGCTGAGGAAGGTGAGCAGCCTGGCTGGAGCTGTGCTATGTCAGGCGGTATTAACTTTCCCCAGACTCTCCCTGCAGATTAGCCCTGGTTGTGAGGTGGAGCAGGCTGCCTTTCCAAGTTTCAGCATTCCTAATGTGCACTGGAGCAGGGTTTTCACCTGCAATCCACACAAAATGTGCGACACCCCCCCCCATTTTTTTTTACCTCTGCATTTTAAAAGGCATCCTTACGTTCTGGAGGAGATACTGCCTCTGTTTGCCTGCATTTTTTTTAAGCTACGCCGAAACGCTGATTGTGCATGCATGTGCAGCAGTTGTCTTTAGTTGTGGCTTGATCTTGGTAGAGCAATCCGTGCTGTGTTCTGTACATGTACACAACGTGAGATTTCAAAGGCTCAATGCTCAGACAAATAATACCAGTTCTCACTGGAACAAAGAAAGGCACTTCCCATATCCATGCCAGATCTTGAGTTTCCTACCTCCAGCTGTTTCCACCATAGATGTGTTTAGAAAGAGGCCAAGGTTTTTTATTTTGTACGATGAGGAAAGTTTGTTTTAATATCAAGTGAAAAAATAATCGTTAGGAGTTAACTCTTTTTCTGACAATTTCGCAGTCACTTTTTGGAGCTAAACTTAGTGAAGTGTTTTGGATGGGTTTGAATGAAAAGGCTTACGCTGGAAAAACTCCTGGCTGTCCGTACAGCAGTGATTGTTGCTGTAACTCTTCTGTTGCATGGCAATGCTGAAGCAGAAATTGAATATACTAGGAGGCACAGCAGACCTCTTGCATCCTTGACTTTACAGGACCAAGCTCTTACAAGCTGCTGTTTAAAAGTCTGGTTATACAATATAGGCATATAAGCAATGCTTTCCTTTTTAAGCTTCGTATTTATGCCTGTAAATGCTTACAGGATCAGCCTCTAATTCAGTGGGAGTTCTCCTTGCAGCATTAGGCTCTTGTGCACATCAGCTCCAAGCAGATCCAAGGGCTGAGTGTAATCTAATCAATTCTGCCAAATCTTCTGTTTGAACTAATGCTGGGAGACAACTCATTCTATCCTCAATCCTATGTTTCAGAAAAGACTAATTTTGCGATAGGCAAACAAGCAATTTCTTTACAAAACAAAATAAAAAATAAAAAAAAAATCAAAGAAAGGGTGAGTGCATTTTGATAAAAAACCAATGAATTGCTAAAAACGAGTCCTTTTCTTCCTCCAACTTGAAGCCAAAAAGGTCTGGAAAAATTTTGTGCAAATTCGAGAGAAACATTTCCTCCCATATGGAGAACCTCTACCAAGATCTGGTCCCAAGACCGTTTTCTGGCAGAGCTGTTAAAAATAGATAAATAAAAAAAATCCCCAAAGACAGTGTTTATTCTGAAATGCTGACAGCATGAAGTGTAGCGATGCACTGGTAATTTAGGTCAGTATGTAATACGTAACACAGGTGTTATTCTTGGTTTTGACCTAAATAAGAGAAGGGAAATCTTGCTTTCCTGACCTCTTTGTGCGTGGATTTAGAGGCATAACTGTGTTCACATGTAGGTAGAGGGGTGTAGCATACTGCTGCTTTTGAGAGCTGTAAGATGTCTAGTAGGGCTTGCAGGTCTTGACATTAAAAGTGCTACTGCACAGCAGTAATACACTGTTCTAAAAATTAGATAAAACATGTTTTAATGTATCAGTGACCTGTCAAAGCTATTCCTGTGCCTACATTCCCAAACGACTCAGCCTACTCTTGCACGGAGAACGTGTTTTTCTGAGAACAACAACGAAAAAGCTGTTCTACTAGGCTGCATAAAAATCAGTCTTGTGCTTAGAAGAGGTGGTCTTGAACGTCACCTGATGATGTATACATTTGATTCTCCTACTTCATAATTGTTTTCCATATCCCTGACAAACCTAAGGCTTAAGACCGGAGTGCCTATAAAACCCTTTTATCCATTGAAATTGTGAGTAAAGAGGTGCTAAAGGCTGAAGAAAGACTGCAGGAGCAGAGAAATGGCACTTTCACATTATGTCCCCAAATGAGGACGGAATAGGAAAGATGCCGTGTTTATGCTGCACTTGGATTTAATTTAATGCTATACTTGTACAGGTCCCAAAGGTGCCGACGGTTGATTTTGGCCCAAGGAATAAAGCATAGTGGTTTAGAAGTTGCAAATATCATATACCTGCATTCAGAGTTTCCATCTCTTTCATTTCTACTCATAAAACCCAGACTGAAGCAGCCCGTGCAGAGCAGGGCTTAGGTCTGTGTGAACATACGGCTCTGTCCTGCAGATCTGGATTGAAATCTCACTGAGGCCAGTGGAAAGACACATTTTACTTCGCTGCTATAGAAGACTTCTGACTGTATCTGGGACATCAGGCAATACCCCAATACAAATAATAAACACAGTGGTAACTAGCAAGAAAATTAATCTTGTGAAGTTCAGCTCTGTGTTGATTATACTTAAAATAGTTTCTAGTTACATGCTGTAGTGATTAATTATTGCGATAAAGCAATTATTCCATTCCATTTTAAAAATAAACAGCTATTTGTACAGTATACATGCGCATGCATTTTGTTGTAAAAGTTTGCAACTTTGTAATGAAAGAAAATGATTTAGTCTAAAGCGAGACTTACCAACGCATTGCTCCCCTCGTTTCTGGTACCCTGGAGGACACTGGCAGCTGAAGGACCCTCTTAGATTGACACATACTTGGTCGGCTCTACAATTATGGGTTCCCGTTGCACATTCATCTATATCTTTATAAAAAGAGCAAATGCACTATTAGTCACAGAACTGACTTAGAGTTACCTGTTGAAATGTTTTCCCTATTTTCAGGCTACTTACAAACGAAGGCAGCAAATCTGAAATACACCCAAGAAGCAATCTCAAAGCTTATTCCACTTGCAGGATGTAAAATGTTATCAGATTTCTATCAGCTTTTCACTGCGTTTGAAAACGTATCAGATACGGTTATTCTAAACAATCACTTTTACTTGTCAAATACCATTATTATTTGTACTTATCATTACAAAACTTTCCATAGATGTTTTGCAGCTTTATGCTACTTAAATCATTGAACTTATTTTCTTTTTTCCCATGCTGATTGTTTGTTGCATGCTGAATTACTCTGGGAAGCTTCAGCAAAAGTACTTCATCTGTTTCTCAAGAACGGGATGACTTTTTCATATTAGCACAACAAAATATTGCTAAGACTGATCCTTTTGCATGGTTCCCGTACCCCACACTTTGGAGAGGGACTTGGAACTTGGTGTGTGGTGGCCTTCTCATCAGGAAGAGATCTGCCTCTTGTCATTCCCATGAAAATTCTCCTAATTCAGTCAGTCTGGTAAAGTATTTGGAAATAGTGTACATCTGCTTGTATTTTAGCAGTACAGCTAAAAATGCAAAGACTGGACCGATACTTTGCCGTGTAATTCAGGTAGCTTTTCATTCACACCAAATGCAGGCTTATACAAGTAGAAAAACATCTCGATTTTGCCTATTCGTTAGAAAATGCTGGAGGTACTTAAATATAATTAAAGTGCATGTGCTGACAAATAACTTGCTTAAAATGGAATCGCAATTTGTCTTCTCATCTGAACATCCAAAATGTTAGAGAGCTTTTTATTGTAACCTGACACAGTACAGTGAAAGGACTTTTTAATTTTGGCATTCTACACAATTTGGAGACTCTAGGCTGAATAAACAAATTCCTTAAAACTTATGATCTCTAGTTTACAAATCTCAGCTGACCTCTCTATTTGTATAGGCACTGGGGACGTTAGAACATCACCAGTGGCAGATTCTGGGTGGTGCTTTGGAAAAAATGATGGATTCTTTCACATAGCAAATGAAAACAATTTTGACCACAAGATTCAATAAAAAAATAAACCATCGACAGTTTGAATTGATTCTCAGTGTTTGCCCTTCCTCAAACGCCCAAATAGTTTACATACATTTTCTTTATCTGACAGGAAAAATAAAGTCCTTTCATGTTAGCCTGCTCTTTGCATTTCTGCATAGTAACAGTCCGAAAGCTGCCGGGCTGCCGCAGGACTTGCTGACCGCATTGTTCTGCGGTGACAGCTGAAAAGCACATTCTCAGGTGTAGAGATTTTCAGGGACCAGATCTGGCTGCCTCATACCAGCCTGACACGTCATTAAAAGCTCGAGCCAAAGCACAGTGGAGTCAATGCAAGTCTTTGCAGGGACTTCGCTGGGCTTTGCATGTACTCCTACTTTCTGCAGAAGCTGCAAATAAAAGGGCTGTAATGCTCATACAGTTGAAATTCTTTTTTAAGTAGGCACGCTGTGGCGGATTGTACAGAAGAGAAAAGTGGATCCATCGCAACTTCCTATACGAGCGAACTTAACATAAGCTAGCTTTCAAGGTGGGTTAGTTACATTAAGTTGTTGTGTAGTCACTTGTATCCGCGGCTTGATTTCCATTTGGTTTATTTTTCTATGCAATAATAAGCTACTCAGCTAAACCAAAACAAGCTAGACTGACTTATGCACTCAGGATCTTTGATTTCTTTCCCAATGGTAAGTTCACTTTGAAAGAAAAACAATTGTTCTAAAGTCCTGTTTGCCTGCTAGCCGCCTCCTCACTCGGAAACTCTCGGAGGACTTGATGCTGTGGCCACGAAGGTCTGTGTTTAGAGGAACAGCCTTTTCACGAGGCTTGTGTCAAGGAGCCCTTCAGGGCTCTCCCAAGCTTCTTACTCCAGTTAGGGTCCTGAACTGGACTGCAACTCAGCTGCGGCTGTCTGTGTACGTCCCGTCTGCCTTCTACATGTCATGAAAACGCGGATCAGTATGTGGAATATGCTCGGTGGATTTTATCTGTGCTTTTACTGTGCGCTGTCACGGTACTTTTTGCTATTTTGGCTGTTTTTCTTGGATGGCTTTTTTTGAGATAGTTCCTAGGCTTGTTAGGGAAAGAGGTAGGTGGGGGGAAAAGTATTGATGGGAGCCCTTTGAGAACACCGGTCCTCTTGTTTTGTGGCCTTACCTGCATCTTCCTGAACTGCCTAAGGTGGGAGGTGAAAGCGGACAGGAGAGGAGCCCTCGCCTGGCCTGCTTGGAGCACTTCTGCTCGCGTCTGTGCTAGGGACTTGCTAATCTGAAGGGAAGGCTGATGGCCTGAGGATTGTGTGTCAAGGAAAATACTGTGGGAGGAGAACAACAGGCTATGCTAGGAGGGCTTCAGTGCTGGAACATTCAGTTCTGAGATCTCCAGTATTGCAATAATTACAGCCATGTCTACTATTGTGATTGATACAAGGGTGAGGAAGCGAGTGGAAGATTTCAGTGCTGAAAGTGGTGCCAAATGTGAATTGTATTGGTGTGATACCAGAGGCAGCCCAGCCCTTGTGGAAGGAAAGAAGCATTGGTGGATTTTGCAATGTGATGTTGCTGCACAGATCTCTGCATCTATGCTCTTAGTGAGGCCCAAAGAAAAATTAAGCTTCTTGGCACACATCAATGTGACCTTAATCATCCTCCACTAGAGAAACATTTTTTTTTTCTAATTGTCCTGAAAGTTATTCAAGCAATGGAGCAGTGGAAGTCGTAGAAGGAAGCAACGTCAATGCTTGGGATGAGGTAGATGAGCACCATTTTTCTCAGGGGTGTTATTTACCAAGACACAAACACATGCTTTCCCCCCATATGAAGTGGCATAATGTTGCACTGGCATTGCCAGTATTGACCTGGGACTTGCACTTATGTGTTTGTTCACGGTTCTTGAGTCGGTAGACTGCCTACATGCAGTTGTTGAGAGCCTCGCTGAACTCTAAGCTGAAGCTTTCAGATTGTTTTCTCACGTATGTCCCCACTGTATGAAAATTTGTAACTCCTAGGTCGCCTTTTCATGCTTTTAAGAGCTTGTTTTTCCAGTTTATATCAGTTTTCCAATCTGTTAGATTCCTAGCTTATTTATCACAAGTTGCACAGTGCCCTCTGATCCTGACAGGGGTCTGGAAGCTACATCCATTCCTACTTTAATCTCTATCAAATGCAATAAATACTGGGATGAGACAGTGATTACACAAAGCATGTGTTTTTCCTTAAATCTTACCATCTCATTCCATTTGATCTTCCTTGACAAAATCCCTGGACTTAAATGTGAAAAGTAAATGAGGATATTGGGAAGCCATCCTTTTGGTTTCCGCCTATTGCAAACACCCGTGACCAGACTGATTTGATGTGTGTGAAGGGCAGAGCAAGCTGGGGCAAGGCCGCGACAGAAACTCCGTTAGGAACATCACAGAGCTCACCAGCTTTAATCCTAAGAGCAAGATAAATTTGTTTGACCTTTCCTCTCCAGCATGAATGTTTAATAATGTGTGTACGTGCATGTGTGTTTATAATAATTAAAAAAATTAAAACAAGACACTCCGCTGCACACACTTGTCTCTCTGGGGAGAGGGTGAGAGAACAAACGTGACAGATGTTTGTCATGTTGCTTAATGCACTACTGGAAAGCACTCAAGATACCACAGTGATGAGTGCAGTATAAGAAACAGATCTAGAAAGAAAATAACGGGCTTTTACAAGCTCATTCTTGAGCATCTTTCATTTGCATCCTCTTTTCCAAATTTAGTGTCACCATGATAAAGTTTGTTTCTGTGTTTCAGCAAATGATGCTATAGCTGAAGCTGCTGTCTCAAGCAAGTACCTCGTCATCTCTACCACGAGAACACTTTCAACTCGTTCCTTGACACCTCTGTATAAATATCACTTCTACATATTACACATCTGCTCACCCAGGTGGGCAATTTAAATTACATTGATAACCTGTGATGAAAATGATCTTCCCTTAGCATCCTTCTTTCTTTCTTTCTTTCTTTCTATTTTCTAATCTCAAGTAATCTTTTAAAAGTTTGTGCTGTTCACTGTGGATAAACAAGAGCTGTAGGTTTGTATTAAACTGTTGAAGAACTTGGTTGGTATTTGATCATTGATGCAGGCCACATATGAAATATAGATGAACTCTTAAACTCAGCGTATCTAAGATGTTGCTCAAATAACAGATAATGACCCTGTTACTGATGCTGTGACCACTTGACATTTGCTAACATAAAAGACAAATAAAAAAGAGAGGTAAAAGGTTGAATAGCGGAGCTCATGACAGCAAAGAGCACTGCTGGGCAGCTGAGCTCTCCGTTCTCTCTGTCCTACCGTGCCTGAACAAACACCACAAGTAGGGCTTCTCCTCTTGACTTCACTGCTTGCTTCTCAAGTATGAAAATCCAGAGGCCTTTAAGGGAAGCCATCATGAGACAGACGTTGCTTTGAGCCTATGAGTTCTAATATGAGCTTTAATGTAAATGTGTATTTTGTGAGGTTTAATTCATTCTCTTGCATATCAAAACACTGCAAGGTGAATCTTTACATCTCTGGTTAGCCAGGCTACCTGGCCTGACTTCAGTGGAGTCAAGATGCATTCCGTTGTGGCTAAAGCCATTTTATTCCTGGACAGCTGTTCCCTGGAACACAGCTTCTGTAGTTGGACAATTTCCTTTGAAATAACGTGGGTGTCTCTATCGATCCTTTTGCAGTTCTTACGTATTTGAAAATTGAGCTGGGTTATCTTTAGCATCTTCATCATTGTAATAATTGAACTCAGATAATTACATAGCCTTTCTGTAGGCCACCTGAGAGTGAACTGGTGTTATGGGGATGTCTTTTTACTTTAAATAGTTATAAATTTTAAAAATATTTATAATGTTGGGATTGGGATTGAGTGCTCGAATCTCCCTATGTTGCTTATGGGTGTTACATCCAGAGTACTACCCTGGTAGAAGGTTACAGTTTCAAAATCAAGTATTTGGGGGATTCGAAAGATCAGAATTTGGATTGTCTGGACAGTTGTAATTTAGATCCCTTATATATAAGCATTATGACAGTCTTTGTATGCATCCTGCAGGCTTGTTCTCAGTCAAACGTTACCGTTCCCCAGATGGGTTGGTACAGTACTCTGTCCTTGAGGAACACTGCGAGAATTGCAATGATTACTGCTGCATAAAAACCTTAAGTTAATCAAAAGAGTTGGAGTCAGTAGAGAAAGGGGAAAGGAACCTTACAATTAAGGAGCCTGGTCTCTCAGTAAGGCACGCTGCTCTTTCAGAAATGTTTATGGAAATCATTGACTGTACTTTGGTAAATACGGCCATCAGACCCCCATGACTCATCCTAATATAAACAGTGCCTTTTGCAATAAGCTCCAGGCTCTTTGGGAAGGTGCATTTTAGAAGACTTTCATATTGATAACCATCTGCTCATTAAGATGACACTGATTTCCAGAAGTTACTGTTTGAAGTTTCCACAGAAAATATGTGAGAGCCACGGAGGGGGGCAGATCTTGCTCTTATATTCCTTCAAAATATAAATCAACTTGCATTTCATAGTTCTAATTCCACAAGCCTCACTAATAGCTATACCCAGTGATTCCCTCATTTTCCAAAAATGTACCCACACTCCCTCTTGAAGTGATTTACACAATTATGTCCTTCCATTGCTGACTTTGGCAGCCTGCTCTATATTTCAACCACTAGTTGTGTACAAAAATTTTGCTTGACCTGCTTTTAGCTATAGCTTTCTCTAAATCTAGTGTATGGTTCCCTGCTTTAGAGCTAGTTAGTTTTTCTACTTCTTCCCTGCAATCCACTCTGTCAGGCTCTTATCTGCATCCATAAAATTCTTTCCTAGTCTCTTTCTGAGCTACAAACCTGGCTTGATTCCCTTCGTGCTGTGACTCATTTTTCCCAAACCCCCTGACTCATGCTCACTTATGCAACAGCTTAATCTCCGTAATTTTCTTCATATCATTATGAGAAGTACATAAATCCGGGAGATGCATTTCATCAGTGCTTCAAACTTTTGTAGAAAAAAATCCGGTCCACATCTATCCTTTGTCTGATTTAAGCCCCTTAAATCTCTTCTATCTCATACCTGCACGTTGTGCTCAGAGCTGGAGACCTGTGTTCTTAACTAGCTCCAAAATGTTTTACTCTTGGGACTGGGGTGCTTGGCTTCTTGCTGCTCACTGGCTCTCAATGTACCGCAACTGGCTACATCGTCTTCACGCTCTCCTTGTTTGTGTAGTCATCGCCTCAAACCAGTCAGATAACGTTTGTGGGCCGCTTTCTCTGTTCTGGTCTGTAGAATATTCCACCAGATCAGAAAGACACCTCCCTAATGACCTGATGGGATCCAAATTCTTCTGTCCTTGCTGAGCTGTGCCAGAGAACCGGCTCCTGAATGGTTTGTGCAACTCTAAACCCAGAATAACTCCCCCAGTGTCAGTGTTGCACTTGTCATTGTCAATGTTTTGAATGTAAATGCTAAGTATTTTGGTTAATCGGTTTAAATTTTCTGAGCTCTCAGTGTGAGTGAGAGCAGAAAATGACTCAGTCTATTTTGCTAATAGCTACATCTGAACTGAAAACATCACCTCCCACGGAAGCAATGGCACCAGTGAGTCTGATATCAGACATACAACGAACTCCACAGCATTGCAGGTATCTTGGACAACTTACTTAGCTTCAGGCTTCTGTAATTCCTTTCACTTTGTCCCTTTCATTAGCTTTCCTTCTCTGCCTGTGAGCTGTTTTGTGAGTATTTCTCAGAAATAACCAGGTGAGAGTAAAATATTTGAAGAAATTAGAGCACTACAGTTCTTCCATTAGCACGGGCTTACTTTATTTTACCAAATTAAGTATTCGGTCCCTTATTTATGTTTCTTATATTGTTCTTGCAACTGAAGCCAAGCTCACTGCTATGTCGTTTCCTGGATCCTCCCTGATCCTTTCTTACACATAGGAACAACATTAGCAACCTCCAAATTCCCTGGTTCCCTCCCCAGCCTTAGCAAGCTATCAACAATTTCTGTCAAAGGCTTTTCTATTTCCCTTGCTACTTCCTTCAACATTTGGGATGTTATTCATCTGGGCTGGATGCCCAGACAACTTTTAACTCATTGGTGTTGGGAGGCTGCGTTTTGCGGTGGTAAAATACCAGCAGAAAATCTGTTACATAACATCAGGTGAGTGGGTACCAAGAGACCAAATATTTGGAGGAATTTCTCACTTGTGGAGCGGCAGAACCCGTTAATAGCAGAGACCTGCGCCGTAACAGTGCACTCACTATCCACAGGTGTCATGAGGTAGCGTCTATAATTCTGGATAACACCGTAGCAGCCCATAAACTCCCTTTTTTATTGCTGTTTTTTTCTCTTTCCCTTTTAAATTTTCCTTTGGCCCTTTCATGTTAAGCATATTGGACCGATTGCCCTGGTAACGAGCTTTCACAGTTGAGCGAAGGTAACCTGCACAAATGCTTGTTTGCACAAGAAAAACAAATGCAGGAGCCAAGACCGAGATTTAAGCAAATATGTGAGGTAGAATGTTTAAATTAAAATGATTTTCATGAAAAATGGTGTAACTTCTTTTGGTAAGCCAAAACATTCCCTCTCATAAATGTGTGCGAACAGCGAAGTGAGCTCCTTGTAGATTTGTCCTTTAGTACTCCTGGACACCGTGGCATAACAGACGAGAACTAATGCAAAGTATTGAAAATGTGGTGTGTGTGTGGAGGAACTCTAACGCAGTGCAACCTCATAGTTCCTTGCATGATTTCTATATTTGGGCTGAAAAAGTGCTAGCAACTACTATGAATTTGGGAAAGTTACCCAACCACAGTGACTTCATGAATATGAAGGTACAGGAAAAGCATCCTTCCTCTATTTACTCAACAGAGTTAACAAAGGATCAAGCTGTAATAATCAAGTCTGGACTGCAGTACTTTGTCACAATTATGTATTGTCTTTGGTATGTCCAAGCTGAATTGACTTATCACATAGAATAGCTAAATAAAGGAGTGAGCCATAGCTTTCAGCGCTAGAACATCTCCCACATGTTTGTTTGGGAGTGGCAGGCAGCTGAAAAAAAAAAAAAAAGAATGAATGAAGCTTTGAATTGATGCATTACTTCCTTTCTTCTCCACTTTGCCTCCATCTGTGGTGCTAGCTTCCTTCGCTAGAAGAGTATGCCAGGCAGTCTGTAAATTGCACTGCAAAAGGTAAACTGCTTTTGATTCTGAGATTCCTTTTGACCACGAGCAAGACTGAGGTGCCACGTGCAACTGAGCACGTGTTTTTCTATCCTTAAGAAAATATTTAAATTCTCACGTTCAGGACAGCGCTTCAGTGGTAACAAGATAAGGGTGTTCATCCTGAATCAGTGCCCAAACATATTCTGCTCATATGTCTTCTGCAGGGTAGCTGTCCATGCTGGAAATGGTATGGGAAGTTAAAAAGCCTAGGACTGTACTGCGACTTAAACAACTCCTGGATACTTCTCCAGGCCCCCGCCGGTACAAGCCATGTCTCAACAAAACCCGGAGGAATGTGTTCTGCTAAAAAGATGTACTTTGGTATCCAACCACAAACACACTAAATTAAATGAATGCTACACGTAAAGCATCGTTCAAGTAATAGTAATTAAAGTGATTGTTATAATTAAGAGTAGTATGGCTAATGTGACAACATTAGTCTAATACAAAGCCATAAAAAAGAGACATTTTTTAGGTGACAACCTATTGCCAAGAGACAATAGGTTTTTCTATCCATGGTACTTCAACCTATAGTCATAAAAGTAAGAACCACAGGTGTAACATACATCTGTGTTTAAAGCTTCTCAAAGGGAAGAGCACTTTTTTTCTTCAATAGAACAAAATGTTAATCATTACTCCCCCTGCTCATTAAAAAGGCAAATATTCAATGTTTTTCATCTATATGTATTTACAACTTGCATTTTTTTGCTTATTTCTAATGGGGCCATAAGTGGGGGCATGCTTGCTTTCAAGTTACAATCCAATAATTCAGTGCAACGCATCTGCAAGTCTCAGGGCGCTTCAAAATGTGAGTTGTCATAACGGTAAACCTTTTGATTTACATTGCAATAGCTTATTTTTACTTTCAGTGGAGTATTTCCTGCTGTTGCTTTCTTGTGATTTTGTGCTCGAGGTCTAACAACTTGTGCTTTTTGGTTCATGCCTGCCTAAGTGAGGATCACCCACCCATGATGACCAATACACTTGGACTATACTCAAAAACAACAAGGGTGGATTAAACTATTCCATTATTGCAGATGAAAGAGTTCTCCCCGACATCTGGCATATCATCTTCAAAACTGATATGGAACATTTCCATAAATTCAGCTTAACATTGTTTTTGTGAGTGTTCCAAAGTATTTTTAACATGAAGAAATAGCATGCAAACTAATTTCCTATTTGAAAAGTAAATGTCTTGTTCTTATTCTTTAATTCATCCAGTTATTAAAAAAGAAAAAAAAAAAGAAGAAAAAGATGTTCACTTAACTTGAAGCATACTGTTTTGTTTATTCAAGTTAATGGAAAAGCTAGTCAGTGTTTGATGTAAAGCTGCCCCCTTGCTTGAAAGAAAACCAAACAACTGGTTATGAATTATGAATATCTCCTAATAGTTTCCAGAATTATCTGAAGGATGTATTTTTTTTCTTAATTACATACACTTAAAAGTTCCAAGTTCCCTATTCATTTCCATTTTGTTTATTTCTCTCCTTGGAAACCTCATAAGCATTTTCCTTTAGCTAGGCTTGACTGAACAAAATATTACTGCTACAACCTGTAATATTAGGGAAATAAAGGCCTGAAAGCTTATTGTGGTTTTTAATTAGGAAGTTGAAGAATTGCTCATTAAACCTGTGCAAGCCCTTTCACAGCACTTACAGTGATAGCTGCTGGGTCCCTGCAAAGGAAAACGCTAAGATCCTACCCAAAAAGCGTGCTTCGGAGCACACTTGGAGCCCCAGCTTTTTTCTGTGTGGCCTCAGAACATCAGTTCCTGCAGAAATCCTCCTTTCTTTTCATGCTGGCATGTCTTCAGTTGTTTTAGTCCTAATCAGACTTGCTCTTGTGAGGACTCAAGCATCTCCTTTCTGTGAGGGAGGCATCTCCTTGTGGGAGCTGCTGGCAAAGGCATCGCACCAGGGGATGCGGCCTGGTGGAAACCTCATCCGTCTGTGTGATGCTTCCGTGGTGTGCGTGGCCTTCCAACAGTAGAGCAGCTACTGATCAACAGAACAACATCTAAGTCATGCAGCAAGCAAACTGATGCACTGAGCAGGAGTTGTGATATCCAACCCTCTTCTGAAATAACGATAGCCTGATTTTTTCGCTCGTATGGACATAGCTCATGAACCCCCACCTGCCCTTTGCTCGTGTAAGAAAAAGCGGCCTTAAAATATAAGGGGCTTAAGAGAAAAGATAAGGAACTGAAGATATTTGACATAAGGGATGAATTTTATCAATAAAATCTTATTCTCCTTATGCCTTTGCAGGCTGAATGAGCTGTTTTAGGAACTGTAGTCCTCAAGTTGAGAACATTTAAGTTCAAGTCGAGTTCAATAGCAACTATCAGAAGGAGAAGGCTTATCTAAATGATATTGTTTTTAGCACTAATCATCCTATCTGTTGGCAGTACCAACACTCTGCAATCTCCACAGCTCCCTACGTAAATAAGCAGATTCCTGATGCTGTTCCAACTTCAGAAATGCCTTTGAAAGCAGTCTTTAGTTATGAATTTTTCCTACATGTGTTTCTTTTAGTGTTGCCGTATGCACTCACAGATGCTCTGTTTTGGAGAAACGTATCCAAAACTTAGCTATTTTTAAAGTATAAGCAAAGGCCACTGGCCTGTATTTTACCTTCTCATGAAAGCAAAATGAAACGGTTAAAAGAAATTCACTTCCATGCCTTCTCTAGCTTTTGAGTGATAGAATAATAAAAGCAAATTATGGAAATAGTACTTAAAAAAGACACATCACTTGATTCGGTCCAAAATATACTCTAGGGAAGGGAGGGGATTGGAAGAGCTGGGATAGAAAAACACAATGTTCAGGTTGCACAGTTCAAGTGAAGTGAAATGGATGTGCAGAAGTTAAGATTGCTGTGACAATGTTAATTTGACTATGCTACAAACAAGCGGTATTACATGGTATTGATCTAACAAAAACCCCAGGAACCCTCTCTTGTACATTTCTGCCTGCCTTGCCTTAAGAACCTCACGTTTGCATTAGGTGGCTCTCCATTTAAATTTAAGAGAAAATCCAATTTTTCCTGTAATTCTTAACATGAAGAAGGCTTAAAATGAAGTTTAAAAATCCTCAGTTTGAAAGAGAACATACATGAGAGGAAGCCAAGCAGGATCAAAAGAGGGAAAGGCAGCAGGGAAAGAGAAACTTACTCTTTGAAGGTAAAAGAAAATGAAAGGCAGAATGAATATTTATGAAGAGAAATAAACATAAAAGTTAGAGATGCATCATGGTATGGGGGACTAAGTGGAAGCTAAAGAGAAGGATGGGGAAGGAGCAAGGCACGTAGGTAATGCAGCTGATTTTCACTTAGAGAAGTAGTGTTTATTAAACACTATTATAATTCAAGACCAGCAGTGTGATCTGGTTTGATGACCAAGGTGCCTCCATGCTCACTTTCTGCCCGGAGAGCTGGTAAGTACCTGTCAACGTCTGTCTGTTTCGCTACCGTTTTTCCCATTCAAAGCATAACGTGAGCTGTCAGAAGAACGAGGAGATGGGAAACGCTGAGGTGGTAGGTGCAGTGCAGCAGGATGTGTTCTGCTGGGCCTGAACGTGGCTGGGATGTGGAGAGAGCAGGGCAGGAGCCCAAGGGCAACTGCTGTGGGCAGAGTGGGGCCGGACAAGAAGGGAGCCTGAAGTGATGCTGGAGGGCATGTAGTCTACCGAAGGCTGGAAGTTGGAGTGGTGCTTGGGAAGTATTTGTTGTTCTTTTAGGATTTTTTGTCAGGTTTTTGAAACTGAGAATTATTATTATTTTTGGATCCGAGCTAAGATTTTTCTGGGGTTTAGCCACATTTTTTCTGTGTTTGGGAACAAAAAAAGAAAAAAGACGCAGAAAAATACTTTGTTCTTTCAATGAGCCAGTAATAAATAAAAACTAACATTTCCCAAGGAAACTTCTGTTTTTTAGAGAGCTATTTTTTCTTCCAAATTACTTTGCATTAAAATTGCGATCAACTCCGCTCTCAGGCTAGGGATCTCGCTGCCCAGCTGCCTTTGCACAATCAAATAGAAGTAGCAACTGGGACAGCTTTTCCCTTTTTTTTTTCTGGGCTTTGGCTGGGAAGTTGCCTCGGAATAGATGCTGTGCTACCATAATCCTGGCACTTTCACTGACAATGAGATTTCGGCAGTGTTTCCTAGCATACGCAGAGTATTCCTGAAGGCTGTTCACAGGGCTGTCGGGATGGTGAAATGCAGCAACCTTCTTTTGTTTGCCTGAGCATGTGATTTCTTTTTTATACCTTGTGATCTTCACAGATTTCTGGCGAAGCTTAAAAGGTTAGTTGGAAGAGGGAGTGGCTACCATTTGTTTAGAAAATAAATAGAAAAAAGTAGGCCAAATACCAGTAAAGTTCCAGTTTTAAAATATTAAACTAACACACAACATTGCTGGCCTGGAAAGGTCAGATGAAGTGGGAGAAAGGATGTATTTAGAGTGATTGCCAGGCAGGACGTGGGATCTCTCACTGACTTGGCAGTAGATACTTCAGCTCTATTTGCTATTAGTGCTGTTTCTAATGCTCTATATTTGCTAACTTCTTCAGTTTGACAAGATCCATGCTTTATTTTCCAGTATTTACACGGTATTAAGCAAGTGTGTAAATCCATTCAGAGAGTAACCAGGGCCTACACAGCTCCCACCCCCTTTTTTTTCTGCTGGTTGGTAGACAGGATGCTCAAAAACTGGGGGAAATGGAAGTTTTGAGGGGTTTTGCCTTGAGGTGTGCTATCAGAAAACAAAGCTATTTTGTGACATGTTTAAACTTGCTAAATAAGACAGAACAGGGCCCTTGGCTTCCAAATTTATCAGTAGGAGTGAAGAAAGAAATGAACTGATTTCTTAAACAGCAGTAGAGCTGTTACAATTTCTTCCAATGAAATGATAAGATTTAATGAAAATGCAAATAGCCCTTTCTATGGACTGATTCTAGGGTACTTGGCTAGTGTAAAGCAGAAAACCTTATGCAGCAGCTAAATAATTGCTGCCACATCATCTAAGCACATCATTATCACTGCTGGATGAGATGAAAGGTATTTACAAATGAGAGTCTGCCAGGAGAACACAGCACAAGCTTGATCCAGCTCCAGCTGTAATCAATAGAAGCCTTCAACTTAACTAGAGCTTACAGAACAAACTAACTACTTTGTGAAATGTATTACACTCTGAGTTTTGCAAAAATCAAACCTGGAGCTCATCAGAAGGGAGGTGCACAGGGATTTGTTGCCTAACAAAGCCTCTTGTTTTACTTCTTGTATTCTTTGACGGTCTTCAAAGCTGAACTTCCCCCTCCGACGACCCAAGCCCTCTTTTTTTCTCCGCCTTAAATCTCCCACTTTTACTTTCCTCCTGTTTTTCTTTCTCTATTCCTCTGGGTTCTGCCCTTCTAATTTTTCAAGGCAGAGAATGCGTCTTTGTTTGTGAAGAGCAAAGCAAGTTTATGGCACCCTATTCATTATATTTATGAATCATATCTAACTGAATTTTTCCCATAGCCCAAAGGTGGCTGTTTGCCCAAAGGCACTGCTCTCAGTGCCTGTATTTTCTATTTATAAGGTGTATTTTAGTTTACATCAGAAGCTGAAGGAAAGACTTCTGCTTGATATCACTTCTGCCAAATGAAACCCACAGAGAAGCTGCGGCCAAAGGAACTCTGTACAAAAGTTGTCTGGGCTCTGTAATTTTGTTCACGTGGGTGCATGGTAGTACACATTAGTTGCCAATAAAAACAATCTAAAATAGATACAGCACTGTGCAAGTCTCGGGATGATCTTAAAAAGTACAGAAGGCAGGTAAGGGAGCATTGAGAAACGTGCTGTCAGAAGAGTTTGGTGAGAACAGCAGCTTTTGCAAGATGGTTGTGAAGGACAAGAAGCTCCTCTGAACATCCATCCTACTCGGCACGCTGGTGAAATTCCAGAAAGAGTAGTTTACAACACAGTTAGAGAAAATTGTTGTTTTTGAAACTATTTGTGGTTGTGACAAAGTGTAGGCGCTCCCCAGAAGATGTTGACATTAACTAGGCAGTATAGCCGAGGGTAGCGAGGAATTAACCATTTCGGTCCTCGAGAAGCACGCTAGTATTAGCGGGTGCTCAATGTGAGGCGAGTCTTGCTGGGTCACTGGTGGGCTCTGAAAGCACCCGCGGCACCGAGCCTAGGATGCATGGAGGAGGAGGTCTCCCGTGAGACAGCTGCTCATACAGATGCCCATTCAAAGCAGGCTTTTTGCCTCCAGAGACCTGCAGGAATAAATAGGAATTGTTTTCGTAGCAAATATGGGGAAGGGAAGAAACAGGCCGTGGCGGATTCAATATGCTTCAAAAACAAAACAAACAAACAAACCCCACAACTTAGTGTTGTAAGCTGTTTCTCTTACTCGTGGCCCCAGCAAGAAAGATGTGCAGGAAGCTTTAGACGCCGTCCTTGACGAGGTAGCTGCGAGGCCCTGCCCCCATTTTTTTCAGAAGGTATTTGGCTTGGTTTTCTCTTCATTCCTTCCCCTCTCTGAAAGGCATGTGGTCAAAGATGCTGATTTTCTTGCAAATTGAGTGTACGAGCTAACTGGCAGGGATCTGTAGCCTGTCTGCATCTCAGCGTTCTGAGGGATGCCCAGAACATCAGCACATCACTCTGCACAACTGTTTCAGTGCCCAGTTGTCTCTAGCACTATACAGACAGTCATAAACGTTTGGTTAACATCTAATCTAGCCTTTCCATGACTGTTGGAGAGGTTAACTAATGAGCGCAAGCCTACGGGGGAACATAAGGGCCTCATATGCTGTTGAATACAGGCCAATATTGGTTGGTCAAAATACATTTTGCTTATAACTTCTTGCAGGGTGGGAGAAGAGATTTCTCAATTTAAACTTCCATCAAAGCTATTGGAAAAAGCTGTCCATCACGCTCAAGTTTTTCATAGATGTCTTGCTGCTTCAAATACCTTCCAGATGGATTTAATTCCAGTGACTGATTGTCCACTTGGCTTTGCAGCTGTGCACTTCAGGGGGAAAAGTCCACGCCATGCTCATTCACATGCTGGATGGCAAAAAATGACTTCTGGCTCTTTTGTCATGGTATTTTCCAGTAACCGATGAGGCTAGAGACGAACTAACGGAAGATGAATCTAGAGGATACTTCTTATATCCAAGTGATGCCAAGAGCACAGAACAGCATTTGAAAGGACTGTAGATAATGTAGGCTTAACGAGTTTGAAAACTTTCAAGTATGGCACCAACTAATTCCATTGATTTAGGGGCTGCTTTTAATTGATCAGATGCTACTGTACCCATAAATATACAAAACACTGATGGAAGACCAAAGACAATATTACTAAATTCCTCTGTAGCTAGATCTGTATTTAAACTTAGGCTTTAGCAAACTATTACTGTATCTGAGAATTTTAGACACACAAAACCATTAATATTAAAGAAAGAAACACCATGTCCCAGATAATGAGATAGGATATTCTGAACTGATTTCAAAGGTTCAAAAACACCTCCGAGAAATGAAAACTAAGTCATGAAAGCTCTTGTATTCTATTGTTTTCAAAAGCACTGGAAACTATTCAATGTTTTAGGATCAAGTCCAAATGATTTTTAAGGAGTTAAGTCTCATTTTCAATGAAAGGAAAATAAAAAGGAAGCAAAGCATAACAGATAAGTAATGGCTGAATACTTATTAAGAACATAAATTATTTCAAAGCAAAGAACAACAATCTCTTAACTACAAAATGTTCAGTAAATAGGTTAATTCTGAGGATCTAGCTAAAACTCTTGGGCTTGACTTCTTACTATTCTTATTTGTGCAATTGTTCTTGTTAGCTACCTCATAAGGCTTCATACCTGTTGAATATACGTGTGCTTGCTCATGCCCTGTTGTGGAGAACAAACCCTCTTGAGCCAAAAAATGTAAGTGAGAAGTTGATGGAAAAAATTCCGAGAGATACAGCTACACATTCTGTCACAAACCACCACTGATACGGGGATAATGTCTACTGCATCGTTCCACTCCTCGTAATGAAGAACTATCTGATTTTCAGATCATAAAAATTTTGCAACTCAAATTCTAGAAGAGAGGACATTTTACAGAGAGGATACCGAGGAGATGATTATTGTAGTCAAGCTAGGGCATCACTCTTCCTACAGAAGTGGCATGAAGTGTCTAGTTAGCAACTGACGATATTTTTACATCTGGCACTGTAAACTATGTTCACAATCCTATTTAGTCACCATAAATCATATGCTGTAAAGTATTTTCCTAAAGAAGCAGCTTTATTTCGTTAACGTCTTGAAACTCAGGTTGCAATGTTGTTAATTGTATAGTAATTTATCCAGGATCACAGCGTGAATTGCTGTTTTCAGCCAGTTTTTGGCACTTGTTGCCACCTTAAGTAAAGAGGAAGAGAATAAAGAATTCAGAAGAGAGAAAAATTACACGAAGAGCGTCTAAAAGGGATTGTACTGCTAGATTTGTGACAAGCTGGGATATTCTGAATTATCTGAAAACTCTCTCCCAGAAATGTAATTGCAAGCTGAATAAACAGCACTGTTCCTTCAGAGTAAGGCTACTCCCTCTGATACTTGCAAGCATTTCCTACCCACCTGTGAATGGGATCAGTCTGCACTTGGTATTGCAGGCTTGCTCTGGCAAGTTTTTTAGCGAGGGTTCTTTAAAATAAAAGTTCCTAGCAACAAGGTGAAGGACTAATTCAGGACAGCATTCCTATCCAGGATAGCATTAAGTAATTGTGTAAATTTAGGCATGTGCAAAGATGCCAGTGAAATTACTGGGATCCAAGCATGTGCTTTAAATGCTGGCACCGCAACTAAATGTCTTAATGTGACACCTCAAAGTACAAGCAGTGATTCTGTTTATTAAAATCAGTCTTGAATATACTTCCAGTACTTTATAAAACGCTTGGAGTGGTTACTAGCTATGAATAAATCTGCATTTATTCAGAGTTTTTGCACATTGAGTAGCAGAGATGCTGACTGGTGAAATTCTACATTTTTTCTTGGCTTGTGGATAGATTATTATTATTATTTTTTTTAACAGACAAACTGAAAAAGCTGCAGAAGTTCATTTGTGGCAAGAGTCAGGCCATGGGAGGCTGGGAATGACATTCAGCTGCTGGCTAGCCAGTCTGCTTTCCATGAAAATGTTTTTGCAACTCAAGGCAGCCTCAGAAATGTTGCCTTCCCTTATAGAAAGCATATCCTCACCTTCACCTTTGCAGGGAAACAGTCTTTCCCATAAATGCAGTGCAGTTTTATAAAGATTTCAGTTCTGAAAAGTACAGTCAGAAATCGTGGTAGGTAAAAACCAAGCAAGGTGCGTAATGAAATGTTATGGAAGAAAATACAGAGTAAAGAAGGAAAGCAAGGCAGACATTAAACAATATGAAAGCCGAAGGTTTTCTTGGGTAACCTGCTGCTGCAGTTTGTCGCTGCATCTATACACACAGTGACTTCCAGGAGAAAACTTCCAGTGGTGACCAGCACCCTCGGTGTGCTACAGCCACGTGAAGGAATTCCAAATAGATGGCTAACTAATGCCGAGGGACCAGTGCAAATGGGCTGGAAGTAGAATGGAAAATGGAAAAGAGGAGGAAGTCAATGCATCTTTAGCGTATTTCTGCTGTTGGTATCTACCAGCCGAAGGTGAGTTGAAACAAGAGGGGTTCTGACTGGGTAGGAAAAAATCTCCTCATCATTAGAGCAGTCAAGGAGTGGAATAGGTTGCCCAGAACTGTCGTGCACTCTCCATCCACCGAGGTTTTCAAGACCTGACTGGATAACCTCCCTGGCTGAGGGTCTGATGAACCTGATCTGACTGCAGAGCTGACCCTAGTTTAAGTCCCTTCCCGCCTGAGTCTACAATTCTGTAAATACTCCAGGTTATTAACCAGAACAAAGAACTGTACTACTTCTTTCTCTGACTTTCCTCTGATTTCTTACAGATAGTGTTGTTAAGGCAGTAGTTGAGTCTAGTGAGGTTTCTGATTAGAAAAAAAAAAAAAAAGGAGGCTGAGTCAGATTTTTTTTTATTTTAATGCAAACTAAGCACCAAACTGAAATTCAGGACAGCTGTGAACGGAGAGCAAAGAAGCTGTAAGGAAACCATTTGGTCATCACTGGGCTAAATTGTGAAATTTGTGCTAAGAATAGTTAACAATGGGACATAAGCATTTAATTTTTCAAATTAAGGACAAATGATAGGCATGGAAAAACCTGCATATTATCATTCCATTTTTTTTTAAGGGCTGTTGTCTATCCAACCCATCCCATTTGCCTCCCAGCGGGACAGTAACGCTGTCTTGAATCTGACTGTGTGACAGAGACCGTTCTGAAACTTCATGCCATAAAGCTGGAGCGTGTTTCACTTGGTGCGTGCAAGAGCTTCTGCGGTGTTCTGCGAGGACAGTCTTGAGCTGATCCAGGCAAATCCTGCGGCTGTCTCGCTTGGGACGTTACGGCCAAATACAATACGGCCAACATTTGTGTCGTCTTTCTGCCATTTTTCATATTTTTAGATGTTTAGGATCATTCTTTCTGGCTGAAGCCCCTGAGTGGCCATTCAGTCTGTGAAAATCCCAATTGGTCCCATTGGTCTCTTTAATATCGTGCTTTCAGCCTACTGATCATAGCTGTCGTAGGAGTGAGACTCCACCCTGAGGACAGGGCGCTGTGAAATGGCTCCTCAGCCCCTGTTTGGTCACAGATGAGGCATGTGGATGGAGCCCCCGGGGCTCCCACAGCATCGTAGGAGCCAGAAGTTGCTGAGGCCAGTTTTTGGCTAGGTTGGACAAGACAGACACTAACACAAAGAATCAAATGCAAAGAGTGATATAAGAAGCTGCTGCTTTTGTCCCAAATATAACATTAAACACAGCAATAGCGTTGTGTAAAGTATGCACTCGTTAATGTATGCAACTGCATGCGCTACTAAGCTGTTTACAGCAGGACAGGTTCATACATATTTATGTTGTCCAGAAAAATGAAGCCTATGTAGGGCCTCTGAAAGCCACAGCAGTACCAAACGTCACTGAATTTCAGTATTGTATGCTTTTCTTGCAATAACAAACTGATTCCTATGATCAAAGTGTTCTGATATCATTTTGATACAGAAATGTTTTCAGTTCCATTTGATAACTAATAATCAGATCAGATTATTTGTACATCAGCCAGAATTAGAGAAATGTATGTGGGTTTTCCAATGGTTTTAATTTTCAACAGAATTATACAGGCTTGCTCTCTTTAAAAATAAAACATAAGATCTCTGCTTTCTGCAGGTCATAGGACAGGGAAGGGATACTCAAGATCTGCTGTCCAGCAGAAAGACTAAAGCTTTGAGGAATGAGCTTTTTCCTTAACACACAGGTAGGAGTCACTGCAAAGATGGAAAATTTCCTGTTGGAACATATTGCAGCTCTCAAATTGAGAAGCAGGAGATATCTCAAAGAAGGTTACAGATATTGCCACTCTAGCTGCCAACAAATAACCTTATCCTGACACACTTTAATATTTAAAGATTCCCTTGAACATATAAATGAGGTTTGCTATCTGTTTCAAGAGGTGTTTTTTTTGTTTGTTTTTTTTTGTTTTTAACTCCTGACTCGTCTCCCTGTACAAAATGTCCAGAGCTTTGTTTAATCAAGTTCTTGAATTCTTGGCCTCACTTGTATCCTACAGCAGTGAGCTCAGGAAGTGTTTCCTTTTCTGGGGTCTTCCTTCTATACAACCTTTCAGTTTCACAAAAGAAGTTCTGAATTGTTGTGTTGCAAAGTGGTGAACAGAGGAGTTGCAAGGTTGCTTTCTCTAACCCCTCTATTTCTTTTTTTGCCACGCTTCTCATCTCTTTTCACGGTCATTAAAACCACTCCTTGTTCCCTAACTACTGCTCTCTTGCTGTGAGCTGCTCCTGTTTCTCAGTATTCTCCTTGAAATGGGCTGAGCAGTATTGCAAACAGCCACGTTCCTCACGAGCCGTTTGCTAGGTAGGAAAATCAAGCAAGTGAACTGTTTCTGCATCATGAGCAGCCACTTGCATAGCTCCGGCTTCCCTGCTGGCTGGGGAATCCCCCAGGAAGCTTTCACAAGGGTGGAGAAAGCAGAGACAAGATCAAGACCAGTGCTCTAAAGCTGTGCTTAGGGGAAGAGTCTGAGGGTGTTCGAGGGTGTTGCTGGGTGGATCTCCTTGGCTAGTTTCTGATTTTGGCTTTATTACATGGCTGTGCTTTCAATTTATTTCAAAGGTGCCTGGAGCCTTATAAATCTGCATACATAGTAAGGAAGAGATTCTCTTAACGGTAAATACAGAAATTTGAGTCTGATCATAATGGAGAGAACATTTTGATTTAAAAACAATGAAGCAACCTCCTCATAACGATACAGCCTAGAAATGGAGAACTTTCTCTTTTATAGGCATATGGAACCACCATTTCTGACAGGAATATCTTGGAATTAAAAAATAGAAAGCAGCCCTCTCCTCAAAACCATCCATGCACTGGGCAACGTTAACATTTGCATATGTATTTTTAGCTTGTTTAAATAATGGTCAACAGTGTTTATGGTGGAAAAAGAGGTGGTTTTCTCCTCTATCCAGCTTGTGGCACACCACCGAGCTCTTCCAGCTCAGGATCCTCAGAGCTGTAATGCTCTGCAAGCCCCAGCAGTCAGGGCAGCATCCGCCACCACTGGGTTGCTGACTGACACCTGACATTTTGGTCTGCTTGTACAGTGCTCTCTGCACCGGGCCTACAAGCATTGGCAATATCTTTCCTTAAAGTCTTGCTGCTATCCTTAACTTCTTCTCTACTCACAGAACGTACAAGGGGTGAACCAGAAAGAAAATCTGTCCCAGTCCTACAAATTAAGCCAAGATCGTGGTAGATCTAGACACAGAGTAAATGTAAGCAGGATGACTTTGGATGGGATTTTTTTTTTCTTTACCCTTGGGAATGACTTTTGGATTCTGCACACCTTTCTGATTTATTTTCCAACAACTTCTGGAAAGAATAAAGAAATAAAGTATTTTTCACAGCCTATAAGGCAGATCAGTGGCTACTCTGAAGCTTTGTTTATTTCAGATGTGACTGTGCATTGACTGCAGTGCTGTCTATTGAAATACTGCGTTTAACTAGTCCCAAGTGTGACGTTGTTTTATCTGGTTCACCCCTATCATCTGAAAACTATGTAGAAAACTTGTTCCTGATAAGAAAGTCCTTTGAGAACGCATTCATCTACTGAGAAAGCGCTTTGAGTACAAGAAGATAACAAAAGGATAAGGGAGATCTGGTAATATAGGTGGCAAAACAAAACCGATGTAGAACTGCTTTCAGGTACTTGACAGAGATTATCTATTTGTTAAAATGGTGCTGTCTTTATCAACGTAAATGAACATTCTTCAAATACCGAATTTTATTTGTTGCTTTTAAATATGAATTTAATTCCAACCCTTTCCTAATGCATCCCAGATACACAAACTTCTCCACTAAGGATGAGAAGATGATTGCTTTTCCCGTTGATTTGATTGAGATAGTTTTATAATCTAGGTCAAGTTAGCTAAAATCACACTTACCCTTCTGCTCATTTTGCTATGTTTCATTCATTTTCCTCTGTACAAGTCTATTAAACGTTAGCTTACAGGCAATCTCTTTAAAACCTTACAGAAAACTGTCACCTGTCCTTGCATTTTCCGATTCTAACTACTTCTGTTAGAACAGGCAACTGTTACAGCATTGATAAAGACTTATTTTTAAATTGTTAATACTAAAAAATACTCAGTAATTGACTCTCCATATTACTTTTTTTTCTAGTATGTTCTTTTTTTATGTCTTTTTTTTGCTAATGTCTTTTAAGACTTGCGAATTTGAAAAGCAAACTTCTAAATCTTCCTTGTTATAGACACCTGCTTTATACAGCAATGTTGCTACCAACTTACCAAAGTCTTTCTTTTCTATTGGTGCAGGTCACCGGTGGTAGTAGAAGCTGGGTGTCCATACTATCAAAGCAGATGAGATTATTACTTACTCAGAGGAGGCCAGCAAAAGTCCAGTTCTCCCTTTTCAAAAACATCTTTCTGAATTAAGATTCATGGGGGGACAGTCACCAACCACTTCTAAAACTCAGGCTGAAGAATTTACTGTTGTGTTGGACAACAAACATTCCTTAAGCCATTCAGGCTCAAAACTCTGAAATCGCTCTCCACTGTTTTCGCTATCTACTGAGGTTTCACTGCACACATTATGACCAGTTACCTGTTAACAGAAATCCCATGCATGCATATGAAAATTCTGGAACAAGTTCTGCTTGTACTCAAGAAACTACATAGAACATCTGTTCAGACACGGACTAAACACCCTCAAGTGCAATGTCACATTTGCTTATATCATATTGTACTGGGTCACGCATTAGAGTAGAAATCTACCCCAGATTAAATCCGGCTTGTAACAGAAAGCCATGTCTTCTCCTTTTCAAACCTTTTTCGGATGGGTCTGTACAATGCCTAGATAATTCCCCTCAAAGGGCTGATATTTTTTTTTAATCAGGAGTTAATAAAGACAGATTCAGAGCTTTCCAAAGTAAACATCCATTCCTGAGTGATGCACCTTCATACACTGAATCCTCTATCATCTTATTTGAGAACTTGAATTATTTCTGTGCTTAGCCCTCTACAGTCATCACCACTGTCCTTGACCAAGCAAGTAGCATTTTTCCTATCTTCAGAAACTTATTGTTTTGACAATAAGAAATGAAGATAAAGCTGCCTTGGAAAACAAACAAAAAACAACATCCACAACACAAAAAATGCTTTGAATTGCAGAATGAATTATTAAGCAGAATAGTTATGGGGCATTTTTCAGTTAGGTTAAGTTACTTATTAAGATACTCAGGAACAAGTAAGGGTCTACTGAATATCTAATTCTAAGAATGCTTAATTAAGAGATTAGGAGGTATTATGCCAGGAAAGGCCTAATTCATTTCTGGGCCTCAAGAACCTTTTCTTTGTAATGTAACATACAAAAGCGTGTCAAATTAATGTTGCTTTCTTAGCATCTTTTTCAGCTTCAAAGCTACCGATTTTACTATATAGTTATACAAAACAGAAATTGGACATTTCTCCACTATACTTACAACAGAACCAACTTTCAACATGTTTTAACATGATTTTTAAATCAACAAAAAAAATACAAAAATGTGAATGAGTATAAAAGGTATTTTATAATAACTACATGCATACCAAACCGTTTCATAGCTCTGTAATTTGCAGATCCCTCCTGTCTTTTTAGTAAAGTTAAAATGTAAATGAAAGAAGGTATAAACAAGATACTTGTGTATGTAGCATTTTTTTTTTTTCTGGTTAAATTTTGCTTTATATTGAATTATGGCAAATAACTTATTCTCTAAAACTGTAGCTTTCTGGTAGCTTTCTGGCTACTAAGAAAAAGCTTAGCAAATTAAAGATGAAAACAGATATCTCTGAAATTTCAAGCTTGTTATTCATGAACCTTACACAACTGATCACCTATTCCATACATTTTGTCACATACAGAGAGAAAACATTTTGCTGGTCAAGTTCAGATCTGTGGGTCCTGTGAATAGATGCAATTTAACTTTGACAGGTACGTGGCAAACTTCCCTTTTGTGTAAGAACCTTTCTGTCTAAATGATGCTTAAAGTTTGTCTAAAGTATTCTAGAAGATGTGTAAATGATATTATCCAGAAAAAAATAGCTCAGGAAGCCTCACAGAGTGAGAAGGATAAATATTCTTGAAGTGTAATGAAAGGAGATGGCCAAACTCAACTTATATAAAATCCATGAATAAAATGTAAAAGTTCCTGCTCAGTTAGCACACACAGGACAGAGGAGTTGCTGTGACCAAGTGCTGTACAAAAAAGTCAACTATACCACAAAATATGCAGAATGTTTAAGAAGCAACCTAGTAAGGTGAACTCCAAATTACTCTTTCATTGTGGTTTCTAGAAGACCAAAATAGCTAACTGGTACAATCCTACAACACCACGTTCTCATTGTCCTGGATGACTGGGGGGGTGGGAGGAGGAGGCAAAATAGCAAGCCTAAACAACACAGTGAATTAGTTCAAGTAGCAATCGAGACTGGTTCCCTTGGCTATAATACAGCAGATATTTTCTTTAGTAAAGGATATGCAGAGCAACATAGGCATCATTAGATCATATAGTGAAGAATCAGACCACTTCCATATCTGTGGGTAGCTTTGTTCTTCCTTTAGGAATATTTTAGCACATATAGAAAGCCAAATACAAATAGTAACTATTATACTCGTTTGCCAGCATGAAAAAGGGATGATCAAAATCACTTGAAAAGAGAAGAAAATAAGGAAAATAGCAGTTCTGAACTTCAGCTCTTGAAGCTAGTTCTCCAGCTTGCTACGTTAGCATCCCATCATTGGAGATGTGCAGGAAATGCCTTGGACCTTTAAAAAGTATCCATCAGTAATGCTGTGATCTTTCAACAATGTTCCAGGGTTAGAAAAGGTGACTGGGTATAAACCAAAATTTAAAAATGAAAATACAACATAACACTGAAAATGCTCTAAGTAATCTGAAGCAGGGATCAGGTTTGAAAGTAGGAGAAAATGTTGGTTGAGAAAAAAATTACCTTGAGCTAACAATAAGGAATGAACACAAAACCTCTCTCAGCAGGCTGAAGAACTATAATGTAGTAGTTTGGGATGAAATAACTGCAGGGCTGCTCAAAGCAAACAAATAGCAAACAACGCTATAATTCTTCCATGAAAGTATGGGAGAAAGAATCTATCCAAAAAGTGACAAGCTCAAAGCTAGCCTATGTTCTCACTGACCATTTTTATGCTCCCCAATGCTGTCAGATGAAACAGATGACAGGTATCATTCCTTGTAAGGTTACTGACTTTTAGGATGCTTTTAACTGAGTATTTGCAACAGATGCAGTGAATTCCTTGCAGAGAGGTATAAATACTGTGTACCTTTGAACAGGGTGCCAAATATACTGTGATGCCCAGTTAAGATCAGACATAAGCATGTTCCTCCCCTTTGCTATCTGATGTTATTCCTTATTGTTACGAAAAAGACCTCCAGCTTGGATCCTGAAGTTCTAAGGAAGGACAAACGGATGAAGATCTGGACTTTCTTCACGCCTTCTGAATACATTGCTATGTTTTGTCTGTCAAAGTATCAGCCTCCTCGGAGCTGCTAAGCCAATAGGCTTTAGAGTCAACAAATGAAACCCCAAAGTATGAAAGTCAGCGTGGCCACTCTACATTTCCATTTTTCTTAACTAAAAAGTCGTAAGAAGTGCTAATGAGTTTACTTATCTTGAACCTGAAGTCTAGTGGTTGCTTACATAATCACAGTTCAAGAAGCTAAGGTAAATGCAACTTTCGGAAGCTTGCCTGAATCTAGGACATTTGGTGTGATTAGCATATGGTGTGAATCTTTAGTGGCAACGTACTGAGCATTTTCCTGCAGGGGTCAGAATAATGGAAAAGCAGTAAGTAACGAAAGGAAGTGAAGCAGCTGCTAGTATTTATGCTCGTGATGGATGTTCACAGTAAAACGGTCAGACAGAACAGAGGATATCTATCCAAGGTCTTGACATGACACTCACAGCTGTGCAAATAGCACAGATGGGAAGATGATTTAGAGTGGCCAAATCTTGAAAATGCCCAAAAACAGGCCCTCGGGCCTTCAAAACAAGATGTTTTTTTTTTTTGTGACCTCCCCTCTGGCCCTCAAGACTATTAAAGAGGTGCTCCAGAAAGGACTCTTTGCAGCCATTTCACAGATTAACAGCTTGAACAATTGGTTCAGGATGGGTTGATGAAAGATGATCTCTGCGTGATGTACCCAAATGTACAAGAAATTAATTGGCTTCTATGAACACTCAGTACAAAGAGCTGTGAAAATGTCAGCTTGTATCCTTCTGTGGATTCTCTTAGATCTGCAAAATTCCTATGGCTTTTCCAAGGAATTAGTATTCAAATGGCATGCGTAACCAGGTCAGTCTCTTAGGGTGGCTACTGCTAGCAAAGAGTATTCACTTGCTGAAGTACTGCAGCAAACATGTACAGATGAACTCTCCCTGAATAAGTACTTTGATGAACCAATGGCAATTAAAAGAGTACTCTTACTTTGGATTGTCTTCCTAAAATAGATGACTGCACCTTTTTTTTTTTTCTACCACAACCTTTCTCCTCACCCCACCCTCCAACTAAAGAAGCTGTTTAGAGTCACAACTCTGGAACTAAGCTCAACTCAAGCTCTGTAGTCATCCTGAAAGTAATTATAAAAGCATTCCTTAAATACAAGAAGTGAGAAAACTTGGGATGCTGCACTCAGAATTCCAACTGTGGGCATCATTTTACAGAACACTCCCCCAAACATTTCTGGGGCTAATTAAAACACAGTTATAGCTGTATTCTTGTTATGTATTTTAGTTATGCCTAGATTAGCAAATAGTCCCGGTAAACAGGACCAAACGAGAAGTTGATGCAGTTTCCAATGTCCCATTCTACCTTTTTGAGGGGCTCCAGGCTCTCTCTAGTTTGCTTCTAGAGTCTGCATGCTCGTTAGTGGCTGTGAAGTATTATCAGCACTCCTGCAGTGCATTTCAGGTTTAGTTTCATCTGAACAGGACTGGGTGTGTGTATTCCAAGACTGCTCTGCGGGGCGACTCAAAGCACACTAAGGGGAGCTCATTAGAAGGTGTGTTTCAGAAGCGCGCTCTGCCCACGAGCCAAAACGTCAAGGCAGAGTGCCCCGCTGCAGGCACACCCAGCCTCTCCAGCCTGGCCTGGTTCTGCAAAGAGCTGGACTCCGTGAAGCTGCATTCATCCCATTTGCAGTTTATGCACTTTGTCTGCTAGTTACACGTCCCTGATGCTTGTAGGTCTTATGTAATTTCTGTATGGAAAACAAAACATCGTGAACTGTTTCCCCTTCTCCCTCTCCTCCCTAAGAGAGGGAATCTAGAGTTGCAAAATTTAGACTTACTTAGACTTACGTAACTTCTTGAGGTAAAAGCCTAGAGTGAGTATGCGAAGTTACTTTGAAAATTACCAGAAAATTGAATAATAAATCCCCTGGACCCTGCTGATGAGGAGGTCCCTGAAACACATTTGCAGGAAAAAATAACCACAGCACAGGAAAAAAAAAGTTAACTCCTTTCTTTCCCCTACAAAGATGAAAAAATAATAATAATAATTCACCAAGTCTAGGCAGAATTATCTGGAATGTGTCATTTTTTTTCCATATAAAAAAGCATCAATCATTTTATTACAGACTCTCTCCCTTGTACTCGACAGTTGTAGCAGCACAAAGATTTACAGGGAGACTGGATAAGGCTGTAGGCTGTATATTGGAAGCTGAACTAGCTGAGGCTGACCGGAGGAACCAAAGAGCTTGATTACTTCATTGCCAGCATGATGGGTGGGTGGTGGTGGGGAAATAATCTTTCCCTTCTCAAGTTTACATGTTTCTTTTTTTCCCCACCTCCATTTAAGTGTCATGACATTCTAGGAAAAGCTTGCAGTTTCTTCCAGACTAGATTTGACAAAATTGAATTAATTGGGTGACTTTCTTTTGATTTCAATAAGAGCAGACTCGAGTAACAGGGCCAAATAATGATTCAGTCCTGTATGCAGGCAAGAGTTCAGGTATTTTTTTTTGCCTCATAATAAACAAAAAAGTGTCTGAAGGTATTAGCTAACTCAGCAATTTATACATAAGTATTTCTTACTCTGTTTTTGGCGTTTCCCAAATTGGGTGATACTCTGACGCTGACAGGTGAGAATGAGTTGTTTTCTGAAAATGCTGGCAGGTGCCACAAGGGAATCTACCTGGTGACCAATTCAGCAGCACTTCAAGGTAAAAGCAAATTTAGAAGTGACAGGAAGAAACTAACTATAAAGAGCTGGGGTGGGAGAGGAGAGATTGATTAAGGTCAAAATTACCTTAAATTCTTCATTTAAGTGTTTTTGGTTGCATCAGAGTTACTTGGTACATTTTCTATGTAAAAAACCTTCCTCCAAAATAACATCCCCCTGGCTTTCTCTTGATTTTTGGGAGGTTCCTACTACCTGCTACTCAGATACAGTATGCTGAGAATTTCCCAGAGAAGCTTTGCTACCCACACTTCTGACAACTACAGTTAAACAACAACATGTTTCTGATCAATAGCAGTTATAGAAGTGACTTTTACATACATCAGAGGAAGCTACAGTCATTTCTGTGAGGGGTCTTCTGCAGGACAGTGTGCTTTGTTACCAGTTTGCCTCGGATGCTATTAGTCTGTTACGTGGTCTCTAGTAAATACAGGTATGCATCGGAGACAAAAAGCTCTAAGCACTGACAAATATTTTAACTTTTGCTTGTTTTCTTCTGGTCAGAGGTTAAGAAGGTATTAAAGCTCTCAGGCACATAGCCATGGTTTGTTGGATTAAGAAGCACAGAGAACCACACACCTCCCTGAGCGTTTCTCATTCCTATCGATAGAAATACAGTCTGGCCATACAGTACCTTGCCTCACCTTATGAGGAAGCTCAGCACATCACTGAAACTACTTATGCATAAGTGGCATTAGTCATGTTTGACTGTTTATTTCAAGCACAGAAACCAACTTGTGTGTTTGGCCTGTCGTACTCTCACTATTCAATGCTTAAAAAGGGAGTGGACAATATATTATAACAGAAGGCCCCTAATACACCAGTATGATGTCAGTAATATAGCTCCTCAGAGCATGTTATTGTTTGAAACAGAGGTCTCTACACTTTCACATTGGTTATAAAATACTTAGTGCTGCTGGACTGGAAGGAAAATGTCATACATCTGCAAACAATTAGAAGGAGCTGGACTTCATATTTGATTTACTAAACAATAAAACAAGCTTAAGTGTGACTATATGTGTAAGTTACACTCCCTAGGAGCCTCAAGCAGTTATCATAGCAAAGTCTTTTAACCATAATTAAATAAAGCCACAGTGGGACCATTGCTGATCAAAATTATCTTTTATAAGATATTTTCAGCAGTGAAGATCACGAAGTTGAATGCATGCTTTAAGTGCTCTGAAAGTCCTTCATCCTTCCTTTCAAGCACACTATCCACTACACTTTTTCCAGCTGGAATTCATTCAGAACAATATATTTCAGCTTTTAAACACCAATATTTCCATACTTTCTGCATTTAGAATGAAGTTTTGGCACAAGGACATTAGTAGCAAAACTCTGACTCAGTAAAGCCTGAGATTTCACCATAGTTTGTGTGTCTCTTAGTTAAAAGTTCTGGTACTATAACAACAACAGTTAGTTGTTATTATAAATTAACCAAAGATTTGTAAATTGAGTATAAATATTTAGTTGCAAGTTTTGAGAAGCTAAAGCCTGGAAAAAAAGGATTATAATAACCTATCATAAACAATCTTCTCAACAAAACAAAAACCCTAACCACTTGTCAGTCTAAGTTAACCCTGTTTCACAATTCAGAATAAGTAAGGCATTGGTACTATTTGCCATTAAACTTTCCTAGACTATCACTTATTTATGCACCTGAAGCCACCACAGCAAGAGTTATGTTAATGCTTGGAAATTTTCTAGCATTACTTTCAAGTTTTGTAAAACAGCAATATTATGTGCTCCAGGGGAAGCAGTTTATCACAATTCACCAGGGAAGATGAGCATCACGGTACTGCAGCATCACCTGAAGGGGGGAATGCTGGATCAAACACAGGAGTCTCGTGCTCTGCGCTTGGTTCTGCTGCTAGTTTGTTAAGGTAAACTGAGAAAAAATAATTTGTCATCAAGGAAAAAATTAATGCCAAAGATAACTTCAGATGAACACTTGGGATTAAGGGGATATCATTGGGCTGACTTCCTTTGGCAGGCTCTTTACTTGACATTCTTGAATTAGAGCAACAGAAATACTGAATGTTATCAGATGAGCCAGAAATGCAACTCTGAGGCTTTGCCTATGAAAATAACTTATCCAGTCTCCATGATGATTACTATGCTTCAGAAGCACAGGGCATTTACTTCCTAGCGATAAATAAAGTTCTGTATACATGAATACCAGGGAGAAAGGAACTACCGCTGTATAATACAGCTTGCCCTGATTATAGTCACTGAAGTACTATTTTATATGATTATACTGTTAAGGGCCACAAAAATGGAAAAGATGAACCATGGGGTCACATTTTGCCCCCTGTTTGCACGGGTATCCCACTGACATGCTCGAAAGCCGAATTATGAACAAGGAGTAGAATATATTTTTATGAAAGAAAACAAAACTCTGGACAAAACATTTGTTACTTCAGCAAGTATAAGAGTAAACTATTTACATAAAATAATAAGTGAAACAGTCTTAGTTTACAGTAGTGCTTGTGGGCCTGGTTCCTGAATGCATACAATTAACATTGCTAATACCCTGAGAATTTTGGCACAGCGTGCAGTGTATGTACACTCCGATGAAAGGTCTTCATTGCTATAGTTTCAGAGCCTGGCTAGACTATGACTGGAAGTAAGCTGGCAGGGTCTCTATAGGACTGCTTCCACAGGGATCAGAAGAGCACAAGATGTTCAGATGTTTGGTTCCTACTGCTCAAGAAGTATCCCTCATACAAATCTGATTGACATAAAACAGCGTATCGTTCTGCATTATAACCTGATATAATCAACAGCTCATAACGATGGTTATTTTTTCCTGTTCCATTCAGCATTAACTTAGTGGAATCTTTTTTGGTTATCCACACGATATCCAACTACGCTGCCTACTTTTTTCAAAGCACTGCCTCTCCTGGACACGTTTGATACAATATAAAACGTTTGACCAAAGTTGCTTACTTGCATTAAGGTTTCGTTTGGTTTTGTTTTTCTTTACCATCTACAGACAACAGAATTAATTGTACTCATTCGCCTGAAATGGATGGAATAGGTTGCAACAAACTTCAAGTTCTGTTACCTCAAACAATAACACGATGCATGTGTTTTATTTAGAGACCTTTAGGAGGTGTGTACGCGACCAATTTTACGGCGCACCAATGCATTTCTAGGACGTTCAAGTTATAGGCTGTTATTTTCTAGGCATTAGGTTTGTTATCACATACGCTCTGGTTACACTGAGAGGAAAACATAGGGCGGTTTGCTTACCTTGGCACACATTGTGCTCACTTTGCTCATACCCAGCTGCACACTGAATTTGGTGAGTCGGATTTGGAGGGGCACGGTGAGGATCAGCTGGAGTCCGTCGAATGACATTGTTTCGACCACTAGTGGATTCAGCTGCTGCTTCTTCTCGCTCATTTACAATAATTTGGGCTGTTCTGGGTAGACAGAGGTATCCTCCATAGTGGTTAACACATTTCATCCCACCTTTACATGCATCTGGGACTATTTCACATTCATCAATATCTGTGGTTAGCAACAACACAAGTCATGCTTTTAACAGTTGAATCCTCTGCAACAGCCATTAATACAAGTAACACAATGAGACATGCAAGCACACTCCCTTGGCTAAACCAGGGATGTGAGAATACCGAAATAATTCCAACAGCAAGTTTTTGTTTGAAAATGATTTACTGTACCTTTGCACCGTTGCCTAACAGGATCCCATTCATAGCCATCTGTGCATTGCTGAAGATAAAAACGGGGAAAAAAAACAACAGTAAAATACTGTGCTAGTCAGGATTCTTTATTTTGGAAAAATAGGCATATTTCAGTGATCTCAAAGTCTTACATTAGGAGAAATGCATTGTTTCTGTACCTTGGAAAGCTAGAAAAATGGCTATTAGTACAGCAGTGCTGCGTAGGAAGAATGAAAAGCATGTACAGATAGAGCTTCAGCAAGTTCCTAAGGTACTGTTTGCTGAGTAGGTAGACTTGAGTGGGGATGGGGAACAAAGCAAAAAAAAAGCATCTGCCATTGGTTACTGGCTGACTATAATGTACTATTATTATTATTATTTAAACTTTGTTCTTGTTCACTGCTTTCCAAGAGGTGAACATCTTTCATTCTTTCATTCCAGGGGTGTGCCAGAGGGACCAGCGGACCTCTGTCCCACCGTACTTCTTCCTTTCTCCCAGCAGCACACTAGCAGTGGGGAAAGATCCCATGACAGCTGGAAATTCATTCACATGCTTTCTAACCATGTGACTCCAGGAACTGCAGTCTAGGAAGAATAATTTATATTGCAAGACATACAATAAATGGTTAGAGTTTATAACAGCAGGACTACTTATATAAATAAAACTTGACAGAATTCAAACAAGCCTATGCTCAGCAACTATTCATATCATCGTAGACTGGTAACTTCAGGAAGAATTTTAAATATTCTGCCCGGCAGTTGAGGCAAATATCTTGATTATCCCTCTGTCCAAAAGCATTAAAATGTCTACAGTTTTAATCACAGGTTATAATTAGAGAAACTGATTAGTTAAGTACCACAATGCTGCCAAATACAGCAGACATTTAGAATATCAGTGAATCAACTGAGCTGTACTGTGCGGGTGCATATGCATCCTGCACTGCTTAGGATATTATTTTAATGGCCCCAAAGAAAGAAAAAGAATTGAGTCAATTAACGTAATTAGCCACAGTTAAACAAGCTAAATCTTGTTGCAACTCCTCTGCTGTAGAGAACTGTTTAAGTAACAAGTTTGACCTTCTGGTGCTGAGATCCACTTGTTCCATTTACAACGCTCAAGTTATTTTGAGAAACTTGTTACAAACAGACACTGACTCAGCAATAGGATTGAAAATATGTTCTTCATTCGCAGGTGACACCAGTGATCTGCCAGATGTAGCAGCGAGTTGGAAGAAAAAGCCTCCAATGTTACAAAGCGGTAAGCGGACAGCAAATTGTATTACAACTCTCAATCTCTAAAGGAATGACTACATGCTGAGTTGACAACACCAAAGTTACTGTAGCTAGGAAAACGCAAACCCCAAGGAAAACAGCTAATTCATGCATCTACTGAATCACCCAATTCCTGTTAATGCACAACAGAAGTTCTGTCTATTTAATAGTAAGGAGCCAAGTCCAACTATTACTGCAGCTGAAGGAAGTTTTACAATAGGAGAGGATTTGGCCCTAAATGAATACAATGTACGTATGAGAAACAGTAGCATCCTACGGGTAACACGTCCAAAAGCTAAGTTTCATTTCTAAGTCTACATGATTAGAAGACTGATCACTGAAGCACCTGAATGCTCTTTGAAAACATATTATAGGAACCCAAATCACACAGGCATGCTAGAAATCTTCTATTGTTATAAAAAGAAGTGTGCAGACATATCAGAAAAGCCCTATTAAAAAGTGTAATACATGCTGAAAAGGAATGGGTTGGGATCCCTATTTAGTCTAGATTTTCAAAATGTACTTAGTTCTTCAGTTTCTGCTTCTGTATAAGGACTTAAAAATATTTCAGAAGCCTCTAAATAGAAATACTCCCACCCTTCAGAAGTCTATTGCCTCCAAAGCCTAGTATTAAAAGTATTTTATGACTGACTTCCTGATGTTCACTTGAGGCTTCTTTGAGCCCCGTCTTCTATGATAAGGTCCAACTCCGCAATATTTACTTGCCTGAGCCATCCCACTGACTTCAGTGGGATTACTTGTATAAGACACAATCTCAGCCTTTGGCTGTGGTTCTCTAACTTTTTGCATGTGTGCAGAATTTTCTGCTTGTGTGGCATTGCGCTGATGTCTGTACACATATTCAGAGGTCCACCCATATGAAGCAAGTTGCAGGGATTACAGCTGTAATCAGATGTGAAAACGTGGGTTTTTCACCAGCCCAAGCCGATGTAATTGCCACTCCTTCTATGACACGCATTATGCAAGCCAAGGAGTGAGGACAAGCAGATTAAAACTAAAAACTTACAAGAAGGCCTATAAATCTCTATCACCTGGTTGTAAGCAGAACCTATTTCCAGTTTTCTTGGAGAATTTCATCAAGCTGTGCAAAACCACGGCTCAAAACCAGCTCAAACTAACATTTGTGCGAGCACTCCAGGACTTAGATGCTTCATTAAGAGCAGTGAATTTTGAAGTACTTGCATGTTGTTAAAAACAGCTTGAAATATCCAAAGGAAAACACTGAAGAATGTTTGACCTAATTATCTGTCAAGTTCCATGTATTTCAAATGAAGGTCCTAGGGACTTTTTCTTTAGGAAAGGGGATTAAAAAAAATAGAAAATTAAGCTTCATAGTTTTATTCAGTTCATCAAACCCAGTCCATAGCTAGCTTTTCAGAACAGAGAGCCGCAGCCCATTCTGCTCAATCCTGTAAACTTCAGCTTTCACTGTTTCAGTGTAGGAGCAGCATATTTTACAGTTAACATTCCGACTCCAAGAACTTTGTATTGCATGCTATACGCTGGTAAGATTTTTTACAGGGTCATTTAGAAAAGAACCCCTGCAAAGCAATAATCCTCCCCAACTCCGTTAAACCTTACCGTGTACGTTATGGTTTCCTCCGTTTCCTGTGAATGCACCGTGATAAGGATGAGAGCAGCCAAGAACATAGCTGTCAACATCATGAACCTTGAAAGAAAGCAAAACAAGTCAGCCACGAGTCCTTTCAGCGCAGCCCCGGGACAGGTCCCTCGCCACCTGGGCGCCCCGGCCGGCGGCAGCCCGGTCCTGTCAGGGGGCAGGGGGCGGCTCGGCAAGGCGGGCAGCCCGCTGCGCTTCTCCCGGCTGACGAGGAGCCGGGCACGGCAAAGCAGCCGGCTTTAAAGCCCCGCAACGCCCTCCCCATCCCGCTCCGGGTTGCCGCGGAGAGGCTCCGGGAGAACGCCCGCGGGGGCCCCGAGGAGGCAGCGCCGGCACCGGGCTCCGCGCCGGGCACCTGCCGGGCTCGGGGCCGCCCCGCCACCGGGGAACGGCACCGGCGGCAGCCCCACCAGCCCGCTCCTACCTGCGGCGGGGCCGGCGGCTGCTCCCGGCGGCGTTCCCGCGGCGGCTCGGCCCCGTCCGTCCGCTGGCTCCGCTGCGCTGCCGGCGCCCGCTCCCCCCCGCGGGCCTTGGGCTAAATAGAAACGGGCCCGGCTCCTGCCGGAGCCCCGGGCGCCCCCTACCGGCCCCGCGGCGGCCGGAGCCCCGCTGCGGGGCGGGGCGGCCCAGGCGCACGGCCCCTCCGCCGCTCCCCGCCGCCCGGGGGGGGTCCCCGGCTGCTCCGGGGGAACGAGGCCCCTCACGCCGGGCACGGTCCCGGCCCGTTCCTTCAAGCAGCCCGGCCACCGACCGTCCACAATGCCGTAGCGCCCGTGTGGGAGGTCGCTGCCATGTGCGCGCCTCAGGCTTCGACGCCCGGTGAGTGCTGAGGGCGTGAGGCGGCAAATGGCCGACCCCGCGCTGAGGAGAAGCAGGGGTTGGTGAAGGAGGTACCACGCAATTCCTGACCAAATGGGGAGCAAGATGTGCATTTTTGGTGCATTTTCTTAGAGTTAAGCCCAGCGTGGGGCAGAGGCCACTCACTGAAGGAGCTTTCCTGGGTGGTTGTGAGGAGCTCGAGCCAGAGCGGGCCCCTCTGGGTGCTGATAAGAGCTGCTCCAGCAACAGAAGCTGCCAACACTCACTCTAAATTTGATAAATAAAACACACGAGTCCCCTTACGGAAGGACTGCCAGAGTGGCAGCTCCAGTGAGAGCAGTTAGAGGTTTTAATGGAGGTGGGAAGGTTCCTCTGGAAACCAGTTTACACAGAGGAAGCTTTGGAAGAGTTTTCAGCGTGGGAGCATAACCCAAAGGAGTCAAAGGGTAGAAGGTAAATGCAAAAATCTGTCAAAGCCTGAGAAGGTCTGCTTAGGAGCAAACTGGTTCTTCGGTTATGTCAGAGTATGATCACTTGTGTGTGTAGAATACATCTGTATTGTTACAACTGGATGTAAAACCAAAATGTTTCCGTGAATCTTCTCGTCCGGGGAGAGGATGAGCTAACACCCCTGGGGCTGATGGCAGTCACGTTGTGCAGATGAATAACCCTCAAACATTAATGACATTGGTTGGCTTTAGGTTGACTACATTTTTAGGACATTTTGCATGTACTTTTGTATGCTGGTGTATTTAACAAGCTATCTTTTGACACCTACTCTTCCCGCTCAAAGAAATGCTCCCTTTAATCCGCCCTAAGTCCGTGTATCATTTTTTAGCAATACAGGTTCAAAGTGTTAGAATGGCCTCAAGTTAATGACTCCTATTAGTGTAAACTACACTCATATTTATGACACGCCTCCAATTCTATTGTGAAAATCTGCTGCTTCATGTTAATAGAAAGCAGTACAGATATTCCTAATACTCAAAATAGTGATATCAATTGCTTGTCTCTGCTGGCAACAATGGTTATTTTTGAATGTACTGTCAAAATATCTGCCATATTTAGCTGAATTTAACTTGTTGGCTTCTGGATTAAGTCAACCTTTAAAAATGTTTTGTCTTAATCTACCACCTAGGGAGACACTGCCTGTGTTGCAGTCTAGGAAAAATGAAGCAGAGAACAACAGAAGCATCTTTTTGGAGCATGTATGAGCACTGGCTGAGCACAGATCCTGCACTTGGCTTCGGACGGTGTTACACATTTGCTGAAATGTCATGCTCTGCCAAGGATTGTTCATGGTCCTTTAAATGGAGGTGGTAGGCTCAGCTCGTGATTTTGTAGTTCGGATATTTCCTACTGAGGCAAATGGAAATTTGCCTGATGAAGGATAACATGATTTAGACCCTTGGAAATGTTGAGGAATGTGTGAGGTATCCGGGTGAGAATAGCTTCCTTACACATCTACGTGTCCTAAGATGTCTTTTAAGAAGCGGTCAACCCACCTGTTGTGTCTTGCAGACCATGCAGCAAAATTAATTGCTGCCTCTTGGCTCCTTCTCTAAATGGCGCACTCCATTCCGTATGGCTTTACCGAACTCTTTGTCACATCTCAGTTCTTGTTGTGTTTATGACTAAATGTTCACTTTTTTAATTCTTCCTGGCAGGACTCGTTGCCACCCCCTTTTGTCCTTAGAAACCCAAGGACAGGTAGGCTGAAGGAGGACTGTGTGTGGTCAAAATGTCACTGCAGTCCAGCTAATTCTGGCTGCTGGAGCTGTCCCTGGGGGCAATAGACAGCTGGACATAATTTAGAGCAGGCTTAGATTGATACTAGAGGCTAGCCTGAAAATAAAGAAAACAAAATTGCAGTTTAATCTCTTCTACTCCCAGATCTGACCCCCTTTTCCTGTTTCAGGCATAGCTCACTAGAACGAAAATCAAGCACTGCGAATTTAAGCAACTTGTATTTGTCAACTCAGGGGACTATCAGTGTCAATTTAAGACGATTTCTTTTCCTGAGTATGTCATATCAAGTAACGCTGGAGTTGTCTAAGCTGAGAGCTGGAATGGTGGAGATGTTATTTTCATGTCGGACTCGTAGGAATTTCAGAACATAAATTATTTTGATAACGTGGCAGGCTGCCTTTCTGCCACACTTCCTGCAAATGTCAAAATTTTTTCCACGTTTCGACTTGGAAATGACATAGTGTTGGTGAAGGATAAGTTGTGAAGAATTGTATGTCTGACTTCATTGCTGATTAAATATGACAAATGTTGAACTTTTATTTGAGGTAAGAGTTTATGAGTTTATTTATCTTCCAGGGAACTATCGTGAACACATCGCGTATGGCATAAGGTGTTACTTTAACATAAACTTAATTTGAAAGAAGAACTGTGGTAGCAAATTACTCACTTTTTAAAAGAAAGCTAGCAGTAAGAACCTTTCTCTAACAGAAAAACATTTCTCAGATTACCTTCTGATCACAGATGTTGAAATTACAAAAACAAGGAGCAAAATGCCAGTAGCAGAGGACAGAGGACAGAGTCTCTTCCTCAGCCTCTCATTAAAATTAAACATGTTTTTGCTATTATCTCTTCACTGATTTGTGTTACGCTATCACTTAGGTGAAAGATGGTAAAAACATATAATTAGAGAAAACTCCTTGCCCATAAATCTTGCAGTTTGGAGAGGAAAAACCCACTGGAGCTGGATGAGAAAACCTAGTAGCCTGGAATTTAGGCCTTTATTTTGCTGAGGTTATCTCATTGGTGGGAGGTCTTGCACGGTCTTTGTTACATCAAGGCCTTTGGCTCATTTAGACTGATGTGTGATTTCATTTATAGATGTCTACAAAGTCTCTGAGGATATTAAAATTTAATATTGTCGCCACATTTTGTTTTAACTTTGACTGAAAGTCAAGCGTGCCGTTTGTATGCAGTTTATCGGGCATGCAATTTGCTTTTCTTCTGCGCTTTACGGGGACGTGATCGTATATTTCGCATGCTTCTGCAGACTCCAGCAGAAGTGTGAATGCTGGGAGAGGGTGATGTTGTGTTCTCATCAAAGTCCTTTGATAGTAAAAGAAAACGTGAGCGTGGGAGAGCGGGTGAGTGAGAACGGAGCCCCTGCAGGAAGCTGTTCATCTTTTTCCTTGGTCCAGCTGTGCAGCCACACCGAACCAGAAAATGAAGGGCTTGAGAAGTGCAGTACAGCTGAAAGGAACACGTGAAACGAGGTGTGATGGTGTGGGAGAAGGACGGATGCGTTTTACTTTCCGTGTCTGGTTCACCACCTCTTGTGTCTTACCAAATTAGTGCTTTTCCTGCCTGACAACCAGTCCTCTTGCCCCTTAGGTGTGGAGCTAATTTCAGGCTTCTCTTTGCAGACCGAGGTACTGCGGCTTACGGGTGCTTTCTCAGCATTTTCAGGGCACAACTTTGCAGCTCACCTTAACAAAAGTTAACTCAGAATTGTCCAATGTCTCTTTTTATGGACGGATTTACTTAACGTGGTAAGAATTTCAGGTGTCACAAATCCAGGCCTTAAATTGCACCGCTGATGCTGAGAAGATTTTATTTTGCTAAGCAATTTTATCTGGAATTTGAACAGTCTTCCCACCTTTTGCGTGTATGGCTATTTCTAACTCATTCAGTCGCGTTCCTCTGCGTAGCAACTCTTTTCCATTGCTGTACCTCACAGGGATTTCAGAAGATACGTGATGCTTGTGCAGGGAAACGGGGGGAATACATTCGCTTACGGATCGAGGATTTCCAAAGACATCTAACCAGTTGAGATCCCCAGATCCCTTTCAAAGTCGGTGGAATCTGGATGCTTGTCTGTGAGGCCGAGCTCAGGCAGCCGTGACAAGGCCTGCTGTGGCACCGTGCCACTGCCTCGAAACGTGCGCGTTTCAGAGAGGAAGATGAGTGTGGATGAGTACAAACTGTGGCATCTCAGTTCCCTCTGTGTACGGAGTGCAGTTTGCCTTCCCCTGAGGGCAGGTGGCTCTCTTTGTCCTGTGCTGTTGTCCACGTTTGTGAAAGGTAACCAAAAATTGCCTGGAATCAAACATACCCGTGTGACTAGCACAGCTTTCTGACAGGCAGGTCGGCTTCAGACTGGATGTGTAAGCTGTTCGTATGCCCTGGTTTTAATTTTGCAGGCAGTATTTCTTTTTAGCATTTAGCAGCAGATTTTCAGAAGGTATTTTGAGTGCTCCCGAGGTTTATGCCCTCAGTTAAGAGGACAGAGAGCACTCCTGATTTCAGAATGTGCTTACACCTTCAAGGCAGACATCGGCACAGGGAGCCCTTTTTGCAAACCTTAACCTAGTGCTTCCTGCAAAACCTCCTGGGCCAAGACCGGAGTGTGACAGTGTCGTGGGTTTTCAGCCCAACAAAAACGAGGCAGCTCAGAAACGCTGCAGCGCAGGGGGACCTCAGAGGAACAGATCTGTGGGCAGAGCTCTTGCTAGTGACCGTTCTGCTTTTTAGAATCCATAAGCGTCAGGATCAGGAGACATTTAAAAAAGCAATTTGGTTTCATAAGTATCTTCTGAACTCTGACTTGGCTTTTCTTTCTTTTTCTCTTTTGAGAAAAAGTTACTCATGCTAGAACAGGAGCAACATTTCTTATTAATTCTGTGGGGGGTGAACTTGGCAGGCAACCCGCCCCGTTGACCTGTTAATTATTCTGCAGAGACTCAACTTTTCTGGTGAGTATCTGCACGGTAATGCTAAGGAATATATGGCAGAGCATTTTACTTCCTTTGAATGTTAAATTTACTTAGTGCTTAGTCGGTGCGCTGCCACATGGAAAGCAGAAGAAAAGTAAGAGTAGGGATTTTCCTTTCTGTGGGATTATAAAGGGTTATCCTCTCACCCCTTTTTGCAGATACACGCGGTTGGAAGGCATCAACATTCTGGAAGAGGCTGGAAGATGATACAACCGAAAGCTGACACAGAAGTCTATATCCCTGCATGCTCCCAGACTGTTCTCGATGGGAGTTCCACCACGTCAGGGAAGAGCTCAGCTCTGGGAGGGACGTGGAGGGAGCACCGCCGCTCTGAGTCCTTGAGGTGTCCCTTTTAAGGGGCTGCAGAACAATACAGAGCATTTCCTCTGGGTAATAAACCAACACGTAACTTGCAATATATGCTCATTTTAAATTATATGTAACTTGGGGATTCTTTTTATTAATCGGTTCAAGTTCTCTTTCCCTGCAAGCCCAAAGCCCCGAGAAATTAATTCCTGCTCATTCAAGATTTACTGTGCTTTAGGGGCTATTAAAATTTGGAAGACTGCTAACACCAAAAGTGATAAAGGCCCCGAATAAACCGATCGATAGGAAGAAAAACAAATGCCCTTCTCCGCCCCCATCCAGGGCAGCCTAGGGTTGTTCAGTTAACGTGCTTATGTCACTCAAGAAACCTCAGCACTCTGTTTTGCCAACAATAGGCTCAGTGTGTACGGGGCCGTGGGCCTCTTTGGCACCACAGCTGCAGGTCATAAATACAGTTCTGCAGATTAAAATATTAAAGTGCCCCTCTTTGGAGCCTGCAGAACAACGCCTGGGGTATTGCCCCCTGCCTCCGAGGCAGCCTGGCCGCGGCGGGGCTGGCAGGTGACCGCACGGAGCACGCTCAAAGAGGTTCCCACATGTGGATTAGCTCTTCTCAGAAATGACATTCCTGCCATTTCCTGTGTTAGCCAGCGAGTGTTTTGGACGCCCAAGTTCCATTTCCTGCATGAAGGCTCCGTAAAGGTGGTTAAAGTGGTTCGCTGAACCTGAAATCAGCGTGCCTAAGATGAGGGATAGGTACATGCTTTAAGGGAAGCACTGGTTGCTTTGTGCGGAACAAGTTACAGCTGGAGCCCCAACCTGTCCTCCTGTCTTTCCGTGTATTTGTAAAATAGTAACAAAAAAAGGGGCATTTGGAAAAAATTACTTGCATCAGCGGAAAGGAGAAGGGGGAAGGAATATACTTACGTGGGTCCTACTCAATGCCCTGCTAGCACTTCCAGACTCCTTATTTATTACCTTTTGTCCCATTTTACGTAGAGAGGTTTTGCTTTCCAGCTCCCTTACGCTTGGAAAAAAATGTGCCTCTGGCTGTAACGTTTGACAGCACTTTAACCGGTGAACTGTGGCTGCAGAAATTTTCACTGCTAGAAGCAATGGTTAGAATATGTCAGAATTTTAGGCCTTGGTCCTTTATGCTCATCAATCATTTTTCAAATGTGTGTCTTTAAGAGAAAACAGGCTTTTACCACGTAAATTCATCCTCAAAAGCAAACAAACAAACAAACACACTGGAGCAAGAAAAGCATAATTGATTGAGCCTGCATACGCTTTCCTCAAATCTAAGGAGAGCTTTTGCTTCATCATTTTGTCAGCAAATTGTGGCTGAGTTATTAATTATCTGTTTCAGTTATTCAGTACCTGGAATTTATAAATCTTTCGGGAAGGCATTTAATATACAAGTCTTTGAATGTTGCTGGAAGTCCTGACTGGTGTCTTTAGGTAAGCTGTGGATGCTAAGAAACATGTCATCCTGACGATGAGGGAATTAAACCTGTTAGATTGCTTGATTGTAAAATAGCTTCTTTGGCACTTGTTGCTTGAGGAACAAGGGTCAGATTCTTTCCTCGTGCTTGAGACTCACTGAAACTCGTGTGGTCTGACTGCAGTGGGTTTATGGAGCCTGTTGCGGTTCTGTCAGTAACTGTGCAGAATGGCTTTTGGGGACAGGTTGAACAGTTGCTGCTACCTGCTAAATTCCTTGCTGCTTTAAAGGGGAGGGAGCAAAACCAGTGGAGGGGACTTTAGCCTTCAGACTGTGGCACTGCAGTTTATTAAGGACGACATCTGCCTGTTCTTCACTAAAACTTAAGACAGTTTTCAGGGAACGGTAGTAGCTATTGAACTTAGCACTAATTCAGAATCAGATCTCAGCCTTTGTGGCATTACAATGTCACAGGTGCGTGTGCATTTATAGCACAAAATCAGTGAAAACTGAGGGCTTTCAGAGTAACAAGCAGTGTACCAACAGTCACTGCCCAAGTACTTGAGACTACTCTGCCGCTATGTCCTAATCTCTTCTACAGGGACATATCTTCCTATAAAGAAGGCAGTTCTTGGTGTTTAATATCATCTACTCATTTAGGAGGTCTGCAGAGATAACAGTTCTGCCTTTGTGGCTGTGTGAGGACATCTACATTTCGTGAGTAGATCTATATGAAACTGAAAACCTTAGTAACAACAACAAGAAAAAAAATGCTGTGAATGAGAGAAAACTTTCTAATGGTAGCTGTAAGGAGAAGGCTGTGAAAAATGGAATAAATGGAACGTGTATGTACAGGTCATGTAACTCTGAAGTTGAATATAGCTGTTACTTAGCAGCTCTTCTTCCTGTAACTGCAGTTTGTCCTTTCTTTCTTGCCTTCCACCAAAGATTTTTCTTTCTTCTGCTTTAATTAGCAGGAAGATTTAAAAGAGGAGATATATATATATATGAGGATATATATATATACGTGTATATTTATATATTTCTCTGAAGGTAGATGGCTGAGAGGTTTTGCAACATTCCCTTAAAGCTAATAATGATTAAAAGTTAACAGTGACGTAACATTCATTTTAGAACAAGTGTGTATAAAAAATGTGTATTACTTTGGGTAGGATTACTCCAGATTCTTGACAAGCTTCATCTAATTAACTTCAGTTTGCATCTCCAACGCGGCTGTTATTATTTATTAAAAGCCTTCTGTTATGCAGGAAATGTAGCTGTGATGCAGGCCTGAAATCCAGCTGGCTTCTGATGTTTAAAAGTTGGCCCCTGTGAGAAGGGTTTTAATTGCTAAAACACACTTCATTTGCTGTGTCAGGCACACTGAGCATAGGTAGGCAAAGTGCTAAGGATAATTTTTTTTATTTCCAGACCCAGAACAAATAATTACTTGGGGCAGATTAACAGTTTCTCATTTTTAGGAGATACTTCGTAGTGTGCACTTTATGAAGGAGCTATTAAAATAGTTCTTTGGAGTCACAAGACCTTCCTTCACTGCTCTGCTTCCCTTTCAGACCGATTCCCTAGTGTCAGGCAAGGAATATCACGCAGACGTAGAAGAAAGTAGGATAGATTTCTTTGCAGTAACGTCTGTTAGGGAAAAGCTCCTTCGTTTTCCAGGAGGAAAAGAAAACCAAACACACACTTCCTTCATAAAAAAAGTTGTTTGTTTGTTTGCTTGCTTGCTTTTATTTGTTTGCACGGTTGATTTTTGCCATCTTGGGACCTGAATGAAATCTTGATTCCCAGTTGGCAACATGTTACACAGCATACCTTTTGTAATGGAATGTGTCAGGGATTAATAATGTTGTGAGTTTATTAACAGCAGCAATACATTATTTTACAGCTCCTAGGGATTCTCAGTAATTTCCCTACCTTGAATTTAGAAGTATCTGAACAGTGTAAATGAATTACAAGACAATACTGGCCATGTTTGCTCACAAGTTAACTTGTAGCTCTTCAGCTATCAGTTGTTTACTGGTTTGGACCAATGAAGTGCTAAAAGCTAAATACTGTGAAATGTTAAACTTTGATGAAAGATATGAGGAAAGAAACCGCTTCTTTTGCCAACACTGTGGTCAACAGCAGTGCCCTGACCTGATTACTTAAGCTGATGTTTTTCCTAAATCTGTCATGAATCAGTAATTATCAAGTTTTGCAATACTCAATGATTCTCTTGTGAATAGCAAAAAGATTTGTTATTGTAGGTTGGTATTTTCTAAAAGAAGTGTTCAACTCTTGCATCTGCAAGCTCTATACAGTATGTTTTGCTTTTTAGCCTGGAGAGCTGTGGAATGCCACAACAAATCTCCTGAAGAGTTTCACAAAAAGTGAGGAAAATTCAGTGTGGCCTAATCTGCAAGTGACCCCTCTGGTGTCTTTTAAAATGAACTTTCCCGTCGGTGTGTTTTTCCATTCGTGGTTGGAAGATAGCCAGTTCAAGTACTCAGTTGTAGGGCTTGACTTGTAGGGCTTGTGATAGGACAAGGAACTTGTACAACGTATGATTGTTAGCAGGGTGTTATCATCATATTTTAGTATGGTACTCCCAGAAAAATTCCCCTTTTCTGTCGCACCAAGTGCTGCGCAGCAGTGTGAGGTGTGTTGTGGAAGGGATCAGAGGAGGGATTCGGCCCCGAATGAGGCTGGAAATTCAATCCATGCTTCCCTTGAGTGTGGTGGCATAACTCTTAACAGCTGGCTTTGAAGCCCCAGTAATCCTGGCAGCTCATGGCTGAGTTTTCTGAGGAATAAAGGACCAAAATTAGGGGAACTTCTCAGTTAACGGGAACAAGAGATGCGGTAACACGATACGTTGTTTGTTGAGTCACTTGAAAAGGCTGGGATGGCAAAACCTCTGTGGGGCTTACTGAAAGGACGCTTTTGGTTTATGTCCATGCAGATCTGTGGTTAGAGCCCCGTGGAAGTCAGACGTCACCTCAAGCTGCGTGTGGAGCTGCTGCCGTCCCCTGAAGCCTGTGTAAGGAATGCAGCTGAGGATGAGGTAAGTGGGACTGCGCTCCTCTGGTGGGAGAGCTCCTGTGGTCTGACTGACAGCAGTCACTTGTTGGCTCAGGCTAGAACGAGCCTTAAAGAGGAGAACATACAAGCAGGCAAATATACAGGCAAATCTTAAAATGTTGCTTTGAGGGCATGGTCTGACACCGGTGGAGATTTATACGGATGTCAGGGGACTTCATAGCAGGAAAAAGAAAATGAAAAAAAAAAAAAAGGGAAAACTTGAACCAGCCAGTTCTTTGCTGGTGAAAATTGCTTAACATAGATTTGTGGTTTTAAGTAAACGTGCACATTAAAAGAATGCTGACCTTTAAAAACACGGTTTTCAATAAATTGTTATTGTTGCTTTTAAAGCATATGGACTTAAAGGCAGCAGAAAAATACCATAAGCCGATGAGGTAGGAAATGCACATCGAAACAAACTGAACCATGGCAAAATAAAGAGATGTTTCCTGAATGGTGCTCCCTTTAAAAAGTCAACTCAGCATAGTTCCTTCAGAAATCTGTGCAGAAGGGTACTACGTGCTTCCTAAATCGCACTGCCTGATAAACTGGCGATTCAAATGGCAACCACTGTGTTTTGCTTTAAAACAGGGAAGATTTTTATAAGATTCTCGAGCCAAAGTTATAGGTTGTGCATCCATTGCTTAGGAATGCAACAAAATTAATTCTTTGAGCTAATGAAAAAGATCAAGAAATGATCAGCTGCCCTCTAGTGGTAACATAGCAGCATGAGGTGTGTTCACGGTGGTGGGGAAGCCGAATGTGTACTGGAAGGTGAACAAAAATGTGCAAATATTTTTAAAGGAATTCTCTAGTCACAGTTCAAATGTCAGACCAGCAGTGGAGAAGATGGGACATTAGACAATAGAGCACAGGCATTGTGTTCTCTGGGGAGGAGGTCTTTCACAATTCTCACACTATAGGATGTACGGAAGAGCTCCACAAAACTTTATATCCAGAGCTTGTTCCAAAAATTCCCAATGTGTTAAAGAAGTTTGGATTTGTATATTTGCTTCAGCTCATTTTAGGAAGAGAGAGCTTCTCTGAAACTGGGATACAGCTTCCTACTTGAACTTTCCCTTGTTTGGAATTGTTGAAATTGATGGCTTTGTCCTAGTCATTCTCTGCTAGATGAAACAACTCTTTCCTGAATGCTGCACTGATTCTCTTCACCTCTACTTTGCATAGAATTCTGCTCTGGTTCATGAAGTGAAGAAAAATGAGCCAAAATTATGAATCCTCTGAACAGACTTAGGCAATGCCTTTTTGGGGAGTGCCAGCATACTCTAACATAATCTATGCAATTAAACTCATTTTCCTCTTGTTTAAAATGGGCTAATAACTAACACTCCCCCATTTAAGTCAATTTACTTATTTAAAATTGCACGGAAGAGAAAAGAAGCAGGGTGAGTTATGTAAGTGTTGTAGCAAGCTGTTACGTACAAATGTAGTGTCCTTTGTGAGGCTTCATTTGGTGCTTTGTCAAAGAAATTAACTTGCCCTTTGTGGATAGTTATTTGGGAAAGTGTTTGAATTTCTGTAATCACTGGAAAGGCAGCTTACCATGTGATGTTAGAAACAACTAGACCAGTTAACGAAGATGAAGCTTTTCTGTCCTGGTGTTGCATTTTCTGAAGCTGCTGCTGTGCGATCATCTTCTCTGCTCAATGTGATTTCAGTTGCAATTCGGTTAGACAGAAAGTTGAGCAGGATGAATTCAGGAAAAACACCTCAACCTGTCAAGATCAGGAATCCTAAATCCAATTATGTGTCTTAAGGTTCAGGTCCTGAATAACAAGACTGTTCCAGCTTCACAGAGACTACAGCGCAAGAGAATTTGGCAGCGGCTCCATTGCTCCAGTGTATTTTCTGAGATGACTCTGTGTGTGTGTGTGTGTGTGTGTGTGTGTGTGTAAGAGTGAGACACAGAGGAGAAGGTCAGGAAAGGCTCTTGTGCAGAAGTTTCTTTGTATGTATTAATATCAGCGCGGAGAAAAGAAGAAGTAAGGAGAATATTGATTGCAAACAGTTTCAATCAATGTTTACTGCCTGTGCAGAGTCTTTGAAAGATTAAAATGAGAGGGGAGACTTCTGCCCAGGGAAGTCAATGTAATAAGCAGAGTCTAAAGAGTGTTGATGAATCAGGTTTTCTTTTATCCACGCTTATCGGGTACATCTCCCTCCTATTCATGTTTCTTACAACCTCTTTTGTTTTCCTCTTAATGAATCCAATGCTTCTTAGAAGGCAAAAATCAATTTCTCTGGGTGCAGAAGTCCTGGAATTATGGGCAGACCTCTGAACACACACGTACATGTTGAAAAACACGTGCACACGCATAGACACATAGAACACATGCTGCTGTTTAGGGCCTTTCTGGTAGCATCTGCTACATTTCTCTGCATGGGTTTTGCAGAGGCTTCTCTGTGCCACATATGAAAAGCAGGTTTGGAGAAAGCCGAAGGAACAGGTAGCTCAGTGGGGCCACTCCTTCTGGCATGATGTGAACCAGAATTAGTAAAGGCCATGGTGCTTCAGGTTGTCTGGGGGGTTAGCAGCTAGAGGGAGTCCCTTGTAACGTGAGTGTGGTGTACCTGCTAAGATCTCCCTCCAGACAACCCTGGTCTTGTCTAAATTGCTGTAAATGAGGCAAAGTCTTCTCTTCCTGGGGGAACTGATGTGGGCAAGTCTCTGTGACTGTTCCCCCCAGCAGAATGTTCTCTTGTTTTTAATTTAAGAGTGGCCATCTTGGCTCAGAATTAGCTCCAGAGGTCAGAGTGTTCTTTGATCTGTCCTGAATCCGAACAAAGAGGCTGGCTGTATCTAACACTGGTTTTGATGTGGAGACAGGCAGATGCTCCACGGAAGTGGCTTAGTGATTTCATGGAGACTTGAAGGTAGGCATGGGATAGAAACTCCCAGGGATAGCTAAGTCCAGCTAGACTCTGTGGTGTGGTCAGAGAGTAGAGTATCTGTTAATTCCTTGGCAGTAATATTCATATACATGTCATATTCTTAAAATAACATCATGAGTCTTCAAAATTTATCCGACCCCTGTGCTTAGGAGATAGGCCCAACCACCTGACAGCTGATGCTAGTATGTATGCTTCCTTAGAAACACCACCAATGTAAACAGTGTGGTGATAATGTAATGGTGTTCTATTACCTCTGTGTGGGATATTTTGTTTCCCATTTGCAGAGGTAGGTCCGTATCCAGAGGTAGGTCCTGTTCTCCTTGCTTTTCCTACCTGTCCCATCACTCATGCCCACTTCTCTCCCCAGGGATCCGTGTTCCCCCCTGCTACCGTGTTTCAGCGCTCCTCATTGATGCTGGATAAGGATTTAGTCTGCGGTATCTCAAACAAAAGAAAACAGAGGAGCAAACAACTGCTTCGTGCTCAGGAACGTCCTCACCTTTCATCAAGCCTTCCAGAGCTATGCTGAGGGTGGACCCCAAAGTGCTTCCTTGCTCCTCTGGTGCCTGTTTTCTTTTGTGTGAGATACCTGATACAGATTAGATTTTCCCCAGACTACCTGTGGAGGGCAGTTTGCAGGAGAACATTTACAATATCCCTCAGGCATATGGTAGAAGCTGCAGCCATTGAGATCTCTAGGGAAGTTTACATTCTCCTGTAGGTACACGGCCAAGAATATAACTTAGATTCCCAGCAAAGACACATTCTTGTTCCGGCATTCAGCAGGGGGTATAACCTCTGCAGTGGTCCTCCCTGTGGTTCCAACAGTGAAAAAACTGTAACCATCATGAACTGCGATTTGTTTTCTGAAAAGGCTTGGCAAATTGCCGTGAACACTAGGTATCTGTCTAACTAAATTTGCAAGTTCCTCCAGCTGCCCTGGGGAGCTTGTAAGTTCCTTGAAACTTATTCCTGTCCACATGGCAGTTACAAGATGTGACTGCATTGCCAGCAGAGCTGGTAAATTCCAAGAACCCTAGATACTGGATTCAAAGAAATTACAACCCTGCTGGCCACAGTGGTCAAGCTTGAAATGTTTTTGTGTTTCGTGATCCTTAGCTGTTTCTACATGCAGTTCACAAGTTGCAATTGTGCGTCTACGTAAAAGACTTTGGCAGCAAAAAGCTGGAGTTCTTGGTGGGAGCAATTTCAGCCAGCACAGTGCATCCACGGGACTTGGAGAAGCTGCAGAGCTGATGGTTTCTCAGCAGAGCTTCTAAAGCTAGTGCTCTCTGGGCAGAATGTTTCTGAGGCTGTCCTCCAGGTGGTTTAGCAGAGGGGATGCTACTCATGGTCCTCAAAATTCAGGAAGAAGTTTTAGCGGAGGAGAGGTTTCTACCTTTTGTCAGAAAGTTTTCCTTTGGTGCAAGACCAGACAAGCTGTATTCAGATGGTAAGGAGGGGGATGTTTAGATTTAGAAAATTAGGGTAAATTGGGTAAAAACTGAATTTCACAGTGATTTTTTTTTTACGGTCTGACACGAGTGTTTTGTCTCACAGAACTCAGAAGTTCCCTACAGGTTTTAGTACTGCATTTAGAAAGAAATAACCCTCTAAATTTATTATATCTGACATTTGAAGAATCTAGCAAAAGAAATAAAAATATTCCAAAATTTTCTTATGACCAGCAGGCATTGTGTTACAGTGACCGTTTGGATCAAGGGATATGTATATTCTTGACATCTTTTCCCTTCATATTCCATAGAAACCATGAAGAGGCAGAAACAGATGTTTTTTGTTTGTTTTTCCCCCCTGTAAAGTGTGTAATAATGTGCAAGTCGAATCCTGCACCGTCGTGATGCTTGGAGGCTGGACTTCACAACTTAATTCTTTCAACATTATTTTTATTTGAGTAGTGATAAGCATAGGTGTCCTTAAGTAGCACAAATTGATATGAACCAATAGAAAATATTATGTATAGAAATTACATGGCTGTCAGAATTGGTTAGGGAAAAAAAAGAAGATCATTGAAGGAGTAAGAAAAGTTTTTCAGAATGGGATATTATTGATATCTGAAAAACACCTTCCAGAGTCCAAGGCTTTTGACCCATCCCTTTTTTCACTGGAATAACATTCCTGTTACTTAAAACACAAAATGCTCTGATGTGTCTCTCCATCTTGCAGCACCTGCTGTGCCCAAGAAAAAAGTAATGTCCTATGTTATCAAAACGGCTTTCTTCTATTTCAGTAAATGTAGTAGAGAAAATGAATTCCGTCGTCCTGTTTGATAGTGTGTGCTTACCGGGCAGATGATGCTTTCCGAATTTAGGTGGGTGCCTGAGAAAACACAGCTGCAGCACTGGAGTCTAAATGCATCGTGTTTTATTTATTGTTGGCTACGTAAGGGGTGTGCCACAAGCTGTGTATGCTTCACAGTGCCAGCTGCGCAAAGGGGCTGTTGCAGCTGTGTACAACCACATCCACACGTTACCATATGCACATTACTACCTAAAACCTTGCCGATGTCATCAGGCAAACAGCAGTGAAGATAGAAGATTGCTCATGGGATCTGTGTTTTCGTTGTCTTCTGGCTGTTCTTGCAAGTAAGAGCAGCATGCCTGTGGGGGTGTTGCAGTATTGTGGGGAGGTCAAAGAAATTGATCTTAGAGGAGTGCCTTCATAAAGTTCTGTTCTCTCTTAGCCTAAACATAGTTGTTAATCTTCCCCCTTCTGTAAATAAGGGAGCATGCTAACGTATCTTTGTGTCAGAGCAGGTTTTTCTGTGTGTCCGAAGTCTCTCTCATTACGCTCTGTGCATTAGACCGGTTCGGGTGTGTGCCGACGTAATCTGCTGTGGCCATCTCCTCTTCTGACGTGACTCCTTCTTCAAAAGGTTGTGGGCAGTCGTCTTCTGGGTGGCTGCTCTGTGTGTGGTTTTCCCATTATATGAGTAGCAAAGCCAACCGTCAGCTGTGAATCTTCGTGCCCCCCTCGCGCTTCCCCAGTTTTGATTGGCAAATCTTCCTCTCTTTCGTAATTAGTGACTGAATAAGGGTTTGCTGGAAGGAGTGAGGGAGCAGATCTCCAGTGGTTTGAAAATTGGGCTTGATGTGTATGACACTAAAATCAATTTTGTCCAAGCTATTGATGAATAAAACTTTACCGATGTTTCTCCTTTTTTTGATTAAAGTTAACTCTTCCTGTACAAACTTATTACTCATCTTACATATATCTCAGGTATAATAGCTCTAACTGTTAAGATAGTAATTAAACTTCAAAGCTGTATTATTAAAGGCTCAGCAAGAACACCCCAAAGCAAAAGCATTTGCAGTTAAGACTATACAAATCCATCGTTAACGAGTCCACGGTGAGTAGGGATTATGTAGCACAGTAATAGCATTTGCTGTAAAGAGGATCCCTGCAAAATCTAGACAATGGACTGCGCAGAGCACACAATCTGCCTGGATTATGATTTGGGGATTTTCTTGATTTCTTTTAATAGACATGGCTTTGCCTTAAAGGGTGTAGCTGCAATTCACTTTAGATAAGCAGGACTCTTTGGTCCAGAATTTTGCCTTGACAGTCATCTGTAAAAAATGTTAGCTGATGTTTCATTCCAACACGATGAACAAAAGGCTCGATTCTGCTGTTGGATCTGGGTTTATGAATCATCAAAAAGCGCATTAACCTATGCGTGTGGGTGGCTAACCGCAGCGTGTGCCCCGAGCTGTTGCTCCATCAGGACTGGAGAGTCGTCCAGGAGGGTGGACAGCTTGGTGTGTCTTCCCTGTCTGTGCTGAGATATGGTCCAAGAGGGAGGTGGATTGACCAAAACTGGGGAGACCATAGAGCTCCGTGCTGGTTAGTCATACCCCGCTGTCCGAAATGGGCATCTCTGGAGCACATTTCTTGGGTGTAGCTCATTGCAAGAGCCTGATGGAATAAATATGGCATCTAAACATCTCCCAAGTGCGCAGCCAGGAGAGAGGGGGCCCGGTCATTTAAAACATCTCTCTACTTGCTTAGATACTTGGGCAGAAACTCAAAAGATGTCTCAACTTGTCTGGAAGACTTCTTTGTGTCCTTAAAGCAGGAATTAGAGATTCTCTTTTTGATGCAATGACCTGTTTCACCACAGGTATTCACCTTCTTTTCTTCCCTTGTTGCTCTTTTTTTTTTTTTCCTTATGTTTTTTTTCTTTTTTTCTTTGTTCTTTCTCCCATTTCTAGGAGGAATTGTGGAACAGTATAATAAAATCTAAACTTTTCCAGCGTTTCATACAAAGGAAAGCTTGAAGGAAGAAGCTCTACTGGGCGGAGGTACAAAAAGAAGTCATCCTTCAGATGGTGTGTAGTTAAGCTGGAGCTCCTTGCCTCAGTTATCACGGATGCTGGAGCTCAAGGGGGTTTGTGACAAATAAATTAGTTAGGTATCCTAAATGCATGGGAACATAGGTTTCAGGGAGTTCATGAGCCACAAACTGTTGGAGCCTGGAAGAGCTTTTGGGAAAATATCCCTGTGCTCACCTTGTTCTGGCACCTTCTTTTAGCTATTGCCATGGGAATTGGATGGATTTTTGGTCTGATGCCATTTATACCGGAGGGGAGGCCTGGCCCGGATGAGATTTACTGTGTGTGTAGAGATTCCTTGGAAATACCATCCCGGATTTTATCGCCTCTCAGGATCAGTGAGAGCAGAGTGGGAGATTCAGCATGTTAGTATTTCATCACTAACTTACCAAAAGCTTCCTCCGTCTTACCTCGTCGTTTGTCTCCCATATTTCGTGACACAAATGGACGCGGTGCTCCGTGGATTACAGCCGGTGGAGCATTGCCTTTGCTCACTGCAGAGGCTGAACCAAGGGGTGGGTGAGGGCACTGGAAGTGCTGCTTCCCTCCAGAGGACAAAGCTTTCCCAGGGCAAGAGCAAGGCTGCTCTCTTGGCAGTGGGAAAAAGGGAAATGGGGAGAAGTACAGTTAGTGCCAAGCGTGAAAGGGGAGAAGAAACCAATCGTGGCATAGGAATAAGCGTCCCCCTTTTGCCTTCATACCTGCTCCAGTGGCTTCAGTGAGAGAGCTCAGAGGCTGGCCCTAAGCACTCAGCAGGGAGGCAAAGAAAAGCAGAGAGGAACCCATCACTGCCTGCCGCTAGGGAAGCTGAGTGAGGGCTTCTTAAACCCTGTGTTTTCTCTGTGAGATGCCACACTCAAAGGATGTTTCCGGCTACGTGTCTCTCCGTCCGGGTACGTTTGTTCCCCTCTTTCTGCACATCCCCCCTGGAGAACGCATGGATGTTACTGGGGTTGCTGTCTGTAGGCTGCAGATACTCCCTAGGCTGATGTTGCGTGCCGCGACGGCAGCAGCCGGGGCTTTTCTCTGCTGCAACAAGTGTTGCCTCTTGACGCTGCCTCCCCTGAGGGATCGTTAGCAGGGTGGAGGCTATTTTCTTTCCTAGAAACAGGAAGAAAAGAAGAGGATGAGATGGGAGGCCTGAAACAATCTCGAATTAGATTACACTGTGAACTCAATGACATCAGCTCCCTTCAGCCTTCCCACCCATTTGCTCTCACAGCGTTTGTGTTTAGGCTGAGCAGGATCTGATGATACCTATAATGTTGTGCTAATTCCTTGGTGGTTAATTGGGTCCAAAGCAAAGGCCCAGAGCTGCCAGCCCCACTCCCTGTACTGTGAAGCCCGTGGTTTAATTAAGTGCATGTTGCTCTGCACAGGCAACTGGATCTAACAGGCCCAAAAGCTCTGGACTGCAGAGAACTTCAACTATTGTCAAGGGACAGAATCACCTTGAAATCTAGGAAATTAAAATCAAACCTCAAAGTAGTAATAAGCTTTGCAGCTTTTGTTGTAAGAGATCTCTGTCCCTCTCTTGCCCCCCTTCCCTCCTTTGTGCCTAGATGGCCACAAAGCTGTCAGGTTCACTGAATACATTCACCTTGAGTGTAACTAAGGTCAGTGCTCATTATTATTATTATTATTATTATTGTTAAAGATAGACCAAAGAAAAGTAAATGTAAAACGTCTCCCGTAGAATGAAGAAAACTAGCTCTGTGCTTTATGGCTATAATCATTTCTGAGAAGGACGTACTTTTCTTGGTTAGGATTGACCTGGCCTCTGTCTAAATGGGAGTCTTGTGCTTTGAGAGGGAGGACTGAAACTGTATGCCATGAGACCCGGGGCAAGTGGCCCCAGCCAGTGCTAACTGCAGAGCGCTCAGCCCTATTTAACTTACGGAGTAAATCTGTCCACACATTGCCAGCTGGCCAGGTCGTAACATCTCTTGCATCCAGGCCCCTGCAGAAATAAGGATGTGGAATCAAAGAACATGACTAGTGGGACTTTTCTCTTCTCTTCTCTTCTCTTCTCTTCTCTTCTCTTCTCTTCTCTT
>CM021767.1:14143565-14219821 GCA_011076525.1 Nettapus auritus
CTTCTCTTCTCTTCTCTTCTCTTCTCTTCTCTTCTCTTCTCTTCTCTCATAAAATACTTTAGTACAATAGTAACTATTTGCTATTACTATTAATTATTTAATCCTTTTATTGCTAGCTCCTTTCTGCCACAGTTATTCCTCACATTTTCTGTATATGTGGCCTGTGGGACTATGCCACTCGGTCATGCATGATGTGATACATTTTTGGCACTAGAAAAGGTCAGAACAAATAAAATAACAAATTTCCCCTTGAATAAAAGTGTTTTTAAAAAGATAGCCAGGCAAAAGTAGAGGAAAAAAAAGTGGAAGGCCAGTGTTTCTAAGTCTTGACAGGCATGAAGTATTTTCCCAGGAAGGGAAAGGAAGGGCTAAGAAACTCTTTGGTTTCTTTCAAACTGTTCCATCGGAATCTCGGTGCCAGCTGGAGACAGCGTGGATCCCCACGTGCAGGAACCTGGGATTTGCTTGGAGGGAGGGAATTGTAGGTCACAGTTTAATCTGATCGCGGATGCAAACCAACACAGGTGCTGTTGATTCCCCGGAGGGGCTGGAATAAATTCAGTGTCACTGCATAAACAGCAGTGTTGTGAAGCTGGCACTTACCTTTCTGACCTTGCAGACAACATCTGCTTACTCAGGCTTTGTGTCTTACTCCTAAAATTACTCTTGCCACAAGCCACGTTTCCTGCCTTTCAGAGAGCGCTCCGTGCCTCTGCATGCACAGCGGTGCCTTCAGATGGCTTTTGTGCTGTGCAAATTGCTTTCTCACGGGGATGGTTCACTCCGAGGATTTCACCTGTGGACCTGTGCCAGCACTTCCCATCTCCGAAGACATGGATTCTGGATTGCGGATGTGAATATGGATTTTGCTTCCTACCAATGTAATACAATAAAAGAAACCTTTGGTTAAGAAAGCCTACAATTTGTGGGATGGAGATCAGTTCCAGGTCCCTGTTCTCTTCCAAAGTTTGTGGCCAGGCTAAACTCTGTGTGGAAGAAATGGGTAAAACTGATGAGGAAACAGCAAGGAGATTGTAGTTACCATTTTTGAACTTCCGGTCTGAATAACAATAATGAATAAACAATGCCAGATGACTCTGGTTGTATCATAATGAAGTTCTGAGGCTTCCATTTTCCACTCAGAGAACTGTGGAGGTGATGCTTCCTGTCAGAGCGCCGATAAGATTTGCTGGTTATTTTTCTGAGAAATCATTGCAAATAAATTCATGGAAGTTGTGATGTCCCACTGTACATCTTCCTGGTTCAACTTATCCAGACTTCTGCTGTGGATTGGTGATCACAAATTCATGTGGGATAAGATATTCTGAGGATAGAGCATATCCACAGAGGTACTGGAGGGTCCAGATGCTGAGCAAGTACCTAGCTATGAAATTGTGCTCCGGATTGAACTTGCGTTGATGATGGTTGTATCCTTCAGGTGAGATCTAAATCAAGGCTCAAATCATTTTTTGGAGATGTAAAAACTCAAAGAAGATCCGTCAAATCCATATATTCTGTAAGTTGTCTTCTACTTACCCAGGTATCATGTGCTACCGAAATTGGATGTGCCTCATTCAGTTCCTGAGAGAATTGCTGGGCATTGCCTTTGTGTGCTGTCCTGCGCTCTGTTCCAGTTCACTGTGGCCTCTGCTTCATCAGTGATGAAAAGATTTATCTCTATATACTTTTCCATTCTTGTGTATAAATTAGTACGGATATTTTGTGTGTATATATTAGAAAAATACAAAACAGATTGCAAACAGTTTTGCAGTATGTTGAAATAAGTGGCCATTGCTCTCAAAATAAGTGGCTGTTGTCGTTAACAACACCTGTATTTTAGGAATGTCTTGCAAATCCTCTATGAAGAGACACCCGTTGTTGAATTAACCACCTCAGGCAAGAACGATCTTCTTTTCCTTCATTTTTTTTCTCCCAGTCCAGTTCTAACGCACTGCCGTGATCTGAAAGGGAGCGAGGTGTCCCACTGAGCGGTTTGGCTTTCCCTCTTACATAATACTAGGATTTTGTGCCAGAGCTGTCAAGTTTTTGGTGGGTGGACATTTTGCAAAGTATCTAATCACTACAATATCACCGCTATTCATGTTAGAAACTCACAGATGCTTGTTTAGATGCTGAAGGCAATGCATTAGGAACTGATGGTGACTGATTATTATCCAATCAGTTCCTGATGCAGTATCTGCGACATCAAAAACTCCGCAGTGGCTTTGGTTACGTCCGAATCTTTTCACTTGCAGTGTCTCCACTTAATGCCTTTTTTGTTAATTTTAATCTTCAGATGCTGAGGCTCAACAAGGCCAGTGTACTAGGAAGAAAAAAAAAACTGCTTAATTGCACTACTCAGTTTTTTAGGGAAGACAGAACTAACTTCCCATGAGCGCAATAATGGTTTGTCTAAGAATTACTAAGAACAAATATTGCCAAGAATGACTTTAAATAACAGTGATAGCAAGCCATATACACCTACAAGTTTTTCTTTATTCAGAACCATTGTGCGTTGGTTGAATAGCTTGAGAAAGCAAGTGAGCAAGTGTTGTGCCCCTCCAAACCCCAGGAAATGATGTAGGTTCTCAGCAGGGTGAGTCCGCAAATCCAGTAAGTTGTGAAATTCATGAGAAACTCTAACCTTGTGCCTGTGCGTGTGGGCTTTTTGTATGCAGTATTAGGGCAAAGAGAACTAGAGACTGGTGCTACTATCCTACATATCTTACACATTTTCTGGATCTTGAACCAACACCACATTTGAAAGGAAGAATTTGGTTTCAGCCCTTGATAGCTGGCCTGTCTATTTGCATCGGATGCGTATGAGCCAGGTATGTCTGTCCATCTGCTGCTGACCTTACTGTACTGAGAGGAAATAACACACAGCATAAGCAGAATGTGGTCATCACTGCCCTCAGACATCAAGATTTCTGCTTCCATCCGCTGTGTTTGAAAGAATGCAGTCAAAGATTCCGGAGGCAGTTACCTTTTGTATTTCTGTACAGGCCTAAACCGTAATGAAGTAATCTAATTATTATTAATCTGGGAATAATCTAATTACTGCTTCTGTGGCACAAATGTCATGCAATCTATTCGATCTGTCGGTGAAAATATACTGTCTGTGTCCCACAGTGATCTGGATGTTGTTCTTAAATTGGACTTGGGGTGTGGAGGAAAATTAATTTTCAGACTACAGTGCAGTGAAAGGTGGTTGGAAATTGCTTACAGTGGCTAGGGGACTGTAAAGAACATTTGCCAGGGAAAAACAAACCACGTCAGTGACATCTGCTGACTAATGAGAGTGATAACTAACTCTGAATAAACACAATGAACAAACTCTACACTTCTACATCAGAGGCACTTCTGTTAGCAATTACTGAGATAGAAAAATCATCGCTTCACCACTTTTATCTCAGAATGATTTTCCTCTAAAGTTTTGCAAGGCAAAAAAGAAGTTGTCTCGTACCTGTTTTGCTCAGCACCAACTTCTGTACATCAGAGTGAACCATCCTTTATCAGGATCCTTTGATCCTTAGCGTAACATGAACAGATTTTGGCAGACTACAGATGCTCCTTAGAATCACACATGTGAATAAAACCTAGGAAAAAAGTCTCCAAAGATCAGCCATCTGGAGCTTCCAGCCACTAAGGTGTAGTGAAATGAATATAACTATTTTATGTGCACTGCTCTGTATAAAATTCCTTCCTGCTGGGTATCCATAGGCTGATCTAAAGCCATCTAGCATGAATGGGAGTCTTGCACTGATTTCTTCATCTCTGAATAAGGCTGTAGGTGCTCAAGTTGCAAGCACTGCAAACATGGAAAACAATATTATAATTATGGCTGAGGAGGTCACATATTTGTTTCACAGTTTAAGAAGAACATATGAGTTGCATTGGTAGAAGGGAGGGTCTTTGCTTTCCACAATGCTAAATATGTACTTCAGCATAACCAGATTTACACTTGATTACTTGATAGCTCGTTAACTAATGGTCTTGGTATCCACCCAGAGGCAGTGATCAGCTTATCATGAAGCTGTGGTGACTTCGTAAATTGATGTGGTTGAACGAGAGACAGAAGATATTGTTTGAATTTGCTTATTTCTAATGGTATCTCTAGTTAAACTTCTGGTTTTAAGGTAAAGAGCTAAAGAAGAGTTACACAGAAGTAATTGTGCATCTCATTTCCCAAACATTGCATGAATCCATGTTACCATGAATATGGACACAGATATGATAGCTGTATTTCTTGACGTGGCAGGTTACCACAGACTCAGAGAATCATACAATATCTGAGTTGGAAGGGACCCACAACGATCATCGAGTCCAACTCCTGGGAACTCTTCATCATTTGTTCCTCTTCAGCACTTAAACTGTAAAAAAGTTACAAGAATCCCGACCGGTTTGAGTTGGCACATTACCAAGGTCATAAACCCAGGAGAAAAGTTTTGCAATTGCTTTGGGTAATGGAAAATTCAAGGTAGATGGTGGTTGTGGTGTAGCACTAATCGCTGAACTTGTGACAAGACGGAGGAAGTGAAAGGTCTGGGCACAGAACCTTGTTTATCCTGAAAACCACAGATGTGAAGGATTGAATGCAGAAAAGCCATCATCTGTCCTGCAGCTTGGTGCTAGAGCAGTGTTTTCACAAGGTATTTTTGCAAGTCAACTTTCCAGTGGTGCTGAAATGCGACGTGATGCCGGCAGAACACGCTCAACCCATTGACACCGCGATTGTGCTGCGGCTGCAGAGCCGGGAGGGCAGGAGGTATCGTGGCAAGGCCTGGAACTCGACGGGGTTAATCCTGTGCACACGGTTTGTCGGGGTGTTGTGTGCTGCAGCAGTACGTCTTGGCTCCGTAATTTAGGTGCCGTGCCGGTCTACGAATCCATTAGAGCAAAGAAATTGCTGTGTTTAGCATAATCCCAGATACCACTGTGAGAGAATGATTAACTGCTCACAGTTGCCAGCTGAGATTAAGCCAATTCACAGCCATCCAGGTTAGGCCTGCAAGTGGATTCATGTCAGCTAAGTTGCTTCCCTGAATGCCTTACAGAAGAAAAAATGGCAAAATTCCACAGACAGCAACTGGTGCTGTGAAGATCTGTCATTAAAACAGTGAGGGTCTCTTTGCAACTCCTTTGAGAGGAGTCCTGTTGAGCAACTGCACTTGTTGAGTTAAGACCTGGTTTATTTGGTGATGTTTGGCATGCCCCGGTTTACATGTAAACTGATAAAGCATAACCCAAGCTTGTTCTTTCTAGTTCAGGCACTGCTTATTTGGCTTCTTTTGTGTAACAGGGAGCACAATAACATGCAAATTCAAGGGAACTCTGTAACTGCTGAGCAAAAAACCATGTCAAACTTCTAAAAATGATGCGCGTGTTTCTTCAGCTCCTTGCACTTACCTCCTTTCATGCTCCTGTAACTCTACTGATCAGTGCTTTCAAGCCAGGGCAGCACCACTGTGCTGGGAACTACAACCAAACTCTTGTGTTTGGTCAGTATGGAGCTCTGCCAGCGAATCTGGAGGACACTGATAGTAACTGGAACCACAGATGTTTACAAATAAAATGCAGGAACTGCACACAAGAACAGACGAGAATAGAAGAGCAAGGTGGATGTACTGCAGACATCTGGTGAAGTTATAAGAAGAGAAGTAATGTTGGGAGAAAAGCTGTAAGAAAGTTTCCTGAAGGGTGAAGTAAAATATAAGCACGTTTCCTAGAGCTGATTACCTACAGAAGACGATAAGCGAGATCGTTCACTTTGTTTCATCACGATTAGCTGCAATAGCAAAATACTGAAGCAAGGAGAGCCAAGTGCTTCTTTTCCCTGCATGTTGTATGGCAATGCCCTGCTCTCAGTGTCTTAGTGAAGGCCACCATCGCCCTGCCCCAGACATGTCTCCGCGGCCCGCGTTGCACTCTGCATTAGGCGGCTGCGGACCGCTTGTGCTTTGTGTCCTCTCCCCGGGGCTCTCCGGCAGTGCTGGAACGAACCAGGGGCAGGCCTGGCAGGTGGTCTGGTTGTATTTGCTCTGCCAGTTCAACAGTACTTGCTGGACAAAAGAAGGCATCAGGTGATACAGAAAGTCCTAAACAAAGCTCCGGATGAATGCAGACACGACCAGCCTTCCTCATCTGTTGCATATCTCTAAGTGGAGGAAAACTAGTGGCTGAAGGGGTAGGCACAAAAGCCAGAAGGCATATCTCTTCTGATGATTTTTGTATGGGTGGCTACTAAATGCAACACTACTGAGAATTGGTTTTCTTCGTGTTTCTTTTAAGTTAGATAAACTGTTTTCCATTGGTGACATAAGAGTTAAAACCATGGGGACTAGGCGACTAAATTCTTGTAACCCCTCTTCTTGCTCGGTCATTTTCAGCCTGCACATTTTTCTTGCTGCCACTCAGCGTGCATGGAATTGCAACCTGGAGGAGGCACTGAAATCATGGTCTGGAGGTGGCGCAGCGGGGATGGATGCTAGATAATGACAGCTTTGAACTGTTTGGGCAGCCAAATGTATGTTTGTAGAACATCTGTGGAAAGAAAGGCCCCATAGAACAGGAGACTATTTCTAGATAGGAATTCAGGTGAGCGTTACTACGTGGTGTAAACGGATACAGATGAACATTACAAACAGCAGGTCCCTGAGCAGGTTAGATGTCTTTCCAAGGGTAAACATGCACGTTCCCTTTCTTCCTTTCCAGCTGGTGGATGAGCGGGAAGGTGTTCTGAGTTCCTGAGAGACTGGGGCTACCTTTCACTTAATAATGCTGCATGAAAAGCTTATGGGAAAAGAATGATAATCTTGCTCTAAAACATGTAATCCTGTAATTTAAAGAATACCTCACCCTGCAAATGCAAAAAAGGGAGCACGTTAATCCCACGCAGGCAACCTTACTTCTGGCACTTCCTGATTTTTTCATTGCTCAACTCTTCAACCTTCATGTTCTTCTGACATAGATTTTTTTATTACTGTTAACGTGGATGTCGTAAGATTATGAAGAGTGGAAGACCGACTACAAGAGTTCAGAACTTCCAGGTGAAAGATCAAGCAATCAAGCCTCAATATTTTTGATATTGTAATTGGCAGTGAAAAGGTCAGGCATAACGAAAGTTTCTCTACATTCAGGGTTGGATAAATAGGGTGGTGCTCCAGTTCGACATGGTGCTAAAAGGAAGGAATCAGACACTTCTGAAAAAAAAAGCCAATAAATAATAATTGATAGTCACAGGTCACTGTGTGAAACCTGGGCAGCTCTACAGGAAAAGTGACCTGTAGTAGTGGCTGGCAGTCATCATAATGTTGGCAGCTGCAGGGGAGGTGTTACCAGTTCACACTGTGGCACGTGGTCAAGAATTTTTTTAATGTATTTTTTTTATAAAGGGACTTTTTTTTTTTTTTAGTGTGTGGTACCTAATTTTTCACTAGTCCGGTGTGATGATGGTTTCCAACTAGCTCTATACTCACGGTGCCGAATGACAAATATTTCTGTCATGTTTAACAATATTTGCTGATAGCTGGGTGGATGGAAACAGGTGATTAGAATAAGGATGAACAGCTTCTGGAGGAATCCTGATCCCACAGAGGATAATGCAAGAACTTGTGTTGATTTCACTAGGGTGCAGGTTTTATCCAGAAAATACGTATTGGCGTTGGCGTAACAGCTCCAGTTTTGTGATAAGATCTTGAAACTTGCAGAAGAAATTGCTTTTTTCTTTCACGTGTAATGTTTTAGTTAATACAACGGCATCATTCTAAAAAGAGAGGTGTGAAAGCATAGGTAATTCTGGCAGTAGAACGAGATAAGAAACATTTAGAATGATGGCAGCAACTCAAAATATACAAGGTGAACCAAAAGAGCCTCTTAATCAGAAGGGTAACAAAAATTCATATAAAAATAATCAAGGGAGTAAAATTTTAGATTAGCCTAGAGTGACTCTAGCATCGATTCGAGCCCGTTCTTGGCATGAAATTTTGATTTCTTTCTCAGGGTTGGATTTGCCAGCATAGCTTCTCTTTGATGCATTTCTTTATGAATCTCAGTGGATAGGCAGGCTGCGTGTTATTCGTCCGCCGCATTTGGAGCAATGTATGGCACCAGATGGATATCTCCGCAGGGCTTGTGCTGGCGGAATAATTGAAGATGGATTTAAAATATTAGAGTGGAATAGCCAGATAAATTAAAAAAAAAATAAAAATCTTACAAGGTAAGTGATGTTTTTGTTGCACGGCACATTTTAGAGCTTATTAAAACATTCTCTGTCAGGACACAGTAGACAAGAACAAGTTGGTTTTAATAAAAGTAAGAATAATTTATAGGGGTTTGATGGGGAAAATGTGTTGGTTCCAATAGCAATTCTGCCTCCAGTCCCAGAACTAGTATTTAAGGCTTGTGTTGAAACAATCACGGTAGTGAAATGAATGGGGCTTTGCCATTATTTGAGTTATTCTAATAAACCCACAAGTTTTATTTGCAAATGCTGACATCCCATTTATACCTCCGTGCGCAATTATCAGCTGTAATCATGGTAACTGCACATGCACGCCCTCATCATTTGTCAGTTAACACTTGGTTGAGAAGAACAGATGAAACGCGTGCCTTTATTTCAGTTTTGAGGTAAAATCCAATCTAGACTAAAGGTGGTAACTCCGGTGGAGGAGCAGTGGCTGGCTGGGAAGCGCAGGGAGCTGGGAAGCCGCACAGCAAGGCTGTTGTGCAGACAAGCAAGGAGCACAGAAGGGATGGAAAAGGAAGAAGAAGAAAAAGTGTGAGAATCATTTTTGAAGAAGAAAAAAAAAAAAAAGCCATCCAACTGATGTTTTTCAGCAAGAGGTGGAGCACAGCTGCTGGGTTTTAGAGCTGGAACCTCTGCTTTTCCCTGCCTTGATGTCATGCCTTTGCCTGCTCTTCTGCCTAAGCAGTATTTGCTCTCTCGGCCCTCCTCCTGGAACTGCGCCCTGGCACCTGAAAACACCAGCGTGTTCTCCCCTGCTGCCTTCCCCTGGAGCTAGTAACGGAGCACTGAGGTCAGGGGAAGGCAAGGATGGCTAAAATTGCACACCCTCGCAGCTGCTGTCTGTGGAGTTCGCCACCAGCACCTTTCTGAGAACGGGATGAAAGTAAGGCTGTGTGTAGGTACGGCGTAAGATGAAAACTTCACGAATCAGATAATTGTAGGAACTTTTTAAGAGGGGAAAAAAAAGTTCCTTTTGCCATTCATCAAGACCTGCGTTCATAGATATTCTTGTGTCTGAAAAAGAAATGCTTCAAAGTGACTTCTTGCTGCCGCTGTGTCCGAAAGTTGGTCTGTAGACCACTCATCAACCAAACTGCCCTTCAAAACATCCCCGTTTAAAAAGGCTGAGCTCATCCAGTGCTGTGCGAACCAATCCCCCCATGAAAACCCCGTTGTGTTTCAGCTTCAGTGAACTGTTAACATTGCTTTTCCGATGTCCACTGGGTTCATCTGTGTAGTTTCTGTGCTGCTCTTTTCAACCTTTGGCTCGTGAAAATTATTAAGATAAAAGCTCGCAGTCAGCTACGTGCTGTTCAGGCGATTTGGACTGAGTTCAGCTCAACTCAGCAGAGGTGTGGAAGATGAAGAACTGAACACTTTATAATTACCGTGTCTGAAGATGCCAGATTGTAGAATCTCTACAGGTAATTGTGAGATTGCTATAAAGACATCACATTTGCCTGCAGAGATTTCCCAGTCTGCGACTTATATCCAGGATGAAGAGAGAAATGTTTTCTTTCTACTGGTCGATGTCAGAGTTTAAACTGAATGTTGAATAAGTTGTTGTAGAAGAAGCTTTCAGGACTAGCTGACGATATTGGTAATAATTATTGTTCGGTTCCGACACACTTTACACTCACAGTTTGTGTGGATCCCTGTCGTCCACAGGCCGCCTTGTGGATGCCTCACAATCTCCTTGGACTTAACGTGGCTGCAGCTGAGAACGCTGCCTTTCCTCCCCTCGCTCTGCCACTTTTTGGGTCTCTTCTACAGCAAACTTTAACTTTCCCCTCTCCTCACTCTGGCTGTAACCAAATGGCAGTGGTTTCTTTTCTGCAAATGTTTATATATATATTTTTTTTCCATAGTCGTTGGTGTTGGGAAAGAAAGGACAGAAAACGTTTTAGTCTCCAGTCATCACCACCACCTCTTTGCTGCAGTCACCTGGAGGTTCCTTGGTACCAACCTTCTTTCCCCTTCAGTCAATGTAATTCTTGTCTGTTTTATGACTCTCCCACTTGTTACGTCTTGTTGTGGATTTTAAATGGTAATTGGTCATTCTCTGAGGCACAGATTATGAATAGACTTGTATTGTGCAGGTGCTTAAAAAAAACAAAAATGCAAAAATACAAATCAGTGAGAGGAGATGAATGGTGGACTTTAGAGCTTCTCACATTTGTGCTAATTCCAAACACTAAGCACACACACACAAAAAAACAGAGTAATATTAAAAAACAGACAAGAATTTGGATTTGAAGGCAAAGCAGGTTTAGCTGAGTGGCAGCGACACACTTAGGCACGTCAGTTATGTAGGACAAAAAATATTTGTGTATGTTTTAGATGTATTTTGGTGTAATATTGGGCAAGCAGTCCCCTTCTACAAGATAAGCCTGTAACAGGGAATGGCAGAGCATTCGGAGACACCCTGACCCGCCAGGAGCCTTCCAGCCGGGCTCCCACATGGCTCCTCACAGGCTGAGAGCGGGGGTCCTGCCTTTTGCTTGCATGTGTGCAGCGCTTTGTGAGCACACCTGGCACTCAGAGGTTGCTGCCCAGCCAGAAGTGAACATCATGTCAGAAATGACAGTGACTTTACAGAATTTGCACCTCCTTGGGTAGCTGGTTCTGAGAGTTAAAGCTGGGCAGTTGCAGAGGGGAGGAAGCAATCTGCATCCTCTGCCTGCAATTTAAACCATTTGAGGCAGCTCAAGCTACAAATGCAGTCCTTAAGATTGGACTTGGATACAGCGGGGTACTTAAGAACAGACAATTTACATCTATGCATTACAATACCTCTGGGTTATAGGGAGAAAAAATACGCAGAAAAAATCAAAAGATGAAAAAATGTCAGCTATTTTAAGACTCTTTGTGAGCAGCAAAGGAGGCTATGAAAGCCTCAGGTTATTGTGCTTTGAATAATTTCCTCAGCGCTGGTGCAAAGCGTTCATTTTACGAGAGTTGTTTCTGCCAATGCTAAGTGATCCGAAGACTTGAAAGGATGAGGGAAGATCTTTGGTGTCTTTTGCTGTGAAAAATCCTTAATGTGCTTTATATGGGGACCAAAGACCACTATTTATTTCCTTTTGTCTTTTGGAAGTGAAAGCATGTTTTGTCCCAAATTCTTGAAAAATCCATGAATAAAGCAGCCTTCTTTTTGTACTGCCTTTACAGTACAAATGAGAACCAGCTTGTGTCCTTGCTAAGCAGATTATCAGGAGAGGCTGAAGAGGTTCTTCCTAGGGAACGGCTCATTCTCGTAATTTGTTGGAATACCAGCGGAGCCCTAGGACGGTGGAAATGAACACGCACAGCCACATTTTCCCCTCGCCACACCCTTCAGTATCGGAGAAAGCAGCGTGTTTTGTTTACGAGGACTGAAGTAGAGAAGATCCCGGTTTTGCTGCAGCTTTTGGATGTCGGTGCTTCGCTGGTAGGACACGCGCTGCCCTTCCTGGGTCCCCTTCTGCACCGCATCGCCCCCCTGCAGCTCAGCGGTGATCAGTTTTGTTGAGTGAGCGAATCAATTAATGAGAGAAAAACTCTCGTAAATACCAGGAGGAAGTCTTGGTCGTGTGAGCTCTGCGCTAGGGTTTGACACCCCATCACAGCAAACAAAAAGGCAACACGCAGCCGACAAAACCTGCAAAACGTCCCTCTTAAATTGCTTGGTCTCTTCTTAAAAATTAACTGGTACAGTCAGCTAAATTCCATTTCGGAGGGAAATGAAGATTTTGACTGAAAACTGCGATTCCGTGTTTCAAGACAGTGCCAATGACTATTGTGCATCTCCGAGAACATGGCAAGGAACAGGGAGACCGAGCTGGGGCTGCCTTAGCAGGCGCTTTGACACAAGAGAGAACACGGGCTCTGCATGCTGAGCCGCTGGTACGCACGGAGCTACCTTCTCTGAAACTTTCTGATGTTCTGTGCAATTAATAATTGCAGTATTTGCCATCAACTGCATCAAGCTCATTGCATCAGAAAAATCCTCCTCAGAGCAACAAGGCGATAGAGCTGTGTGCACCGAATGACCAGGCGCTCTCCATGGGCTGGTTTTGGCATCTTTACTCTCATCGGGTTTTGGTTGATGTTGTGAAAAGCCTGCTTTCCTATCCTTTTTCTCAGACGTACCTCTGGTGGCGAGGACAGAAACTTCCACAGGGCTTAGCTCGCTGACTGTTATTTCCCGATGATCTACAACAATGGTTATTCGGTAACAGCTGGGCCGTGTCTTCCTCAGACAAAGCCACTGCGGGGCTGAAACCTCCCATTGCTGAAGCATAACCGTTGCCCTGGGAACGGTTAACTAGCACGTGTTTTATTGTTTCAGGCTGCTTTCCTAGGGTATTTGCAGGTGGTAGAAGATGCTTTCTTAAAGAGGGGTCGTAACCTCGTGAACTTTCAGATGTCGCAACAAATTGGGGGACAAAAACATTTTTTTTCTTTCAAATGGATTAAGTAAATCTTATTATATAGCCTTTACGAGACAGATGTAACTCACAGTTTGATTTTCAGCTTTATATCCAGATGCTGATACAAGCATTTCTGCTGTCATTTTTTTTTTGTTTTCAGGATGTGAGTTAAGATCATATTGTGATAAGAAGATTTCAAATAAACGCAGTGAGAACATGCAGGCAGTCAGATTACCGTGAGCTCTTTCATTTTAGGTTTATTTTGGCTTGTTTATAGGCTTGTAGCTAATTCTTTTGAATTTGATATTTCAGTGATTTATCCTAAAAATGCACCTTGAGTGGACCAGGAATCTCAGGTTGGTTTGCTAGATCTCAGGATGAATACAGATGATCTGAGAGCATGCTAATGATGACACTGATGAAAAAAAATCACTTGCCTGGCGCTTTAATTTGGAAAGTGAAAAAGTGCACTTAAGATGCACACGTACACGCGGTGTGTGTTTGTATATGTACCCGTCAGTAGGAAAGCAGGATTCTGTAAATAGGAATTACATCCTCATTTTTTCCTATACCAAAATTAAAAGTGCCTTTACGATGTACTTACTGCATTCACCCCCAGAAATGTGCTGTGGCACACAGGAATGTTTCGTGTTACAGAGTTGTTTGTTAAGAGGAGACAGTCCCAGGACAAAAGGATGACAAGCAGTAACATGTGACATAGAAGAAAAATGTGGTTAGGTTTTAATCTATTCAGCAAAATCCATTCATAATCTAGTGGGATGAAGAGAGAGCTCCCTCTCCTGTCTGTTTCATAACATTTATAGAAGCTACTTGCATGTTTACTTTAAGGTGTAAATAAAAATAACACTTCAATGCCATTCTGTGATGCTCCTAATACAAGGCAGCTTGAAGGCTGCTCTGGAGAAGGCACCGCGTGCCAGCAGCAGGCCTGTTGTCTACAGGGCGCTCTACCGAGGCACGGAACCGTGCTTCCCAAGCTCCTACGACCCCGATTTTAGTGAAATTAGCCCTCAACCCAGTGGGCAGGCTCCTGCCCTCAGGATCGTGGTTAATAATTATTTATTTTCCTTTATTTTTTTGGTATCTGGAGAACAAGGAAAGCATTCGGGGCCTTCGTTCATGGAATTTATTTCATGTCGCAGTTTGCAGAGAGAGTTTTGTCGAAGGTGCAGAAGTGGAAGGTGTTCCTGGGCTGGCCCATCTGCTGCCTTTGTTGGGAAGCACATACCTCCCTGGTAGCCTGGATACGTAGCCGTGCCCCGGACAGATGTGGAGGTAGGGAGGACAGAGTTTCTGCTGCTCTCAGCCGAGCACTTATTTTATTTTTTTTCCAAGTGATACTTAGCAATGAAGAATTAGAGGCTACTGGTCACGTAATCAGAAGAAAGTGAGTAAATTGTTGCTATCCAGCTGAAAACAGCACATCCCTTACTGAAGTGCAAGTGTGGATGGGACTCTGTTTTCCTGTACTGCTGGTGTCAGTGGCTCTTTATTAAAATGCCAATTTTTCAGATGTGTTCTGAAAAATTTGGGCATTCATGTATAAAGTGGTTAGTGCTACTCGGCTGCTAGCTTTTAGTTTATTTGTGGACTTAATCCAGCTTCCCTCCTTTGTCTGTCCATGGAAAGTCTTTCCTTGTCCTCTCCCTGTTCCACATCACCTCTTGGCTATAGATAGGAGCTTGAATTTAGGTTGCTCAGTCTTTTGGTGGACAGCTCGTGACAGTGAGAATTGCTTGTCGCTAGCTTGTGTATATGTCCGTGGGACTAAACTCAGAGGTGAATCTGGTGAGTAACCGCAGAATGTCGGACAATGTCATAATTTGTTCCACATTCTCCTGCAACGTGGGAAAAAATTAAAAGCTTCTGGCAGACTGAGGAGGGGAATTCCCCTCTTCTGGCAGGCTTCTCCCTGTCCTGACCCCTAGCACTATGGCAAAGTCCTCCTTGGGACAGGGAAAAGGGCTCCTGGGCCAGGGCTCCTTACGCCAGGAGATCAGAGAGCAGCTGGGCGCAGCTCCTGGAGGGCTGCTGCCGGGGGCCGGTGCTGAGCCCGGGGTCAGAAGGAAAACTGCCTGCTCCCTGAGCCAGCTGTGCGGGTCCTCGTGTTGGTGCTGAATAAGGGAATGGGAATCGCAGCTCCTGCTAGGGTACAGCATACATGCCCTGTAGCGGTGGGTGAGAAAACAGCTCTTTTTTTCTGTCCGTTTCACAAATATATTGTGTAAGGATTTCTTTCATCTGGGCTCATGGCTGAACGACGTGAAAGCTGGCAAAATGAATTTTTGGGGTATGTAACACTTCCTCTTGTGATTTCTACATGAGTTGGAGAAGGGAATCTGATCCAAGCGAGATCAGGTAGGGCAACAAGCTACAGGTTCTAGGCTCAGCCTATTCCCCTCTCCCTTTTTTAGGAGGGGGTTGCTTAAATAAATTAGCACTTGAATTAATTAACTACATTTCAGGCCAGAATTTCTCCCTGGGAGTGGAGAATGAAAGAGATATCCTCTCTGCTCATTGCCTTCCTCAAAGCAAGTTTTTAATGCCGATACCGGGTAAAAACACTCTGACACGCAGACTGCCCCCCACAACGTGCCTGGAGCTATGTGCTTCAGGAACATCACACTGGTTTTAGCTTAACCCTCAGATCAATGTGATATTAATTAATAAGTCATTACAGCGAGAGAATTTTTGGCCACACGGTTGTTTTTTCGTGCTGCAGGTTTGCTGTCAGCAGAGTAACCAGAACTGCTCGGCGTGCCCCCGGCTGTTTCACTGCAAACCAGCAGCAGTTCCTCCTCCGTGCCCGTGTGGTACCAACCTAGCTCCAAGTCCTTCATAAAACAGCTTAGAGTCCAGACGTAGCAGTGAATCCACACTGAATTAATTATATTCTCCAAACCCGAAAACTCAGCGCACTCATTTCATTTGTCACAGTCCTGAGCAAGAAGCGAACGAGGCAATGACGGAGGCGCGAGTGTTGGCAAAGAAAAGGTTGCCTTTTGCAGTTGCTTTCTCATTAATTCGAACTGTTGAAGAGCAGCTGCTAACTGTTGGTACCAGTTTATGATTAAAACAATGTTCTTGTTTAACAAATTAATTGGCATTATTCTGGGGAGGAAAAAGAATAATGACAATGCTGTAGCAGTGATTAATAGCAGTGCCTGTCACGTATTCACTGTAACACTACATTTACCAGCAAACCCCCCGGCCCCAACATTAAAAGTCCAGACTTACCAGCGAACATGGGGACGAGCTCTTAACCTTGTGTTTGTATTTCTCCAGGCTTCGGGATTGCTTTCAGGTCTGCTCGCTAACGTTTGTAGTCACTTCAGATACTTCTGTGCCGGGATAAATGCTGACTGACATGAGCTTGGAAATGACTTAAAAAGAAGCCTGGTAAATGCTGCTTTGTGCTCGGAGCTTTCTGCCTTTGCCCACGTTTTACCAGAGTGACTTTGCTAAAAGCAATCCTCACCCCGGGGCAGTAGTCTAAGAGAAGAACTTTTCACTGACTGCAAAAGAAGGACAATGAAAAGGAAGGAGAAGAAGGAGAAGAAGAAGGAGAGTTTTCCCTTTGCTCTCTGGTCCCCTCTGAGGTGTCCAAAGCGCAGCGCTGACCCTAGCACGAGTCAGGCCTGCCGTGCTGCCGGCTGCTCCTAGGATGGCAGCTTCCCAGTTGCTTCTTAAATAGAAAAGCATGCATCTGCTCCTCAAAAGTTTCGGAAGCATCAGAAAGATAGCAGAGAATTACATGCAAAACACAAGTTTTCTATAGGAAACAGCCTGGCAGTCCACACTTTGTTATTCACTTGATAAGCAGAGTCTTTTTGACAGTCCTAACCTTCTAAACTATAGGTCCTGCTGAGCCCAGCATGAGTCAAACGCTGGGTACCATCTGTCAGAGCTTTGGTGGTTTTTTTTTTTCCGCTCTCCTCTTTTACTACAATCTGCTGAGAGGGGTGCGGAATGGAACTTGCTTTTCTACACTTAAATGAGAAAGTAGAGAAATTCAATAAGGAGCATTAAAGAAATCCTGCTGTTCCCAAATAACTCTGTAGATGCCGGGCAGGAGAACAAATTATTCTGTGCTCTCGAAGATTTTAAAAACAGGTATATAACGTGCCTCAGGAAGGGGGAAAGAATCTGAAACCCAAGGCTGAAAAGATGATGCTGAAAAATGAAGTTACATGAATGGTGGTGTTAGCACAAGTGATGCACAGCTCAGGGGTTTCAGCTGTTTCCCTGAAGAAACGCTCTTAAAGGATATTCCAAATTTCCCGCTGATGCACATTTAATAAGAGGAGCTGGCCGAGAAGAAATGGCCCCCTGCTGCATTGTAAAAGAATTACCAAAGGGACATTTTTATGTCTCATTAGTTTATATTCAGCCCTAAATTGGCACCTGTTCTGAATTCGGTCAAGGTTTGGAGACACAAATGAACGTTGCTTTAACGTGTTGCTAACGATTCATCAAAACAGGGGTTTTGCAGGGCGTTAGTCACAAGTGCACACGTGGAAATAGGAATGTCAAAAAAGAAATGTCCCGGCTTGGCAGCGCCGAGGACGGGGTAAGAAGCTGCTTCTGCAGGTGTGGTTGCCACATCTGCCTTTTGTGGCCAGGTGTTTACACCTCTTAGCTGCACAAATCGCTGTTTCAGAGTCAATGCCCAAGAACCACAGTGGCCGCTTACACCTGGGAGAAAGCAGCACAAGGCCATTTCGTGCCATCAGTGTTTGGGCTGGCTGCCCGCTAGCCCGTGTCCTTCAGAGCAGCTGTGGGACTAAGGCCCCTCTATATGGGACAGAAACTCTTAAATGTCTTAGGCAATGTGCCTAGATTTCCTCTTACATTACATTGTTCTGCTGACTAACATCGCATTGTTTCAATTTGTTTATTTAGCAGAAGAGATATGCAGCTCACCTTAGCACAGACTGGAAAAGCTCTAATCGAATTTTATTGTCCCCTTACTGTTTCTTTAGTCACAACAATTCCGTATTGTCATTTTAAAAGGTCAGCAGTGCGATTTTAATGGGCGTTTGGTTCTGGCCTCATTGCAGTTTTCTGTTCAGGAGCTTGCCTAAAGGAGCGACCGTGAGGGCACGTGCGTGGGCAATAGCACCCGTGGGTGCTGTCGTCTTCGGGTGCCAGCCATGCCCTGTGATTTACCAGCACGTGGGGATGCCATGACTTGCCTAGGAGGCTGTCTCGGTTGTATGCCAGGTACATATTTTACAGGTTCCCTCGCACAGTTGTGATCCACGTTGCATGTAGCAGTTGTGGTGGTACCGAGGGCAAACCAGGGCTGAATGCCTCTGTCCTTGGCGCTGGGCGGCACTGAACAGAAGAGCCCTCTCCTGAGGGGCTTCGCTCTAAGCTCACAGGGCACACAGGCAGCGGGAGAGGAAAGGAGTGAGAGAGAACAGGGTACAGACAGAGAACAACACGTTACAAAATGTCCGGCCAAAGCTGATGTGTTCGGCTATCTGTGCTGTTGTTATATCACTGAAATTGGGATGTTTCACAAGTGTAAAGCATGTGTTTTCCCGTTGTGTTAGGCTGCTGTGTTAGCACAGCAATACTGGGATTATAGCATGATTATGGGGCTACTTTTTCTCCTCATTCGCTTGCCGAGCAACATTTACATTGATGTATTTCGTTTTGCCCTGAACACCTTCCATTAAATGTACTATAGGCTGCACTTAATGCCTGATCACAGGAGTGCTTTAGGCCATATCTCTTCCAGCAAGAGCCTTACAGGTTGTTTAACGGTGTCAGAGTATAACACCTTAGAAGATCCACCCTTAGGGGCGTATTGTGTGAGGGGAACGAAACATCTCCAGGTAGGTAGCTATTTCAGAGATGGGGAGCAAAAGCGATTGCTTTTCCCCCCGCCGCACGCACCGCAGCTGCAAGAAGCCGGAGCACCTGTTCCTCGCATGCTCCTGCTGGTTTATGCTGTTTGTAGCTGCTGCCAGCGGGGTCCCGGGGGAGATCCGGGAGCTTGGTAATGGAACAAGAAAGGCTGGGAGTGCATAAGACGTGCGCTTTCACAGCAGTTCGCGTTCTCATCTCCAAATGACCGCAGTTATGGGGTCAAATCACATTCGTTTGATGTAATTAACAAAACCGCATGAGAATTAGTTGCACTTCAGCGTACCAGGCTGCATTTGTGAGAAAGGAGCTTTTCTAGTTAAGCTACTACGCTATGTGAGTATCGCATTGTTCGATTTGTAAACATTTGCGTTAGTATTCGGAGGCATTTAAAGCAGTACAGCAGTCAGTCAGGGCTACCTAATATTTTGTGGATATTTGTAGTAGGCGGCATTTGCTTTAATAAAGTAACATTCCAGTTCCATCGGGATTACTAGAAGGCAGGTAGGATGTGCTGTTCGTTTTCCTATCTTGGCAGCCCAAGGAAACAGTGGTTCAAAATTATGTAAAACTGTGGCTTGTGTTGGTATAAAAGATGTCATGCAAAACAGAGAATATCTTTATTTTGTGTTGGATCTCAGGGGATACAAATCATATTGCGTCTGACATTATGTCTGAACTAATTAAAAATTGATGAGAAGCTGTGATTTTCGGAAGAGCTTGTTCTATGAGAAAACTTTCTCTACTGCTCCTGCTCTGACATCTCACAAACTTACTGGCTTGGATTTGGTTTTGGTTTAATAGAGTCAGCCTACAAACATAAGGCTTGAGCACGTGCTTTCTAATGAAAATCTGGACTATTTGAAGATTATGTGATTGTAGCAAAATAAAGCAAACCGCAGCATTAAAGTGCTACTGCTTTACAGAGATATTGGGATGGTTATGTTGAAGCACCCCATCTATTTGCTGTTGATGTCATAAAATGTAATCAAATGATCACAATTAGAAGTGAGTTATATGATATTGAGCCGTTAATGATAGCTAACCAGAGCTGAATTGTATCTAGGTACGGGAATAGCCTTATAGACCCTCACACTAATGGACTCTTTCTTCGACAGTGGATGGTTCTTAAATTGCCTTACCATTTGAAGCAACCTAAAAAAAAATCTTTCTTTCTTTCTTTCTAGGCCTGACAGTGTATGATCTTCATGCTAGCCAGAAATCCATGGATCGCCACCTGGGTGTTCTCACAATCACAGCAACAAAAGAGCAAAGGTAATTTTGTTTTTTACATTCTCCTCTACCCTGGGGTGCAGAAGGCAGCGAAGCATGCCTGTAATCTTACTGTGGAGGGGAGCGTTACTGGGGAGCTCTCATGCCCTGCTAGCCCCTAGGCTGTCAGTGCAGAATCCCTTCATTTCTCAGGGGTCATGGGCTAAGCAAGGTCCACACAGTAGTCACTGTCTGCATCGTGTCCTTGAAGGACAGTGCAGTTTGTTGCACAGACTCCCAAAGGTGCCAGTGTATAGTTTTGCATCCATCTTTTATTCCACCTTCAGAAAGAAGGGTGGTGTAGGAGGTGATGTTTATGGAACAAAGTGGATCAGGGCAGCTTCCAGGTACCTGACTTGTAGAAGGATGGGGCTGGAATGCACCAGGATTTTTGCAGAAATGCTTATAATCCCTGAGGAGCTGCTAAAGGGTAGGATGTCAGTTCGTGTCCCTTTGTGTTCTTCATGTGTCTTCTGAGGATGTCAGCTGACTTCATGTGATACTGCTTTAACATCAGTTTGAATTATTCTTCTGCTATCTCCTTCCACATGTTAGACAGAGCCATTTAGTAATTATTATTTAGTACTATTAGTTTTGTGTTGTGGAAGTCTCTTAGGCTTCTCTTTCAATTTTAAATACTCTAGGAAAAGAAAAACTCACCTAAGTCATGTCCCATAGCCATTGTTTTTAGTGTCATAACTCGCACTGATGGAGTCAGCCTTGAGGCCTCACGCTATATATATCAAGTCTTGCTTTTAGAAGATACAAAGTGAAAATATATATTTCTGGGGAAAGTACACTATCATGTCTTTCTCCAGTTAGAGCTAAAATCACACTTCAAAGTTGACTTGGAAACAGACTGAGTCTTTCTTTTTTAATATTAAAACCAATTAAAAATAAACCCTTTTAGATTGCGGTCTACGTAAATCCTAACAAATATTTCTGAAGTGCACTAGAAAAGAAGAGTTTATCTTCATTTGTGAAATATTTTAGTGAGTAGCCAACAGAACCTTAACATTTGCTGTCAGAGGAAAATCTGTTTTCATGGCATTTATACAGCTCACAAAACAGGTATTTGCCATGTAGTCTGCCTGTGGTATATGTATCACAGCATGTACATAGTTCAGCGTGCTTTATGGGGTTATGTGCTTTCTCTACGTTATTCATGCCAGATGACATAAGATTGCTGTTAGAGGTATGGCGTAATTAAATTTACATTTGAATTTACTCTGATATTTGGCTTGCAGTCTTATGCAAATGACTAGCATTCCAATTTGGCACAAGTAAAATTACTGACCTTTCAAATGTTCGTTTGGCTCCAAGTGTCCAGTGGGATCAATATAGACATCGCTGTCTATATTTTATAGCCCTAAATAATGCTTTGGTTTAGTCTGAATTCCTCAGACCTCTGCCTTCCCACAGATGCTGGCAGATATTTTTCACAGTGCATCAGGAGCTACTGATTCCTCACAGACTTTTACATTTCTTCATTTTTTGTTCCGTGAGTTGCATAGTCCTCTTTGGAAAAAGTCTGTCTTTTACTCCAAGGTATCCGTAGTTAAATAACGGTGAGATAATTTTCTTTGCATGTGACTTTTAATTTTGTAATCTCTCTGGAAGGGTCTAAAAAAATAGAATTATTGTTTTTGAGAAGAGAGTTCTTCAGGTGGTCTCCTTCCAACAGCCTCAAACTCTCCTCAATATTTTTCCAAGAATAAACTGAAAATAGGAGCCCATTCTCACTGGTAAGTAAGAGCCAGTTTCTGGACCACAGTCATTCAACAAACAGTTCCAAGTGACATATTTGGCATTTATCCACTCCCTGTTGGAATTTTATGAATAAGATGGAAAGAAAAATTCGACAGTTTGAAAAAAATATCAGTCATCTCATCTAAAGGTAGTCACAAAATGAGATGAGTGGAGGTTTCATAAGTCTGTTTTGTATGGCTTTCCCTGAAGTCCAACTAATGTCATGTTGAATGGGGTGAATTCGAGAAAACAGACCATATCTTCTAACTGATTCTGTAAAGCCCCCTTTCATACCCAGTATTTTGACCTGATACCGTTACCTGGATTTCCAAATTTCAATTTGTCCAAGTGCCAATGGTATGTTTTCAATTCCAAATTTGCATTTGGAGTTGAATGGTCAGCATTTGACAGAAAGGGATGATTTTCCCAGTAACAGAAGGACTAGCTTATAAAGTAGCTATAGTTATAAACCGCTGTTTTCAGCAGACAGGAACGCCGAGCATAAGGGTACGACAGCACATCTACTTCAGAAGGATCAAAGAGAATCTGTCTCCTCTCAGATGAGCACATATCTGGCAAGGATGCTAATTTCTGTAGCTGACATTCCACAAACACTAATGCATTCTATGGGGCAGACTGGCTCATATAAATTGTCCTAGCTCTGTAACAACAGCTGTGACAGTACAGACCACCTGAACATCCGCATCAGCATAGCCAGTTTTTGTGTAATGTGCTGATTTCTTACAATTCTCTTAACTTAAATAAAGCAGTATGCTTTCAGCAGGCACTGTTTAATAAAAGCCCAGTCATTAAGAACAGCGTTGATAGGAGAAAATGTGGAGAGAGAGAGAAAGACAAAGCGCATGCCCTATCCAGCAGTTGACTAACACATTAGATTAGAAATAGTAGGAAGGTGCTCTTACCTGTCTTCTATAAACTCACTGTTTTTCTTGGTATTAATAGAGCTAAATCCTTTCAAATACGTTGTTGTTGTTTCAAGAATCTCTGATGCCCAGTTATACTTCTGTGATTCTCTGGACACTAATTTGCTATTAGCAGCTCTGTTACCTGCTAGAACACATGATGTGCCAGAGCAAAATAATAGGAGCAAGTTATTAACACTTCAAGGTTGACCCGCCCTTTATCCCAGAATTCGTTCTGTGTGTCTTCTTATTGATCTGACTCATGCAGCTTTTTGTCACCTGGGAATTAACAATTCAATGTTTTATTCGACCATTTATCTCTTTAGCAAAATTGTTGCAATCTCTTTGACCTTTTAAAATGTTTATGACAAGGTGTTTGCAGTTAATTGCACTCATAAAAGACTAAAGCCCGGATCACGTCTAATATGTGCTAGCAGCTAACCAAGACTTCCTTAGAAAAACATTCTAAGGTATAATGTGAGCATTTCATGTATTTGCAATGTAATTAGAAGAAATAAAGATTTCCAATACCTAGAGGACCCGTACTTGGGAGAGCAATGCCACAAAATATCACTACTGTATTCTACTTTCCTACTTTTTTTTGTGGGGGGAAGCATCAGCTGGGGGAAGAAATTATCTAAAAAGAGAATTTTTGAGGAAAACTGCAATTTATGCAGGTGCCCATGTTTACCTTAGTTTGGTATTGATGCCTAGTGGGGGAACACCCATGTTTGCATTGCCTAAGCAGTAATTTTGCTGTTGCCACGTGCCATTTTAGCCTTTGTATAATGGCGAGCTCAGTATTTGGGGCTGAGACGAACAGGTCCACCCTGTCAGGTTTGTTCCTTCTGGAATCACCTTCCTGCAAACATCCTCACAGGGTGTCCTGCCCGCCTGTCCCACTGCTCCATCCTCCAGCCCCTTTCAGTACCACTGCTGCTCAGGTTCCTGCGGTCACCATGCTCCTGCCCATGGCTGTGGACGGAGATGATGCTCCCCGGCCTCTCTTCTGTGCACAGGGGCCTGTTGCAGGTAGGTGAGGCTTTGTCCCGGGGTGCAAACTCATTGTGGTAGAAGGAGCAGAGGCAGGGCTGCAGCTGGGGGGCTCCCTGTGTGGTGCTGCAGATTTTCAGCCTGGGGTTATTGTTAGCATGTCATCCCCTAGGGCTATCCGTGCTGCGTGCAGGTCAGCACAGCCCCCGCATCGGGCTGTACCCAGCCCCTAGAAGAGCCCGTCTTACTCTCTTTGGCGGCACTGCTTGTTATCTCACTTTGGGCACCCCAATAAATAGCTAAAATAAAATAAAAAATGGTATAAATCTGCATCCTGACAGTAGAATTAATGGGGTCACCCTGATGTCCTCGGCTGCTGCACTGGTTTATGCCTCCTACCTTGTGTGTCTGAACATGGCAGTCTGGAAATGGCTGCACTCAGAAAGCATTACAACTGTGTAGTCACACAGTTTTTCTTGTGTGAAGGAAGTGAGTCCAGTGGCAAGCTATGTGAAATTTCTCAACTCCAGACAATGAACTCACTGGTACCCAGACTATGAAAATAAAACCAGGCACTCGAGAATCCCTGAACTATTTTTTTACCTCCTAAAATATTTTTGTGTGTTGGTGAGCGACTGTCTCTAAAAGTCTATGTCTGCCATGCATGTGCTACTGCTCTCCTGTTATCAAAGCAAAATGCAGTTTTGTGGCTTCTCCAGCTGTGTATTTCCCACAGCTAACCAAGCACATGTTCGTGTACTTTCCTGTAATTTTCAAGGCCTCCCTTTAAATGATAAGGCCTGAGGTGCTTGGCTTATTCACATCTGCTGCTTTCCTGGAGGTCAATCAAACAGTTCTTCATTCAAGAAGTAATGGGGTCTTACAAAGGAAAACAATTATTTCACTTGAAATCTATTGATCTGGTTTCTGTGGTTCATGTGGTGTTTTGGGTGCAGAACAGTTGCTTGAAACAATTTGAGATCAATTCAAGTGTAACTGAATCAATAGAAAACCATAACTGAAATGCACTGCTCTTGTTTTTTATGAGAATATATTTTTGCTACCAATAGTAATATGAGAATACTAAGGGTGATCAAAACGGAAGGTCAAAATTAGAAGCTGTTATGTGTTAGCGAGAAATACTACTTCTAGAATCAAATTTAGGTCTGTGGGAAAGCGAAGACATGAATAGTGTTAGGAAAACGTAGTGATTTTATATTTTAAAAAGCTTTTTTAAATAAAAGATTTCCAAAGAGTTGAGCTAATTTATTTTCCATTCTGAGCATCGAGTCATCCAAAGCTAAATTTGCCGTATTTGTGGTATGATGTGGCATTGCTCATATCTTTAAATAATTTTTGCTGAGAGAGGGAAAAAAATTCATTTTTTTAAATTACATTACTTCCACAATAAATGCTAGCTCTAGAAATTTGTGATTTTCTAACCAGGTCTCCTTCCTATATTGCCAGCACAGTTTATTTTTATTTTATTCATTTTTCCATTTCATCCAGCTCTGTTTTCTGTTGAGAGTTTATTCAGGCAGAAAATTTCTGACCATTCTAAAGAAGTTGGAAACAATGGACGAGGAAAGGCAATCGGGGTATCAGAAGATGTATTTTGACATTAACCCCTTGCCTCCTGCCAGAGTACTAGCTGACAGCCAAACGAACGGAACAGAAGTTTTTGTTACGGTGGTTGTTAATCATTACACATAATCATTTAGTCCTTTGCTTCGAAAATACCGTTTCGAAAATCCTGCGAAATGCTGAATGCTGTTAGAAGTCTAACTAAAGAGGACGCTGAAAGAGGGAGGGTTGTTTTCAGCTAAGTAAGTAGTGTTGCTACACATTGTTCTGGGGGGATACAAACAGTTTAGGATCTATGGGATGCAGATTCTAACTAATCCTCTGAATCCCCCATTTTTGTGGGCAAGGACAGCAACCACAGGAAGGTAATGCATAGCTACTAGCGAGTAAATAGGGAAAGACAAAAAGTTTAAAAGTCTTTATCCTTTTGAGAATTTCATTTTGCTTGTGAAAAAGGAGTGATTTTGCATCTTGCTAGTTGGCTTTCCTAAAACAAGTATTTGACATATGATGGGTAGTGGATGTGGGGACAAATGTGCTCCATTACAGATGCGTACTACAATAGATTTTCACAAAAGACTTAACATTTTTGTGCTGCTTAAGCAAGTTTCTGAATGCATAATTGCACCTAAAAAGAACTTTTTGGATAAGCATGGAATAGTGAACTGTTCAGATAAACCTGCTTCGTTTGCATGCAGAAATGTATTTGTGTTCAGAAATACAGGTGCCTACAGGCATAAAATATTGCACACACACATGAGATTGATTTAGTACTGTGAATGCTGGTAGTGTGAACAGCCTTAAAATGCTCAAATTCAGGGAGATGCTCTGTTAGGAATTTAGCTTGTCATTAGGTCTTGCCTAAACTCACTGATTTTAGCAAAATACTCTTACGACACTAGCAGCAAGAAGAATATGTAACATACTACTTAACTTCACTGCCTTTTGGGTCGCCAGTATGGACTGATGACTTTCTGGTTACAAGAGAGTTCTATATTTTGAAAGACATGTTTTCCACACAGGTATGACCTCAGAGCCAAGCTGCCTGGCCCAGCTCATCTGTGTGGTGGTGTGAGGCGTTACAGAAATGGCTGAGAGATGAGCAGCGAGTGGTGGTAGGGGGGGAGATAAAGGGGGCAGGAGAAGATGGAGCAAGAAGACAAGAAAAATACACTAAATCTTTAGGAAGTGCTGAAAGGCATAATTAACACAGAGACAAAAAGGCTTGGGGAAAGAGAGCACTGACAGACACAGCAGTGGCTCAGTATGCAGCACAGATACTCAGATGCCGCATGAATACCCGTTTTCACTTTGCCGAGCTGTCCAGGTTAATCACAGGCTTTGTGCAGTGGATACCTAAGACTCTGCTGCTGTGATGTCGGGTAGACAAACAAAATTAGCCCAAGAGTCTAGTGCTACTGTTGCTCATCCAAACGTCTGCCATTGTTTTTTTCTCTGGTGCATTAGGACAGGCTTTGACTTCATTGCTGTTACTCAGTTCACTGGTGTGAGACAATGCAGAGTCAGCAACAGGATCCTTAATCTCGTGTCTGCTATAAAAGGGAAGTGTTCATGGTCCCCAAGTGCTGGGTTCAAAAAGGGATCCTAAGGATTGTTTGATCCGCTTTATGTAGGTATGTAAGGTCTGCAGTTGATATATATATATTTATATAGCCTTATAGAAAGAGATTCTGGCACAGAAAGACCTTGAACCCCAAAATACCAAAGACCTCACTATGCATTTGCCATGTCATCCATTCCTGTAGACGGCTGCTGTGTCCCACTGGCAGGGACAGGCCGCTGCACTGAGTCACACCGGTGTGGCTCTGCTGATGTGCTGCAGGCTCTGGGCAGTGGCCAGGGAAGGCTTCCTGCTGTTGTCACCTGAAATTAGGCGCAGGAGCTGCAAGAGCGCTGATGACTACTCATAATAGTATTTGGACCGTGCCTGGGTTGCATCTGATGATGCAGCTTGCATGAGGCTGAGTGATGGTTTGAACACCAAAAATAGAAGCGTTGAAAAGAAGACCCCGAATCAGAAGACACAAAGGTCTTCAGCCAAAACACAACACAACAGATGGAACAAATTTCCCAAGCCTCGAAGAAAGAAATGGGGGAAAGTCTCTTTTCTTGGAAAGTCTCTATTCTCACACTTGCAAAACTGAATTTAAGTTCCCACAGTCTCAGAGCTCAAATACAATACTGTCAGCAAATGTTTTGCTTGTTGACAACCTATAGTGTTGATGCAATTGGCAATTTTGGAAAAAATACAAGGGGTGCAGTTCTTAGCTTAGAGGCTCTGCAGTCATAAAGCATCTGAAATCATGCAGTGGGAAAGCAGCAGTATGTTAGAGAATGTCCAGACAGAAAACAGGACAAAAAGTCCAGAGACTAACTCCTCTCCCTAACAAATAGCTTCACGTTTGAGTGTCTCGAGTTCATAATTTCCAAAAGTTTTACAAATTTATTTTACAGTGCAACAAAATGTACAAAGAGATCAAAATTTTGTTTGCGGGTCTTAAAACAGGAAACAAAAAATTAAGCACAGCATTTCTGCCGCGCTGGATGAAAGTGGAGGTAAATAATATTTATGACTGGTTGCTCAAGTTATTGTTGCTAAAGAAAATCAGCCTGTACAAACTATTAGTGCTCCTTTTTTTCCAGAAGTGGTGCATCAACCGTGGGTCTTCAGGCTGAACTCAGGTAGGTGAAACCATGCTCAAGTTTCGAAGCAGTTGCCATTCCCATGCAAGCTCCCCTACAAGCTGTCTGATCTTCATCATAACAAGATGTCAGTTTTGCAACATTGCTCACTGACCAGCTCCGGAGAGAACTGCTAGATACTGGGGTTTATGCTGAACACCTCTGGCGATGCTGAACCACTGCAGACCTGCTGGGTCCATGACTTTCACAAAGTTACGCTACGCCGAAGAAAGAACTTGTTCATTTGTCTCTTCCTGCGCTGGAAACCCACCCTCACACTTAGTGGCTTACACTACCTACTTTAATTTGCCTCTGGATGTAGCTTCCTCTGAATTTAGAGACAGTCTTTATCCATCTCTTACCTCTCGGTGTGTTCTGCTTGAGTCACTCCGTAGCTGCTGCAGTGCAGAACAAGGAGCAATGGGCTGCAGCCGTGGGGAGAGCAGCGTTGTCCCCGTAGGCGCTGCCGCGGCAGTGAGAACCGAGGCCAGCTGGTACATGCCTATCTGGTGCAGAGACCTTCAGTGCTATCGCTAAATACAACGTTAGGAACAGATCTTCCCAACTAAGACTGCTAATCTGAGGAAAACTGGGGTTAATATTCAACCCGGTTTTGTCTCCTTTCACCTTTCTTCATTCAGTGACTTCCAGTGTAATGGCAAAGTTAAGACGTGCTGTCCTCAGAACAAAATTACTGCAATAGGAGGTAAATAGTCTGAGGGAGAAATGGTGACGTTGAGTATTTTAACATACCAAGTGGAATATCACAATTCATTTAGGTAATAGACCACCGCAGAGACTAATTAGAAACTGTGAGAGTCAGAAATCATAAGGAGTAGTGAATCTTCTAATGAGCTGGGATTTAAAAGCTGGCAGAAAATCAAGATGCTGAGGGGCACCGTGTGGAAGAAAGCACTTGTCATGGGTGAGCAGGTAAATGCCAGGTCAGGGTCTGTGGTTTTCCTTATCCGATGTGCAAATCAACACACAAGTGGCACAGTCCACTGGATGTCTGTCTTTATGGCATACGGGGGTAAGAAGAACAGGTAAGCTGATGAGACTGGCATTGGTGTCTTTCTCTGTTACCTGATGTAAGACAGAGCTACCCGGTCTGTGATACGTAGGTCTCCCGTTGTTTGTGGGATGGAGCTTGAACAAATGAAGTGGGGCACGCTGTTCAATGAAGGCACTGTTCCTAATGGCATTCGTTGATGTAGAATTTGTGACGGAGAAGTGCTGCAATCCAATTGGGTTTAATTTCACCTTGTGGTGTGGAGGGAGAGCAGCTGGGCTTACAGTCAGGGACTCATTTAGGTTGGAAAAACCCTTCAAGACTGTCAAATCCAACCAGCAACGTGGCCTAGCTTGAAATACCAAGTCTTGCTGCTGAGCTTGCTCTTTACCTTTCAGTACAGATGCGACCAAAAGAAGTACCTCGTATAGTTAGCTGCCAAAAGGGATTCCAACTGAAGGATCCTTCAGAGAATAGAAAACACTACTGAGAGAACTGATGGGAAAGAGAAGGCTTAAGGTAGTCATGGAAATTACAGGGGCCAGGGAAGCACCTGAAGATCAGAAAGCTAATGGGCAGTGACGCCTTGTGGCTCACGGAATTACAGGGAGATTTACAGTCATCCCCACGCTCCTGTAGATGTAGCTAGTGGGTTGGCCTCTGCAATCTGCGCTTGCAGCATAGGAAGGGGATTCTCCATGGGAGCTAGCTCACACACACAAACACGCACCTTAGTGTCCCACTGGGACATCTTCCTTTCCTCCCTGTGTTACAGAAAAATGAAAAAGAAATTGTGTCAGTGTCGTGGAAAATATTTCTCACACTTTTGCAAAGCCCTTTTAGCTTGAGAGGTCTCTGCCCTCTGAAGATCGGAAGAGCTTTAAGCTGAAGGTGCCCCATCCTGGGAAGTATTTGCTCTCTGAGGCTGAGAACAGGCATTGTAGGAAGCTGCTGCCGTGGGGAAAATGTCAGGAAACAGCTTCAACACTTGTTTTTTCCAACCCTTTGTTTCACCTAAAACCTATGTAATTTGGGAGCTAAGTGAGCACAAGCGTGGCGATAAGCAAAGGCTGCACTTTGGAGAGGAGTGCATGTTTTGGAAGCCTGGGAGGTTTTCAGAGATGCTGTTTTTCAGTCTCTGCTCATTAAGACAAAGCAGAAACCCGAGAGAAGATTCCCAAGCAAAAAAATGCCGACGCAGTCAGTCTTCTCCAAGCTCATGCTGTTACTGGTCACTGCTTGTGGATGCAAAATGTATCCAAAGAACCATTTACAAATCATTTATGATTGTGGTACCCTACCACAGATCTACCAGAGGAAAAGGCAGATGAAATTTATATTTTAGTAGTGTTTTTTTTGCCATTTCGGACTTTTAAATCTATAAAAGGCTTGGTATATCGTATTTCTGTGGTTTTTAATGATTCAATACCTATTATGAAAGCCTGCATTTGGCCACGTGAATGTTGCCTGCATAAAGTTGGATACAATATATCCTAAATTAATGATGAAAAAAGAGTGAATAAATGTTCCTGGGCTGTCTGGCCTGCCAGTGTCAGCACTTTGCAGCCTTTGTCGTTGACTCTGAGCCCCAAGGAAGCAGGTTAAGCCAGGGTAGCTGTCTGAAATTGCCTGGGACTGCCCTGGGTGTTTTAATCTGTCCCTGGATGTTTATGCATTCTCCTGAAACCCCAATTTTTTCAGAACAGGACAGTTGTCTGGAAGGAAGCTTGAGTGCCTTTACCACAGTTTTTCATTACATAGGGTATTTGGATTCCTTATAGGTATGAATGTTCGATGTAACGTATACGTCTAAGTTAGTTTTGACATTTTAACTCTTAAATTCCTGCGTTCGAAGCTTTTTCGTGGTGGATAGTCCCGCTAATGCCTTTATGCTTAATTTAAGAAAATTGTCTGTAACCCTGTTTAACATGATTTCTGTTTAGGAATTACTATTCTATATTATATTCTATATATTACTATACTTCGAAGCTAGGGCTTGCTGTGTCTGGGAAAGTGTAACTTCAAAACAAAGCAGGATCTGCCCTTGGTAAAACTGGAGAGAAGAAAGCTTCAGAGGACCTTTGGCGTGCCACCAAGGTGCTGCGTGTAGCAGATGGTTAAGCAGTGTTACAAGGCTATGGTCTGATAATTCTCCTTTGTGATTCTCTATTTGTCTACCACCTCTTTGATGTGGAAGTGGTATAGCAAGTACTCAATAATTTACATACTGTACAATATAGCCAAATATAAATGATGCATTATTTTTCCATTTAGCCCCATTTGAATTGATTGATTACCAAATCTTATATTTATCATTTATCAGCATTGCGATTATTTATAACTTTTGCTGAGTTTACAAAGTAATGCATCAGGCAAGAAGCTGAGTTGCTCTTCCCTGATTTATAATGGATATTGTAATGATCAAAACCTGATCTTTACGTCATTTATTTATTTAATTTCATCAGCGCTGAGCTCGGAAAGGATAGCCAGAAGATACAGGGCCAAAGCTAAGGCTCAGAAAGAAGACCTCCTCCTTTTTTTTTGTGTTATTGACTTATAATAGATATTTTAAAAATAAGTGTATCACAAGAAGGACAAGAATAGGTGGCCAGGCAGCCAGTGCCACCCAGGCCAGAGCCCCAAGGAGGATACAGCCACTATCTTTTCATTTGCCTCCTACCTGCACTGGCTGGTAACAGCTGGGCACGGCTGAGGCTTCACTTACTCGGCTCGTGGGGTCTTCACCACAAGCGAGTTGCATTTTCCCTACAGTGGGCTTTAGGCATTGTGATTTTTTTTATGGGCTAGATCTTCGTGGTAAGCTGCTTTACAAATTGAGCACATTTCAATTCCGTGTAGGGTACAGCAGGACAGCATGCCTGCTTTCCCTGCCCTGAATCCTCACAGAATCCTCAGTTCCCCTAATAGTTTTCCTGGCTTCCCCTGCAGTTCAGGGCAGCCTTTCCCTGTTCTGTCCCTCCACGCTCCCGAGGTGGTGGTCCTTCCACAGGAAGCTGTGGAGGAGCCAGGCTGACACCCAGAGCTCTGAAATCTTCCCCATTGAAAACTGCAATCCCGATTCGTTGCGAGTGAAGCGAGCGAGGGTGGTGATGAATTTGAGTCTGGGAAAGCAGACAAACGGGGGTGCTGGCCCTGCTAAAAGGTTCTTGAGCTGGAATAATTATAAGAGTTATTTGAGTAGAGAAATGACAGAATAGGTCATTTTTTGGCTGTTGATAGCTTTCGTGTTTAATCACCGCAACCTTGTGTGGTTGGGACTCGCCTAATTGATTTCTTGACGATAATTGCGGTAGCAGGCAGGAGCACACCCGCAAAGCGTGTTGCGGGAGATGCAGGCAACGTGCGGCTGGCGGGGCCTTTCCCTATCCCCTATCCTTATTTACATTGGCGCTGCTAAAAGAAAAGAAGATTGAACGTAAAAAGCTGAAGGTCGTCCATACAGTTGTCTCAATAGCAATCTGTGTGACTTTAACCCTGTTGAGGAAAAGTAATTACCCTTTGGCTTCTGGTGACCTCAACTAACCTTTGCTGAAGGACCAGAGAAAATAAAGGCTGACCAACAGCCTGCCCTTCCTGCCCTGTGGTTAACCCGCGCGCGGAATGAAGAACACCCTCAACAATAGGATGTGAAAATGTTGCCATGGAAATATCATTGGAAGAAGAAACAAAAATCCATTACAATTAATAGCGTTTTATTAGGTGACTCCTATAGAACTGTTTAATCCATGGAAGTTGCTCTATCGTGAGATCTGGGGTCAGGAAATTTCAGGAGGAGCAGGAGCAGGAGGGAGAGCGTACCTCTTTAAAAATTCAAGAGCTGTTGGCAGGGCTGGGGTGGTTTGCATGAGATAAAAGAATGAGGTTTGTGTAGCACACCGTAAGTATGGGAAGTAACAGCAAAGAATAGATGCAATTACTGTAATTGCAAATGATAACCGCTAGCTATCCAACGGTCAGGGAGAGTATTGATACACAAATACTTGGGGTTTGTTATATGGTGAAGAGCAAGAGTCATTTAGCTTGTTGTATTTTTGTTCACAACGCTGAGGCCTTGCCTAGAGACCATCAGGTTATTTGCAGAGGGGAATCCTGCTTTTTTGTCTCCGATGTTTTCAAATCATCTCCTATCATGCTTTTATTTTGATTTTTTTTCCCTCCTTTTGCTATTTATTAAATTTGATGCCTTACAATGCCTAATATTAAATCTCTGATGAATTCACTGGTCTGCTTTGTTGTGTTTTAGGCTGAACCTTCTGCTGTTCGTTACCCCAGCTGTGGCTAGTTTCAGCTGGAGCTGGCAGTGCTGCACTTTTTCAGAAGGAGCTTAGCAGTTTCTAGCAAATGTTGATGGTCCTTTGAGCACACAAAGATTTGTGAAGACATAATCTACATGTTGATGATCTATGATATTCCAGTTTTGGTGCATGATAAAGCACTTCAATTAAGTAAATTCCGTGATGTTTCCTTATTTATGTGACAATTTACAATACTCAATTTAATTTATTTTTTAATAAAAGTTTTAAATGTGTGTTTCTATCTGTGTGTACCTCAAAAATTAAATTGTTGTATGGCTTTTAAGAGAAGTTAAGACAATTTTAGCAGGTTTGTTTTAAGGCGTTAGTACACAATTGTATGCCTGTGTTTTCTGGTATTGAAAATTAATTCAAAATAACACATTACTTACAAAACGTGTTTTAAGAACGTTGCACAAAGTTATACACCAACTTTCTTTTTTTGGTCTTGTTCCCCAAGTGCAAATATTTTAAATGCTAAGAAGATGTCAACTAAAATACTTTAATTAGTGTTACGGATAATCTTGCTGTTAGTCAGGACTGCGCCCTGACTGCATATTTCTTGTAATAAAAGCTGAAAGCATGATAAGGAAATGAGTTGTGGTAAGCATCATATTAAAACCTTTTCCTTCTTTTAAAATGGTGAATAAGATTTCTTTTTTTTTCTCCAGTATTTTTGTGTCAGCTTCCAGTAGTACAGCTGTGGATTTTTACTATAAGAGTTCTTCAGCTTAAGAAGGTTTTCAAATGTTAATTTGCAAAGAGCACACAGGATGCTGGAAAGAACCAAACTTCTGCATGAAAAAGACTTTGTTGCCATTGCAAATTTTTGAGCACAGAGTGCAGTGTGTCCAGATGCAGAAGTACAGTAGAGACAGTGCACTCTGCCTTTTATTTATAACGTGGGAACTTGTCTGTTGCTTTAAAATGAACTCTGTGTTGCTAGATTCATTTATAACCGGGTGAACACTTAAAATGACTCCGGTCAGATTTCTTTCACTATGCAAGCTTGTATTTCAACTTACCAAACCAGCGCAGGTCCAGGATCAAGTCAATGTGCTTTCATTAATTTTCAACGATAATTTCCACGTCGCTGGCTCCAAAGCATTGTTTGCTCAGATAACTCACCTGGTCGTGGTGCTGTGGGGAGCTGTTACCTGTTTTGTTGACTGTTGCTCTTTCTGCCTTGGGGTAGTGCCCAGGTTCTCATGTTAATCCCTCTTCATTTCCAAGTGCTCCAGGTCCATGGTATTCTGGCTGAAGCTCAGAACAAAATTCAAGGAAGTCCAGCATTGTACGTGGAGTTTCTGCTGCTGTGTTAGAAGAGAAGGAAAGCAGAAGAATTACCATGTGTTACTCAAAGGTAAGCAGATTGATAACCTGCTGTGTTCTCGATACTTTGAGAAGTTTGAGAAATCCCTTTAAATTATGCACATCATATTATGTGTGTACTAGTAGCTGTTAAGGTGTCTTCACCTTCACTTGTGGATTGTCTTCTGTCCTGCTTTAATTTTGGTACATAGGCTGCAGCTTTTTCCCATTTTAGCCTAACATAAAATTCCAAGGCCTGAGAAATATTTGCATTGATGAAATGTTTGCATTCCAATTTGGGGATTAATAAAGATAGAGGACGCGAGGATCTCAGAACCATTAGTTGTTCCTGTTTGCCACAAAAAGAATTTTCTGCCTGACTTACTAATGAGCTGTATATACTCTGCTTTGTAATGTGTTTCAGACTTTCATTCTCTGAAATATATTGTCTGCCATTGTCAAAAGAATGGGAAATTAAATACAAAGACTATTTGTAGGGTATTATTTTATTGCATCATTGCTATTTTGATACAACCATACAGGTGTATGTTATGTTATGCTAAGCAGAGTAAAACTTATATAAAAAAGGTAGGTAGGTAATAGCAAAGCAAAATAGTCAGCAATGTTTTTCATTCAAGTCCAAAGTCTGGTCACATGCAGTCACATTCTTTAAAACGTAAAACCTATTGTTACTTAAATTAAATCTGTTCATTGCTATTTTAACCATAAAACATAAAAATGTAGTTTGGTAGCTAATGATTAATCTCGCTAGCATAGAATCATATATACGTTGTGGAAAGTCAGAAATGAAATTAATTCTACGTTATTCTGACCTGCTAAATTCACAGACATACCTAAAATGCAGGGCGTTCGAATATGCTACAATTCTAAAAGCTTTAATTAGTCGAACATTGCATAACCAGTGCATTTAACTAGTGGCCTCCTATTGTTCTATAGCATTATCTGAGAACATTATGCTTCTTAAGAGAAAGACTGCCAATACCGAGGTTTAAATGTTACATACATGTTCTAGGGAGAAAAGAGAATTGATTCAGTCATTAATGGTAATTGCGGTAGAAATATTATTATAACAAGATTACTTCGTGGCAAACTGTAATATTGAAAGTGCTGAATGAACATCTGATTCTCAGAAACGTAAATACAGGCTACATCCAAGGCATTGCAGAAATGTTTACAGTTTATTTTAGCAATTTGCAAATACTACAGAGGAGGTATTTTTTATAAAATAGTATGACATTTCTGTAGCACATTTCTGTCACTTTAAAGTCATCCTCTAGCTATTTATCAATAATACAGCAATAAAGCATAGAATATAGTTTGGATAAGTGTTTTTTGGTATCCTACATCACACAAACAGATAAGTAAATCTTTATCTTGATAGTTTTGTTTTTAAATCAACAGCAGTATTAGATATCCTAAAAGTTACCATAGTCGTTAAATACCTTATGGTGCTGTATCCCTGGTAATCCAATTTACAAAACTATATTCTCAGCAGAAACTCCTGGGGTATACAGTAGTTCTCTTCAGTAAGCCCTTCCTGCTTTTTCTTGTCATGAAGCAGTGATGGTACATTTTATCCTGTTGATAATTTGACTCTCTTTAAACTATTGCTTGTTGACCCACTGGATTGGTCTTTATTAGGGTGGAGGTAGCTGGAAGACTGAAGGACTGCAGACCATATATCATTCTTCCTTTTTTACTGTACCTTAATATTCAACATAGCATCATTATTCTGAGGCAAAAAGCGAAAAGCTGGTCCATCATATATTCCACACATTGCTAGTCTTTCCTCTATGTCCTGCAGTGCTAGAGAGGGGGATTATTGCTGCAGAAAAAAAAATCTGGCCATAGTGTAGGAATAATCACTGCAGTCCGGCTCACCCCCACACCTCTCTTTCTCTCTCTCTCCTTCTCTCTCTCTCCGTTTGAGGCCCCAGCTGATTCAGTCTGCATCCATCCATACATAAATCATTGCCCTTATTCTATTGGTTACATGGTACATGGCAAGTATTGATTTTTTCCGTTGCCTCATTGCTGGAGAACCCATGGTTTTTGTGAGACTGAAAATGCAAAATTTTTTTGCCGGAGATCTTGTCAAGGTACAAAAATGACAAGCGCGGAGGGTGCTATTTTAAGGTTTCTGTGACTTAAAAATCTTCGCCTTCCCTGTTCTACTCTACGTTTGCCTGCGTCCCGAAAAGTCGTGGCTTGTTTAATCACTACTGCTTTAGGTAGGCTTAGTGGCTAAGCAGCAGGAGGATAAGTAAACAGAAGCAGGGCCTGGCCAGTCGGAGGAAAGCATTGCTTAATTATTAGAAGTTTAATTGTCTTCTGAAACATGAACAGCAAGATAAAGAACAATATGAAAATGATGGCATTTCAAGGGAAGAAATGAGTCCTAGGCATAGGATGATAACGTGCTGTAGAAAAAGGGGCATTCAATTTCTTTCTGCATAACAAAAATAGAGCAGCATGCTTAATTCTTGCGATAGGCCTTTGTAGCATTTTGAAACTGATTAGCTAACCCCTTATCAGTACGACTGCTGCAATGAGTTAGTTTTCCTCAGCATTCAAAGCTGCCTGCGAATGTCTCACAAAGATGGCACCTCATTTCCTCAAAAAAGTGTTTTTGAGGAACAGGAAGCCTGGGTTATGAGGCAGATTATGAGATGTTCTACTTCAGTAACTGACAATTCCCTGGTCTAAGAGTCTGTCTTACTGAGAGCCTGATCCAAAACATATTGGAGTCAACAGGAATGCTTTCATTGACTCTATAGGTGCTGGCTCAGCTTCAGCTTGCACAGAAGACAGTGCTTTCCTTTTTTCAGAAACCACCACTTTCCCTCGTGTTGAAGAAGCAAAATGGATTGGGATGGGTGGTTCAGAGATGGGAGTACAATCTTATTGTATTTCATCTGATTGCATCTTTTAACACTTTTAAAAGTGATGTATGCAAACGAGTATGAATTTTCTTTAATGTCTGTAATGAGAAATGTGACCCGTGCCCATCCCCTACCATCCCCAATTACTCTGTCTGGCTTTTATGTTGTTGTTGTTGTTATTATTATTATTATTATTATTATTATTATTATTATTATTATTATTATCATTATTGCATTTGAAAGCCACTGTCAGTTCTTGTTTGCGTCTACACTGCCTTTAGTCTCCGGTGTTCCACCAAATATGGTGTGATCTCCATTTAAGTCACTGTACCCAATTTCTGCCAATTGCGCGTTGAAAGCAGCTGATATTTTCTGTCTGTTTGCATACAAATCAAGTGCCTTAAACAAAATACACCCTTAGGGCTTTTGTGTTTCTGGGGCTGGAGGAATTGAGGATAAAGCTGAAGTTATCAGTAGGGAATCCCCAGCCTGACACCCTCCCTTGCTATACGGGACATGCGGGAGCTGAAAACTCGTGGCGTGCTGCTGGTCCTCTAATTGGAAACAGGGGCTGGGTTGTTTGGCCAGCTTTTCCCCGAGCTGGCCACGCTCCTGCCTGCATGAGCTGAGCCGTGGGTCGCGCTGGAGCGAGCCATCTCCCCCAGGCAGGCTAGGTTGGGGCAGTTGCCTTCTTACTGAAACGTGTTTTGGTACAAATGTACGTTGCAACCGTTTTAATCCAACTGATACGTAAGAAGATGTAACTTGAAATAAAAGAAAAGTAATAAGACTGTGGGAAACGTGAATTTTGGATTCGTATTCTTTTTGCTTAGGAAAATTTGCCTTTGGCAAACGAGCTTCTTGCTTCACCAGAAGTGTAGTGCCAGTGCAAAACGGGCCTTTTGTCCCTCTGGAAACCGGAACCTTTTCTGCTCTGTTTTGTATACGTACGGGCCAGACCTCTGTGTTCAGTGGTAGTTTTTGTAGGAAATCAAATGAGAACTGTTGTGTTATCTTTGTGACAGTGGCTCCGACAAAAGGTTTTGGTACGTGTCTGTACATTAGTCATTCAAGCCAAGGTTTAAGTTCACTCCTTTAACCTTATTAGTAAAGAAGAAGGGTTATTTGGCTAGCCAGGGTGGCAGAACACCCATAGTTCAGTGGTTATAACACGGAGAAAAGACACTAAAGAAACACTTGTCTAAATCTGAATATTACCAAGTGTGTTTCATCAGTTTCTTACAGAGTATGAGCTTTTAGAACTCACCCTCAGTAGGGCATTATCCCTTTATATATGTTTCCATGGAGCCACCCAGCCTGGAGGTTGGGGCATTCATAAAGTAACTGGCCTATCTTTGTTAAAATATTTTTCCTATGGCCTATGATACTCCTTAACCAAGGTGTGTTTGTGCCCGAGCTCTGGGTGTTTTGGTCAAAAGCCTGCAGATGCTGTGTGCACACACCACAGAAATGCTTTCTGTACACTTATGGGTTATGAACAAGGGGACACCGTGGATTTCTTCCCTTCAAAAGGAACCTAAGGCACACGATAGTCTAGCAGCCATCCTTCCAGTGTGTCCGGAAAATCGTCTTGACATTGCCAGTTGTTTCCAGAAAGCAAGTGGAAAACAGACAGTGTCATTCCAGAGCATGGACCAACACGCTGTCCTCATGCAGATCCCAGGGGAGAGGCTGTGCCCACCGCTCTCTGGGGGTGCAGCCAATTCCAAGAAGCGTGATGGGATTTTCACCACGCTGCTGAGACCCTGCTGGAAAAGGGAGCCACCTGCTCCTTGGGCTGGTGCTCCTGGCAGTCATGCTTACCGAGAGATGCACGTGGATGGTGGTCAGCACCTACCCCAAGGCCCATGCTGAAGCTTTGTTGGGCACCAAGCCCTAACCATAGAATGGCAAGGTGAGTTCAGTGAAGCCGATTCAGCCAGCTTCTTTTTGCATCCCTCTCTTGGAGGAAGACAAGCAATGGACATGAGAATTGATAAAAAACAATGACAAGAGGTCAAAGGATTTGTCCCGTAGCAACTAATAATGACATCTTTGTAGAAAATACCAATGAGAAGAACAGCCAGCCATGCGAACTGCAAGCTGCGGTTGTGTAAGATGGAGCTGAAGCAGCCGGGGCCATTAACCCTTCCCCGAGCAGAGCGGCGGAGCAGCTGCCCTTTTCCCCACGACCTTGGGAAGCCATCAGCCCACGGCGCTCCCCCCGGGGTCACATGTGGATGCCGCATCCGGAGTTAGGACGAGCTGCTGACAGCCCGGGCCAAGCGACCCCTGTCTCCTTTCACCCGTCGCCGGTGCCTTGCCATGCTGCGCACAGCTGTATCTCTGCTAATGACACATCAGCAAATTATGTGTCTGTTGGGCAAGAGCAGACTTTCATCCTCAAAGGCCTTCATAAATAAGGTTGTGATGCAGAAAAATTACGCTTGCTAGTTTCTCTGTTCTGTAGGTGAAGGAATTACGTGAAGATCTGGCGCTGAAGCTGGGATGATGTTCGAGAGCTCCTGCTTGCGACACACATGTGGGAAAATTGCTAGAGGACCACGTACGTGGGGAAGTTTGACCCCTATAACGCTGCCAAGGACAGCGAGGTCTTCGGTGGTTTGCTTAGCAAGCGTTAGTCACAAAAGCATCTGGCTCAGCTCGAACCTGTAGGTTGCATTTTCTCAACAAATAAATAAATAAGAGATGAAAGAGAAGGAAATAGCAACACAAAGTCCTTTTTGCAGGAGGGCCTGCCTCTCTTTCTGCTTTCCTCAGCCTGTTGTTGTGTAAATCACTCTGTTATATCCAGCAAATTAACTACACGCACTGCAACATGCTGTGGGAAGTCTGCTGTGGATTTATCCATTTAAATAGGAGCGGAATATAGTGCCACTTCATTTAACCCATCCTCAGTGCTGCCTGAGATCCCAGAAAAGTTATTCAGCAATAATTTTAAATCCCATCCCTGGGAATAGAAAAAAAAAATAGCTTGGGACTATACAGTTGGAGGCTGTCGTCGCAATAAAATCCAGGAAAAGGTTATTTTACCTGAATTTATCGCTTAGCAACCAAGAACCTACCTCCTGAGATCCCTGTTCGTGGGTTACCAAGTAACTGGCTGTGACAATTACCAAACAGCTGTCCCAGGAATCTACATAGCCTTTAACCTCCGTCAGCTGAGAGATGGGCTGATGACAGCTAACAAACAATAGAAACACACCCTAATATTTTATTTAAGAGCTGAGGGAAGCCACAGCTGTATGGTTCATTCAGCCAGCTGGATTTAACTGCTTCGAACCGCGTGGCTTCAGGAAACCGCTCTGCAGCCATGCCCTGTGTTTAAAGATGTGCTGGGGGTTTATTCCTCCCAACTTTATCTCCGATAATCGAATCCACACTATCAAGACAGGTTTTGCTGTTGTGTAGGAATGTAATTACGAAGGGGTTGTTGTTGTTTTAATTATTTTATTTATGCAGCTAACGGTTTGCAGGTTTTTTCCATTAATTTGTTGTGTTGGCGTTGGGGTTTGCGGAATGTAACTGTTCCACTAATTATCAGTGAAAGGGAGAACATTATGTATCAGAGTAATAAAGGAGCGATTTAGGAGGGAAAAAGCATAATTAAGACTGGTAAGGCAGAATTAAAAGAAAAAGAGTATTGAGCTTGAATATCATTCTTTTAAATGAGGTGGATTATGTTTGGGGGTGGTTTCCCAAAGGAAACAAGGGGAACTGCAATCACCAGCGTGTGCAAGTAAGCTGAGGACAGAGTAAAACACTGGAAGTGTTGCATAGATGAATGCAGGTGTCAATCCACTTGGAAATGGCTTTTTTTCCTTTCGTTTTTCCTTTCCGTGATTGTACAACGTTACAAGTAGCAGTCAGCAAACCTGCAACAAATTGCCGATCCACCACTTTGTGCTGGCGCTTTAGATGCCCTGAGCTGGGAGAGATTTATGGACGTGCCTTGTGCTATGAGTTCTCAGGGGTTCCTTTTCGTTTAAAACAGAAACAGGAAAAAGGGGTTGGGGAGCTAAGGCCCCATGGACGTGGACAGATCCCAGGCACACAGGCTGGAGGAGCAGGGAGCTCTTGCTTTCTCTTTCTGCAGGCTTGGTGCAGGTGTCGAGGGGTAGAGCATTCGGAAATCAGTCGTCTTGCTGCTGCTGGCCTTGCTCCAGCATGTTCTAGCTGAGATCCTACAGTGCACTCTGCCACGTTGCTGCAACAGCAAAAGCCAGCTCGGGAGATCTTTCACCTGATTTCCACCAGCACCAAGTTCAAAAAGGGAACTTTCCCCTGGCCGCTTACGGTAGAAGCCTTGTCCTTCTGGAACCTCCTAGAACCAGTTCTTCAACTGGTTGGTCCTAGTGGGCTAGATTTAATTTGTTTAGATCTGCATTTGTTTGGTTTTATACATCATTTTTAAAGCGTGGCTGCAAAGCTGACGACCTTTACCTTTTCACTCCACACAGCTGCACTTTATTTTCAGGTACTCAGGCTGACGAGGAATTTTTGGTTCCTCAAATAGGTGTAAGAAAAATCAACCCAACAGAAGTGCCCACCAAGCCAACATCTCTGGGGCGTGAGGGTGTCCTGCTGCGTGTCCTAATCACTGTGTCTTACCGATGGTGTAAGGACCACGTTGCCAAAGTTGTTGTTCTCTTTGGTGTTGGAGTATCATTAAGTAGCCCAGGTAATTGCCTTGCCTTCTTGTTAGCGTCGTGTAACAGGGAGAGCTGACGGCTTGTGAGGTTGGGTTGGTTATCTCAGAGGCCGGTTTTTGAGCTCATCGTGCAATGTTATTTTTCCCTGTTTACATTTTAAAAAGACACTCAAAGAGTATTACGTCTGCCACACAGAAGATGGGATAAGCTTGGGGAAATCTTTCTCCCACGCACGCGTTGTGACCATGCGGTAAGAGGCCGCGTGACGCTAAGGGTGGCTTGCAGTTAGCGGCTGCGGTCCTCATATTTATCCCCAGGCCTTTGCATATCTCCCGTGGGCGTTTGGCTGGGCTCGTTAACTCAGATGTGTGAGGGAAACGGCACCGTGAGCGTGTGCGGCCGGAGAGCGGTTCTCCTGCTGCATTTGTGTGGTCCTTGAGCTCAGTACCAAAGGTGCGTTCGCTCCTAACCTGCGTACTGCCTTGGCTGGCTACGAAGGGAAGGGCAGGAGATGGCAGTGACAGACTTGCTCGCACCCTGTCCTGCTACTCATTCGTCTCTGTGGGAGAATTGGGATAGAGGAAGGCATTGCCGGGACGTTCTTTCTGTCTCTCGATGACAGAGCGTGGTTGTCCTGTTTTCTGGCTGGTAGCTGGTTGGTTACATTGACAGATGTTGCAATGATTCTTTTGGCACTCTTCTGTTGTGCTGACTGTTCAAACAGGAAATTCATCTTTTAGTATTTGCACATGTTAAATGTTTGTTTTAGTAGGAATCGCTCTGACAGCAGGCTGGTCAAACAGTATATTTTTGGAGCAGCAAACTCTGGAATTCTCAAAGTCCTCGTCGTCCCATAGGTCTGCTGGTGCTTGGCCTGGAGCCCTGTTCCACGAAATACCACAGATCTGGCTTCTGAGGAGAGGAGACGTGAGCTTCTGAGCTCCAGGTTGCTGCTGTTTCCCTCTCAGGATGACGTGTTCCTGTGGGTGCTCGATGGCACTCGGTTCCCATCCTAGCATGGTACAGGCCTTCGTGAGACTGAGGAGGGTTTACTGCATGATGGAGTCTGTGCTGGCTTTGTCCTCCCTTAGGTTGACAAAGATTTGGTTTACTGAGGTGGCCTCTCGTCTAATGTTGGCATGAGAGAACAGGAAGGGGGCTGTGGCTTGTGCTATGCATTAGAAAGCAAAAATGTGCTCAGGGAGCATGGGAAGCTTTCCTCCCAACAAGGACTAGCTGGAGAACTTGCTCTGATGAAGCTAAACCTCCCTCTCAACCTCTCTGGTGATAATTCCCATTTCAGGTGACATAATTTGAAGGAGGCTTCTCCTGTCGAGAACAAGCAAATGCTGGTGTGATGTAACGTGATGCATTTCAGCTTGTTTCCTGACTTTTCATCAGTCAAAGCTGTGCATGCTTGTTTGAGAACTGAAAGGTGTTGTTTCCCTGTGTGTCATGGCATTAGAGATGCCCTCACCAAGATCCGTTGTGGTGTCCTTGGGATGAAATTTCTAAAATGTCAGAAGCAGTAACATTTACTTCTGTAAGTACTCCGTCTGTGCTGAAAAGACGAGCGTATTATGAGAAGCAGCTGCCTACAGACTTCTGCTGCATGCGGCGGAGAAGAGGTTTAATCTGGTCGAGACCTCTCCAGACCCCTTCACTGTCGCTTAGGAGGTGAGAAACAAGTGGCTGCAGCTCGCATGTGAAAGCTGCTTTGTGCCTTGCCAGCCTCTTGGCGATACTTCAGAGCTATAGCTATTTTGAGTAATGGAGCTGGGAAGTGGAAAAAGGCTTTGTGGCAAACCTAGCGTATGCATTTCTGAGAAACACATTCGGTTCCTATATGGTTATTTTTGTGTAATTTGACAGGAAAATGCGAACATCGAGGAGAACATGTTCAGGTGAGTCAGATTACAGCTCGCACGTGTGTTTGCACCCAGAGGTTACACAATTGCAGGAGAAACTGAGTGCAGAAATGTTTTCTGACTTCTGCTTACAACAGTTTAGGTATAAAATCTGTGCTATTTATGAGCTTATAAGGAGAACAGCAATGTTTCTTAGCTACTGAATCCCTGGAAATGTTATACCTGCCAGAAGGCAGAGGATTCCTTGAGAATCCAGTGCTGACTAGCAGTGAGGAAATACAGTGAAATATCCTTCAAAAACTGACACTGGTCTGTTGTGGCATTTGGAGCAGTGGTGTCGGTTTGGATCTTGCATTGATTGCTCACCCATTAGTTGGATTTTGATGTGTGTAGTTTCTGGAGCTTTACTATTTTGCATTCTTTGACAGTTCTACCGATCACCGTAATTTCAGTCTCCTTATCTTGCTATCTTGATTAATTTTCTTCTCATATGTGCTCATCCTAATCTCTGAGCAGCCATGCCGCTTCTGGAAGGAGCGCACAGTTTCCTAAAGAAACAGCAGGGAGTTCTTTCCGTGTGTGTCAAGTGAAAGTGCATTGCAGGAAAAGGCACCGTCCTTTAACAAAGTTTGTTTTTAAGCTTGGAATAATCAGGATTTGAATGTTATTAAAGTAACATTTTTTTTTTTTTTTGCAAAAAGGAACTGGATTTATAAAAATGAACTAACTCTTCAGCCAGACCCGTTATGAATTGCAAAAGCAGCTGGGAGATTTGGCCCAAGAACCTTCTTTTTTTTTTCTTTTTTTTTTTTTCTTCATCAGAGTTTGTAATAGATTTGGAGGGACATAACATTTATTTCTTATTTCTGTGAGCTTCGGTCCAGGCCTTGGAAAAACCCATCTGACAGTGAGTTTGTTTGTATATTTTAAATTTTTTCCTAAGTGTGCTAGGCTCATTAGAAAGCCTTGGAAAAGGCACGCTTTGTTAGAGCTAATATGGAAAACAAGATACTAAGGGCTCAAAGCTGTCTTCAGAATATAAATAAGCATACCTTCCTTTGGACCAGGTCTTGACCACAGTTATACTGGAACCCTTGTTTCTGGGAGAGTTTGCTAGGAAATGCTGCTCCTTCAACAAATTTCCTACCAGCGGTCGTGAAGCTGATGCCTACGAGGTAGGCAGCGCCGTGCAGAGCGACTGCAGTGCACCTGAAATAGCTGCCTCGTGCCGTACGGCCCGACGGGACCTCGCTTGCTGCTGGTGGGACGTGCTGCCCACAGGAGCGTGGACACGGGGCCGTCCCAGGTCCTGCCCAGTGCCAGGAGAACGCCTGTGCTTCCTCTCCGAGCCCTCGTGCCAGCCGGAGCAAACAGTCCCTGGAAGAGCTTCCTGTGCCTGTGGATGAAGGGAGGCAAGTCCTTTTTCCTTGCCTTACATGGAGCAGCTTGGCTGTGCTTTAGCCTCAGAAGAGCAGCACAGAGCCCTTTTAATTAAAAGACTGGATTTGAGAATTGTGTATGTATTCAGTGCCTGTGCAAGTACCACTTACCCTGTTGGCACAAGGTGCATGTGTCTTCACTAATCACAATTCGTACTTCCCTGCTAAGCCAAAGTCATTCCTATTCACTGCCGGGCCTTTTGGTGTGATCACTTCATTCCAAAAGCCCCGCTGTTAAATAAAAACCGAGACCACTTCAGTCAAGGCTTAAGCCAAGCTTATGGTAGCACTGGAGAACATCAAGAGAGCAGAGCTGCCATTCTATCTGCGATACAGAAGCATTTTCATCTTTACAGAATGCGTATTTTTGCGGGGTTCATCAGCTTTCCCCATTACGCTTTATCTGAAATCACATTTTGTGGCATCATTTAGTTGAAGTGGAGATAATATTATACGATGTTAAAGGACAGCTAGAGAAATGTGAACCACCCCAGGTAATCTGTGTTGTGCGTGTGTCCTTAGCAACTTTAAATGGTCCCAAATGGTGCCTTTTAATATTTTTTACAGTCTCTGCTTTGTGCTGCAGAATTGCATTTAGCTCGCCACAGCCGCGTGTCAACTTTCAAATCTCCACGAGCACGTGGGTGTTTCTGGAGTTTTCATTTCAGGGTTAAATGTTGTGTGTCACCTTGCGGTAGTGGGGAAGTGCACAGCTTATCGTTTGGTGGTGTTCCCGAGAAGTGCAATCCTCTCTGAACTGGAGGAGGTTGCAGGAGAGCACTACTTCCCCGCGTACAGACGGCTCAGAGGTTGCAGGAGCGCAGGTCTTTCAGCAGTGCAATTAAACAAACTTGTCGGATGCCTCCCTAGCGCTCCGGGATCAGCAGAATTTACCTCTGCGTTCTTTGAAGAGAGAAAATCCTCTTTGGCTGGAACTAAAACAACCTGGACTCTTCTAAGAGTACGAGGAACATACATAGCTAAGTGCACAGATAGCAGAAGGAATGCTCTGCCCAAACATGTTGGGTACCCTCTGTGTATTTGATTAAACCTTTCGCTTGTCAGCAAAGCTCCTCCCGAGTGCATGCGCAGCAAGTCACCCCTTGCTCCTGGGCTTTACAGTCTCAGAGAACAGCCTCCCTCACTGGATTTGCACGCACTACTACAGCTTAAGTTGGTTAGTCCAAAACCAACACCTCTGGAGCAAGCAAATTCCCTGTCAGATCTGTCTTAGCTCTCTGTGGTTGCTAGCCTTCGCTGAGCACTAGTGTCTTTGTTTTCATAATAGCTGTGTGAGATGAGGTGTCATTCTTCCTATGTTTTTAATTGGTCAATTTGTATTCAGGGAAATGACACAATTTCCCCAAAAAGAAGAGGTGTTCACATCCATGTCGGAAGAGGTCTGTGATGTCAGTCACAGGCCAGGCTTCTTCCTCACTTAGTTTGCTCCAAGAAGGTTTTAAAACTCTTTTTATAAGAGGAAATGAAATTTCTTGTACTTAGAGGCTGAACTGTTTGATTCTGAATTGGTATTTATCTGAAGAAGTTCTTTCTGTGTTCTTGAAAATCTTTGCCAGAGACAGATAACAAGAAGGCTGGACTGGGACCTCTCATTACACATTAATTATCACTACTGTGATCGTTCCTTCTACAGAAGTCATGAAAAGCGCTCTCTCATAATGACCTCTGTGAGAAAAATCTCAATTTTCTTCAGACAGGATCTTCTGTGAAGCTGGTTTATTCGTGATTGCAATGGCGGCGTCCTGTCGCTCAGGAGTGCCTTTTAGTAACCAAATCATAACCTGTTGTTCCCTATTCCCCGACGCCTGATCACCTCCCCAGTTTCCTCTTTGGCTGACTACTACAGGTTCACAAGCTACTTGACGTTCCTCTACACCATATATGTACAAGTTTCCTTTTTTTCAACCCTTTAATTTCTCCTTTCTTATATTTTGAGAACTTGTGATCTTGGTTTTACTGTTCTCACACTGCTCATCCTCTTTTTCTCAAGCTTCTGCCTTCATTTGGCACAGTGAGGCCTTCTGCTGTCCACGTATCTACTGAGCATTTCTCCTTGTTATGACTGCACAACTACCTTGGAATACAGAGAAATAATTCTCTCCTGCAAAAACACAACTTGGTTTCTCACACCTCATAACTAACGCCACGTTCCTTCGCAGAAACCACAGTGCAGTAATTATTTCTTAAATGCTCTTCTTGCTTCTCTAATCCATACTCAATGGATACGTAGCGGTGGAAGATAGCAACAGATGCAGACAGCAGAAGTGTTCGTACACCGATGCACCTTGGTGGCAGTGCTCCACAACACCAGGGAGAGGGAACGATGTGGTGGCACCAACAGCTAGCAGAAGGGCAGAGGACCGATGGCCAGGGAATTAAGCCTGCTGCCACGTACTACACGGAGGTAAGGCACCGAGGAAGTTGTGCTGCAAGTGCTGCCTCGATTAGCAGAGCTCGATGCTGCATGTGTGTGAGAGAGCAGAAGCACTGGCCCCTGCAGGCATTGCAGGGTGCGTGAGTCCCACGTGCCGGCTGCAAGCTGAGCCAGAGCTCAAGTGGATGTGCACGGAGCACAAGCGGTCCTGCTGTGCCAGGACTGCTCGGGAGGACGGCAGCAACATCCCCCTTTGTTTCTCAGGTCATTGGGGTCCGCTGAAGACGTCTCCCAGGAAAACCTTTAGGTGAATTTCCTGACTCTGCTCGTTAATGTTATGCTAGTTTTATTTTCTTCTTTGTCTTCTATCGCTAATCACGAAGTAATTGAATTAGCTGAAAAGAAGGATAAGATAAATTGGCTAAGAAGAATTAACTGTGTGCACCTGAGGTCAGCAAGCTCCTAGGAAAATCACAGTGAGAACTGGCTGGACGATAAATGAGATTTAGCAGGAGGATACCAGGTTTGCTGGAGAACCAAGGGATAGAAATGCATACAAAAAAGTACCCATGAAAACCTGGAGGCTTCTGAAAAGTCTGGGCAATTCCTCTGTTTTAAGATGGGAGAGCAAAGGGCTGCACTCGCATTCTTTCCAACTGCTTTGTTTAATCAAGGGAACTTCCCTGAAAGTTAACTTTTCATCCCTGTGTGAACAGGCTTTGCCAGATAGATATTTTTCCTTCTGTATTCATATTAAGGTAGTAAATTGTCTGTCCCTCTGTTCACTTGCTAGCTTTATTTTTTTCATGGTTGCTCTGTAATTTCAGTTCATCTTTCATGAAAACCATATGTTGGACTAAAGACAGGGTATTATTTTCATGCATTGTAATACACTCTATTACCTCTTCCATTATAGCGCCATGTAGAAGTAATTATTATTCCATGTGTCACTGTGAATACATTTAAGATTCTTTAGGTCTTCTCTAGCAGGAGCTGATTTCCATTCTCAATTAACTGCTCTCATTCTTTTCTAGATGTCAGAATTAGCCAAGTATAAATATTTGATTAACAAGACTTTAGAAATATGAAAAATTCATATTAAAATGATTTTAAATTGAGTTAGATTGCAATTCACAAAAATAGTAAGCTAATTACAGGAAGTTATTTTATACATGAAGAAACCTAAATAAACATAACTAAGGAGTAATACAAAGAAAATAAATTCCAGTCTTAAACAATAGTGCCGTAAAACAGACAAAAGAAGCAGTTTATACATCTGCATTTGCTTTGACAGCTACACTTGCTCTTTTGGACAAAGCTTGGAACTGGCTGGCTTTTAAGAATTTATGCATTTATTTTTTGCAGCCGCATTAACCTGAATGTATTAACGCCATAGGAAGACTTTCATTTGATAACTTTGCTAATATTCTCTTTCCACCAAACCTCAGCTGTAGCTGTATTAAATAAAAATGCAGAAAATGGTACGGTAACCTCACCATCTGCTGTACAGCTTTGGTTTTTGTTCTGGAGTTGGAGTTGAAATACATTACTTGAAATTGTGGGTTAAGTCGCTGAAATTAGACGGGACCCCTGCAGCCTAATCCATAGGAACCAGCCAATTCTTTTGAGTTTTCTGTGTTTGATTAGTTGTACTGTAATTAAAGAAATTACCAATAGTCTTCTGTCTGGATGTGATTAACTCGCCAAGTGCTCATACCTATATTCTTTAAGCATCTCCAAATAATTTAAGGCCTCATTTATGTTCCTTAATAAGGAAACAAATGAAAATCGTCGACAGCCCTAATACTGAGGCTTCTGTTACAAGCTGTTCTATATTGTGCCTCGGTGATGCCTGCTCAATTGTTTCTGATTAAGCTGCGTTTTTAATTAAAGAACTAGAATGCTATTTGTATAAATGAGAATGTGCTTCTCAGTACAGCCATTGAACCCGGAGAGGGAGAAATCAGATAAAGATGAGCCGTGGAAGCAAACGGGCTGCGCTGTGCTGGCCCTGCGCACTCATGGAGCTGTGGCTGGGACTGCCTGAAGAGTGCCTGGATTTCTCCCGGGCTCTCTAGAATCAGTTTTCATTCAGTGAGGTAAAAAAAAAGAAAACCTTAAATAAATAAATCAAGAAACCTTTTTTTTTTTTACTTTTTGATGATAATAACCTCTTATTACATATATATTTAAAGGGCAAATGGAGGTGTTCTGATAGATTGGCAAACTAAATGAGCAGCAAGGCTGCTCCAGGCCAGGTGCCCAAATTCAGCCGGGACATTGCTGCTGCCATCCCACTGCCCCTGGGCTCCGTGCTGCTCTCCAAGCTTCGTGGCTTCTTCCAGAAAGGGGTTGGAATCCAAAACAAGTGGGTTTCCTCCCTGTGATGGGCAGCACCTGGGGGGATAATGCATGAGTGCAGCTGCAGCTCCGCTTGGTCCCTGCCGAGTGCCGGCTTTCAGCAGCAGCCTGCGCCCTGCTGAGATAACACAACAGCAACGTCGCGACACATTGTATTAAAAATAATCTAATTTTCTCCAGAACGGGGCAGAGAAGGGCTGGTGGAAAGGGCCAAATGAAGGAGGACTGATAAGATGTTTTTGTTTCGTCTGTCAGATATGTTCTGGGAATATTCCTGCGTGTTTTCACAGTAAATGAATTTCTAGGCCAGGATCTTGAGCTGTGCCCGGCACGTTATCGAGGAGATGTAGGTCCCCTGTGATCCTGACACTCCTCCAGTCTATCATTTAACTGTTTCTAGCTGGAAAACGAGGATAAAAGTAAGTTAACCTTTTGTTAACGTGCACATTAGTGCTCTTTGCTCAAAACAAGCAGTGTGGTGCCTCACGTGTCAAAACGCAAGGGACAAATGACATGAAATGCCATGGTTTTCTGAAGCGTTCTGCACTGTTTTGGATGTGAGCACAAAGCGCTTGTGTGTCAATTCTATGTTCTAAACATTCAAAAATATTTCAGAAATAGATGAGAGTCTTATAAGTAGCTTTGGATGATATTTACTATTAGCTACTGAACTATCTATTAAAATAGGTGCTGAGGTATTTGCTGGGGTTTTTGTTTGCCAGAGCTTTAATATTTGATCTCAGCATTATATATACTATACGTTTATACTTGATCTCAGATTTTTTCAGTGCACAGACCCTATTCTGTCTCACCCAAAAACTAATTGGTAAGAAAACCACCCATCCGTGTAGAGCATCAGTGTTTTCTTGGGACTTGATAGATCGCACTGTCCACGTTTCCTTGGCTCCTCCACAACCACGTGCTGCAGTGTTGCTTGCACCAGGATTTGTGTTATTCTGGAATATGATATATAGTAACAGGCTTTTACAGTAAAGAGAATTTATGGCTTCATTTGCTGCAGCATGCAAATCAAAGTTGTGTCTAGTATTGTGCAGAAAAAGCTGCTCATGCAGCATTTGCCATTAGCTGTTGATCATCCTCAGGCTGTAAAAATAAGCAAGAGATTAGCAAATAATTAAAATTGTGTGGGAAGTGATACTGTCTTGTGCAAGATACCACGTTATGCATCTCCCCTTAGCATTGCGATAATCGAAGGTTTGGTAGGCTTGAGGAGCTGCTGTCAGAAACGCTGGGCTCCCGTAAGGCTCTCAGAGCATTTGTTAATTGTTATTTTGAGCTGCTGAGGAGTGAATAGAATAGAGATGCTGTGGAAGTACCATGAATGTTGTTTGGCTCCAAAGCCAGCGGGATGTCAAAAGCCGTGGTGTGGTAGGCACTGCTGAGCATCTTCCCTGACCTCCCAATGGTGCCCGGAGCCTCCAGTGCTGGAAAGTGACAAAAAGGAGCACGAAAAGCAAGGTAGGGGAGTTTGCCTGCTTTTGGGAGCCTGTGCCAAAACCTCTCAGTTCCCAGCAAGATGGTCAAGGGCAGAGAGTCTAAAGTTCAGACCGACTGGCGATTTGTCCTCGCTCCCCCTAAACGGCGTGGCGAAACTGGAAACCGAAGAACCCCTGCCTGCAAAATGAGCTTCTTGTCATCTTATTTTCTCTAACTCATCTGTTCTGGTTGTAAATTCTCAGGAGGCAGAAGCTGTCTCTTACCATGAGTTACTCAGTACTTAGAACAGCATGTCTTCATCATGGCTGGTACTTCTAAGAATTATAGTTTTTCCAAACAAATACGCATCACGGAGAAATAATAACACTCATCCTTCTTGAATGTCCCATCCAACATCACAGGGATTAAGTGGAAATAGAGAATAAAACTACTTTTCTGCTTCTAAAAATAATTCTTCTGGGTCATGTGGAAAATCATTGTGGAGGTTTTTTGTGGGAGTTCAAATGTTCAGTTGTTCTGCTGTACTTTTTCTAGGAATTACTGCATGGCAGAGCGTCAGCCTCCAAAATTCTCAAAAAGCTCATGAAAAGAACTGCTGTGTTTCCTTTGGAAAAACTGGATGGCAGCGTAAGAAAAGAAAAAAAAAGTGTTAGAATGTGTTACAGCTTTACTGGGATTTGGAAAGATGATAGAGAGTTTAGGATGTACCTATCGGTGTCACAGTTCCAACTGGACAAGGAATTCGCTCGGGGATAGAGCTCGTTATTCTGAACGTGTTGTGACCCACCGCGAGGACAGGGGTACCGCTCAGCAGTGGAAACGTGTCAGTGGAAAATCATGAGGTTTTTCTCTGCAAAACAATGAAATTTCTTGAAGGTTAGTCGTGTGCAGGAAGGAAGGTTGATGAGATGACTGTTGGATCGCCTTCAAAGCTGAGGGAGGACTATTTGAAGCGCTTGGCCGTGGGGACAGAGCCACAAGTGAGTGTTTGTATGAGCCCTGGTGACAGCAGCAACCTGCAAAGCTTGACCAGAAAAGGTGGCTCTCCTGAAAGCAGCTGGCACAGCCACGATGCTGAAATAGCAAGACTGCTGACCAGCAGTTCCTGTGCTCTTTACTGTTTGCCAAAATGTATTTTTTTTTTTTTATAGCCAGTGGCTGAAAAAGGAAAAAATAGAAGAAAACAGTGCTGGCCCAGTGCAGAGCAAGTCGTTTCCTGGTATTAAAACAGTTGTCAAACCGCTGTAAGCATTGCAGTTTGCAATTCTTTCTGTTGAATAAAAGGAAGTCAGAACTGATTGCACACCAGATAGGTTACCTCTGTGTAGACCCAGGCTTTTAAAGGTTACCTTGCTCTTTTTAGCAGGTAGGTCAGTGTGTATATGTTTAATTATAATTAAAAAAAAAATCACGATGGGAGCTTACATCTCTTTTTAATGTGTTTTTCAGCACAAAATGTCTTTTTGCATCAAAAGTAGTGGTTGTGTCATACATGGGAACGTCCCGGGAACAAGAAAGGGAGGTGTGGGGATGGTAAATTTAGGAAGAAAGAAAGGTGGGAAATCATACAGACATTTTTCATTTTCTCCGGTTCCATCCTGAGAGGGGAGGTGGTTCTGCAGCCTGAACGTTGCATTGTTTGCCATCTGCATGCGCTGAAGGGAAAACTCCGACATCATGTAAACATCCCCATGTCAAATAAGGACGAAATGTCACCTGTCAACGCTCACTGAGTTTCAAAACTAACATTTATTTCATGTTCCCCTGCCACGTGGTGTGCAAAGATGAGGAAGGAGGACACCGCAGCACTGCTCATCTGTAGAAAGATCTGTTCTACTAAGGTGGGAGTGATCTCAGCCTGCAATTCTAAATCTAATTACTAATATCTGTAAACTTCAGGAGCCCATTAACATTCCTCCTCCTCTGCCATGGCAGCAGACTGAGAAGGTGCTGGCATGCTGCTGGTCACCTCCTGGAGAAGGATGGGGCATGGGCAGCCACTAGCCGAAACAGAGAAATCCGAACAATCCCAGAACAGCCTTAATTAATTTATGTGGCTCTAATTTGTAGTCTGCCTTAATACACGTTTAACAACAAAATTTGCTGAAAAAACGTTTGCGCTATAAAATAGCTTTCTAACATGACACCGAAACCCGAGAATAAATGTAACAGCCTGGGAGGCAGAGGTCTGGGTTGGAGGAAAGATGACTTAGTTCTAAGTAAAACTAAATGCTGAAGGGATTTTGGCATAGTAAAAGGGGAAAATTAGGTCTTTACTGAAGAAATAAGGGGAAAAAAAGAGAGTTTTACTACTGGCTCCTAACCTTATTGGCTTCTCAGATGTATATAGGGAGCGGAGAATAATTACTGCGTAATTTGCAGTGAGAGCTGGCTGCGCTGTGTTGCGCTAGATGTATGTGCCTTGGGGTCGGCACCCGCAGCCAAAGCTCGCTCCGTGCTGCTGCTCGGGATGCTGCTCGGCGCGGCCGGCTGCATTGCCCTGCTCTGAGATGGGCCCAGCCCTGCCGCAGGAGCCCTGGAAACTCGGGCAACCTCACACGCGGGCCTGCCGGGGCCTTGGGCTGCACGCTGGAAATTCTTGTTTTCATGAGCAGTTGAAGTCCGGTGGAAAACTCCCCCTGAGTTTGCTGGGATTATCCATTTGTGGAAAGTTATTCGGAGGGAAGTGCATTCCTTTGTAAAACGGCTGGCAAGAAGTCTGGGCAACGCTTCGGCTCGGTGCTGGCGTATTATTTTTGTTGGGCTGGATCCGTTCTGTGCCTCGCGCGAGGGGACTGTGCTCCATAACTAGAGCTTGCGCTTTCCATTTTAGTCTAATGAAGGTCATATTGAGAAAAGAAAGCACAACTTGAGCGCCTAAGTGTTTTCAGATACCGGACCCCTTGAGCTCTGTCAGGTTTGTGTCTTTCAGCATCTGTGGGCAGAGATCGGAGCGCAGTTCTGCCTGAACAACACGGCGTGACCTATCTTTTGTCAGGGCCTTGGGACTTCCAGGCGAGGAAAGTCACATTGTAAATGGGAAGTGAAATTAGGGACAATGTTTGTCGTTCCTTTTCTGAGCGTTGCTATAATTTATACGCTTTTTGTATCTTTAAGCCTGACATTTCTATGTATAGCTATTGTGTGATCTCATTCATCTATGTATTTTCAAAAACACTTCAATATTTAATTGGAAGGTAAAGGAGACAAGTCCCCATGCTCGCTTGTTTAAAGAGCATGTTACCTGCTGTCTGGCCAACATGTTTTCTGCGGTGCTTCAAGACGAAAGCATCCTGCGCTGCATTTAAATGTGAGTTTGGTAGTAACAACGCCTTTCTTCCTGGGGTTATTTAAAATGGGAGCCTACGTTTCTCACATCCTACTGTTGTCTGAAATACAAAACCCTGTCCTATATTGCCATGCCAGAAAATGTTAGCGGATAAAGTGCAGAGCAGGTCACAGTATTTCTAATTCAGATTAATGACCCCATTCAGCTTGTCTCCTTAGCAGGAAATTAGAAAGTGCTGGGAAGGAGAAAATAGTGATTCATAATGCGTGACTCTTTGTATTGGCAGTTGCACTCATTAAAAGCTAAGATACTGTTTTGATATAAAATAATTGAGTCTGACTTATTTATGGGATATGGCTGTCTCGGCTTGTAGAGATTCCCTGGAAGACTGCTGGCTCAGTGCCCAGGGGAGGAAGAAGAGGCGAGTGATGCCCATCGTCCTGGCCAGGCGAGGTGTGCACCTGCCTCCTCCTGCGGCAGAACTGACCGCTGCTGCTCCTCCTGGACAGCCTAGAAGGGCAAACAGCTTCTTCGGGAAGGTTGTGAGCAGTCAAGGAAAAGGCAATGCAAACCGCCTAGGAGAGCAGCTTGCAGTTACTGCATAATTTGGTAAGCGCAGTTACGTCTGAGTGCCGCGGTTGCAGCTTGGAGATCCTGGTATGAGTCGTCGTGGCTCCGGGCCTCTCTGGAGCAGACTGGCTGTGGAGGCTGGGTACAAAAGAGGTCAGGTTGTGCGTCCTGGGTGCATCTTTCAGCCAGAGTCTGGGGCACAGCTATGCACCCAGCTCTGCTCCCCGGCCTGCCCTTAATAAGGGGCAGCCAGCTTTCCGTTCCTGAACAGGCAAAATGAATTTGGGTGCACAAGAAAGTAAAACTCTGGTTGGAGAAAGGGTCCCAGTTCAAGAGTGCTTCTCAAGGGCATTCCCATTGGCAACAACGGTGCTATGCTGGATTTTTAGAGGAAGGACCAAACCCTTCAGTCCCCAGCTGGAGCTCCCTGGTGCTAGGATTTTGCTCCTGCATTTGAGTTCATTTACCTAGCCAGTGGCGTAGCTCCGCTTCCCGGCAGGTGTCGGTTTGAAAGACGGCAGGAAGGATAAATGCTTGTAGCAAGGTCTGATACGTCCTGCAAATCCTTCTTAGCAGGCTCTGTGCACGGCGGTACCACCTCTGCCCGTGGGCTGCAGGAAAAGGACGGTCAGCACTATTATTCTGTGCCCAGGCCACTTCGTGCCCGTTCCTTTGGAAACGTGCAGTGGACTGAGAGCCGACGTGCAGAAAAAGGACTTTGGGGTCAAAGGGGACCAAGATGTGTGACCTGTCAGCGTGTAGGAGGTTAGGTGTGTCAAAGACTAGGGTGCAAGTCACCTTGGGTTTTCAGCTTTTCCACACTGGTCTTACGTATTATATACATTTTATACATTCTGCTGAAATCCTGTATTCAGGGTGTTTTTTTAGTTTATTTTTTTAATTCTGGGTTCGGCTCGCAGTCTTTAAGAAGTGTGGTTACTAGGCGCTAAGAGGTGGCACTGCTCACAGCTCAGTGTTGCCTTGATTGAAACACCGAGGTCAAAGGGCAGCAGGAGCCAAAGGTCTCTTCAAGCTAACCGTATGCACGGGCTCACTGAGCTCTTCTCCCTCTGTGTCACGAAGACAAATGGCATTTTTTAAAATTCTCCCAATGAACTAGCATTCATTTTCTGGCGTCTCTTCCTTCTTTATTGCTTCCTAATGAGCTTCATTCCTATCACCTCTAGCCTCCTGCTTTCGAGTCTGCATTTACACCCATGCATAGAAGAGTAGCAAATTGAACAAATTAATTAAGTCGGCCTGTCTAATGAAATGGGCTTGGGTGACTCCTGGGTTTTCTCCTCTTGCTTTTTAAAGAAATCTTCCATATATCTTTGATGGCTTTTTCTGTCTGTAGGCTTGGCAGGAATACCGAATTCTCTTTGTGTGGTGCCTCAGGTTTAACGGAGAACATTTCCTTCTCTGTGTGTATTTTTATACATACACACATGCATATATATATACACACACACATACATTTTTACTCTTTATTTGTGTATTTATGGCGGTCATTTGACTTGCTTGTTTATTTTTTTAGCAGTGGAATTTTCATGAAAGTCTTTTCAGGAGCTAGTTGGAGTAACAGCCCTTACCGCCGGGGGAATCCGTGCTGGACCAGTCCACAGCGCTTCCTCTCAGCCCGGGACTCGTTGGGGTCTGTTTTCTCTCCTGTTCTTCCCATGCTGCTTTGTTTGCAATTTGTGCTCCCTGGGACAGATCAGCTGATTCACAAGCAAGTGCTCGCTAGATTTTCTGTCTTGTTTTATTATTATTCTACCCGCTAAAAGCTTGTGTGGGAGCTGGCACCTCACAGTGCCTTCTGAAATGAAATGTTCCTGTCGAAAACTGCACCCAGACACAGCCGTGCTTGCGCTGCCTATTTTATTTATTCATTTATTTCTAACAGTATCACTTAGCACTGGAGGAAGGCAGCTGTCTCAGACTGTACAATTCTAATTTCACTGAAGTGTGGGCAAACTGAGGATCTGCCCCATGCTCGGTTTTGTTCCTCAGTCTCCCAGCTTTGCTCTGTACCTCAGGTGAGGATCCTGACCTTTGTGCTGCAGGCTGCCTGTGTATAAAACGCATGCGGCACCTCCGTGTGTAAATTAATCATTATCCTTACTTTGCTATGAGAGACTCCGAAAATGTGAAGGAGCATGGCGAAACCGGGGAGCTTACAAAGGGTAAGTGTGGGTCTAAGAAGGGGCTCTTCCAGTCTTGCCCATTTCCTTGCATCAGCCGCTGTCTGTGAACGCCCTGTGAAGCAGTCAGCGTGATGGAGCTGTTCTTTTGTGCGACACCAGGTGTTACCATCGGGCAATCCAAGTTTACCCTTGGAGAAGACAAATAACGACAGCCATGCTTTTGTTTTGTATCAGTAATGCTTTTCATTCCTCCTAATGTGCCCTTTGCTGCGTATCGCTGCTTTCCTAGGAGGGTTTTCAGCCCGGTTACAGATGAATGGTACTAATGGCCTCCACCTGATTTTTACAAGATAGCTATTTAATCCAGCATTTCTAAGTGCTGTTTCCTAACGCGGTACTACTGTTACCAGATGAAAGTGCTATGGATTCTTTCCAAGGAATATGTGAATAATTTCAAATTGCTCAGCTGAAAGTGCTTTTACCGAACCTTTTCCCCTTCCTGTCTGCGCTCTGCTTTCACTTGGAAGTAATGAATACGTACAGGCCTTTGGTATCTCGATAGTTCCCTTGACTATTTTCTTCCTTTCTATTCCACAGCTCATCACTTCATTATACCTGAAAAACTGTGATGCTCCTGTGAAGTGGAGGTGATATATAAAACACAGGGATATCGTTCTGTACTGGTTAGAGATAGCACCTGAAACTTCAGTAGTGGTTAAGGGAAGATCTAAAATGTCAGACGTTCAATTGCCAATGGGAATCTGATTCAGCTTTCAGTGTTTGCACTCTGTTAACTTTGGTAGAGTCATTACATGAGGAGCAGTATCAATTTTAAACTCATCCTTCTGCACATCCTTAATTCACTGCCCAGAAGCGTCCACAATTTTGTTCCTGCTTCTTCTATCGCACAGTTTATCCTGCAGTATTTCACCGTTCTGCAACTCAGAAATGTGCAGCTATGAATTCTTTCACACACTTGATGCAGTCCAGTCCAGATGATGGGTGTGTTTCAGTCTCTGGATGAAAAATGGATAGAATAAACTCAGAAGGAATTGGGGACATCCAGAATAAAGCAAAAGCCAGCAACTGGGAGAGCATACTAAGATAAAGAGGTTCTCGAAAGCTCTTTCAACTACATCTTCTCTCTATTCTTGCTGGTTTTCATATGCTGTTGGTATCTTTGTGTTCTTACTACCCCAGTGATAGAAAGGACATCAGTGGCTCTCTGGGGGAGACTTGGGATGCAAGAAAGTGCTGCTGAAGACATGGGCTGGATCAGTGTTCCTGACAATGTCAGCCTTTGGGAGTAGGACCTGCTACTTGAAAACCTGCAGTGGCATTTTCATTTTTTTTTCCTGTTAATTAGAGAGATCAGAAATACATTATCTGTGTTGAGAAGAACAGCAAGGGTAATCTGGCCTCTAGGCGTGGTTTTGGACAGTTTGAGTAGTCCTTCAGTGGTCAGGGTCACTGGCTACAGCTTTCACAGTTTCAGGATCCTTCTTCCTGGCTGGAATTTCCCATAGACAAGGCAAGAAGAATGCGATTATGTCAGAGGGCCAACGATTTTTGTGAACAGCGAGGATCTGCATTCCTCAGATTATTGCAGTCCTGACAGAAGAGCCGTCTCTGCAGAGGTGGAGGACTAAATTGGGCAGGTTCCAATTGCACCGTTTAAAGAACCTGAGCATAAAACACAGATTAAAAGATTTTTAACCAGACCATTTTCTGTAAAGTAGAGTTCTTGCAATTTTTTCCATTTTGAAATGGGCCAGAAGTGTCTGTCAGACTGACAGAGCTGCTTATGCTTATGGCTTGATTTTTTTTTTTTCTGAAGAAGGAAGAGCACAGAGGTGCCAAGCCGCTCGCGCTGCCCCAGCAGCGTGCCTCCGCGCTGCCGTGTGGGCATCGCTGTTGGGAATTCGACTGACAGTTTTCACATGAACTCAAGAACTGGCACCAGGGCTGGTTATGGGAAGCACCTGAGACCATCTCCTGAGATCAAGGCTACCTCGTAACAGGAATGGAGGTGCAATAACTTGTTTAAAGCTGTGCACCAGGAATAATGGGCCTGGGAATTACCCCAGGCCAGTGCCTTAATTGCTGACTGATTCAGCCTCTTTGTGATGCTGCTTCTTCTTCGTGCCTTCTGGGCTAGAAACACAGGGGTCTAGACCACAGAAAGAGGCATAAATGCAACAAAACCTGCTAAATTTGGTTTCCATGTACCTGTCATGCTCTATAGGAGAAGCAGGTCTCTTGCTTGTGCCTTGGAATGCATCGGGAAGGGGTTTTCAGGGTGGCATTATAGCTTTATAGTGAGTGATCTACTTGTTTTGGTCTGAAAGATCTCTTCATATATTTAGGAAGAAGCCAAATAAGGGGAAAAACAAGAGGTTGAAAGGAATGCAAAATGTATATTTGCTTTGTCAGTTTTCTTCAGGAAAAGAAGCCATGAGAACTACATGCTCCGCATGTTTGACATTGGTTCGCTTGATGGGAATTGGCACAGCAGAGAATATGTATTTATAGGGACGTATTAACACAAAATCTGCTTCACACAGACTACTGATTTAGATGTCTAACTTAGGAGCACAGGCTCTCTCTGTAGTCACTGGAGCCTACATTAATGTCTCAGAAATAGCCCTGGAAGGACGTACCTTTCTTCCTTGAGTTCAGAGTGACCCGAGGCTCCTAATTTAGGCACGGAAGACTCATGCCCAGCCTCGAAGTCAGGAAACTCATACAGCATTGCGGGAGTGGAAGCTCCTCGCTCAGAGTAAGTCGCTGGGAGAACTGGGACAAAGCAGAGTGGCTGTTTGAGAGAGGGCTGTTAGTCCGTGGTGTGTCCCAGCTGGACGTGCCCTGTTCCTGGGGGACAGCGTGGCCGAGGCACACCTCCTGGATGGTGGGAAGGCAGCAGGTGAGCACGGGGAGGCCCTGCTGCCGCTCGGAGGCCGGGCTGCCCGGTGCCTGTGGCAGGCTGGCTGTCTTTGCCAGCCCAGCTGCTGAGCCCTGCTGGTTGGGTTCCTCAGCCCACGAGAAGCTTGGGAATGGCCAAGGCCACTTGGCCTTCCACTCAGGGACTGCTTTCTGCTCACAGGCCCGAGCTCCTCAGGAGACTGCTGCTTTGTCTGAGTGTGTCTGAGGGAAATGGTGATCCTCCTGGCCTGGATGTAGCCAGATGGACTTACCTCAGTGACTTCAGGGCAGGGGCATTGTACACAACCATGCCTGAGATCCCTCTTTCCTCAGGGCCTAAGAAGGAGCTCCCTGCCGTGCTTGCTTGACTTGAGGTGGCAGGGCATGCAGCAGCAGCAGGTGCCTGCAAGTATATTCACTAGCTTCCATGGGTGGTACCTGAGGGAAGACGTGGAGAGAGTGGAGATGATTAAAGCGAGGACCGAAGGGGCCTGTGAGCCTCTGGCCTCTCCATCTGCCAAGGGCTCTTCCTCTGACCCTGCACAAATTCCAAGCTCTTGCTCAGCCTCCACCTCTTTGCGAGGAGTGTGATTTTATTTACAGGAGGTGATGTCACGAGAGTGTTGTGAGGGGATGTGACTCAGTGTTTGTATAATGCTTTGAAGATGAAGAGTGCTAAGTATTGTTATTTGAGATGGCAACAAAATAAAACAAAATATGTTCGGTGCAGCTGTTCGAGCCAAATCCATTTTCAGTTAATCTTCCAAGCAGGAATTCGAAATCAAAGTAAAAAAAGCCTTGCCAACTGGAACTTTACAGCTTGATGGGAAAGTATGAAAGAGAATTAATTGGGTTTTAAATAGTTGTAACTGTATTGTGATGCAGCATGATCTGGAGCGCTCGTCTGCTGCTGGTTGCCAGTCGGTTTGGAACTGCAGATCGGGGCTTGCTCGAGGGAATGGTTTTTGCAGAGAAGAAAAATAGTTGGGCCCTTGTGCATGGCACGCTGTATAGACTGACAGGAACTGGCCCCGTGCTCCCTGAAAACGTGTGCTTTTTCCACTTTACACTGCTTTTTTTCAGTAGTGCAAAACAGTGGAAGCAACAAAAACTGCCAAATTTTTGAGCACCTGGGAGGGAATTGCCTCCCCTCCCAGAAAGTCCGGTCCCTGCTGCTGCCCCAGACTTGCACAGGGGTTATTGGTCAGCAGACACTGTTTGTGCTAGTGTGATGTAGGAGAACTTGCTCCCTGGCTTTGCCAGCCTCCGTACTCTTTGTGGTGGCCTATAGCTTCTCCTGCCCCAGTTTTGGGAACACAGAAATTACGGTACCAAATCAAACCAACGGGTCAGCCTTCCAGAAGCATTCCAGAAACCCCGTGAAGGACAGCTGTCCTTCAAAATTGCTTCTTTTAAAATAGGAGGGCAAAACCTGTTATAAATATCTGCTTAATGCGAGGTCTCCATAAAATGGGAATAACAACACATTTGCTTCCCAGGAGAGCTGCTAAATCCAGATCGTTTGCAAAAGCCTTTCAAGTCTTGTACTGAAATTAGCAAAGTTCCAGTCCTTTTAACTGCCAAAAACCTGCTTCTTATAAGGAGAAGTCGGTATGCACTGGATTTACATTTTTCACCTGATGTTCAAAGGGGCTTCAGCATGGCTCTCAGCCTCTTGTGTTTGGTGTGGGGTTTGTCAGTGTGTGGCGCCCTTATGAGTGGGTTATTTATGGCTTTCTCACTTTCACTGAACACACTGTTTAGTAGCTAAACCGTGCTGTTTGAATTTTCCTGTTCTGTGCAGAGGTATGTCTTCAGATCCTATTTTTTGTTTTCTTAATACTTTTGAAGTTAGTTGTTCCTAAAATATGACTCAGTAAACATTTCAGCACTTTAATTTGGCTTAAATTTACGCTTGAATATTGAAGTTCCAAAATAGTTTTATAAGCAAATAAAACAGATGATGGCTCTGGAAGCCTTTCTTTTAAATATCTTTCAGTTACGCTAAGCTATATACACAAGTAACTGCCTTATAAACAGCTTTATATTGCACTCTATTGCAAATCATTGGAACAACAGGCTGTAATGGGTTGCAAATGCCGTAACGTTATGTGCCACAGTTTCTGCAGCCAGAATGAGCAAGATTGTTGGAAAGATACCACGTTGATAAAAGCAGGCATAAAGAAAATAACTTTAAATCTAAACTCTCTATATCACAAGTAATAGAACAAACGAAAAATAGTTTTTCGTCTCAGGAACCACTTGAGCCAACACAGTTTTGGTTGCTGAAATGCTTTTTTTTTTTTTCCTATCATATTCCAAGGAAATTTTTTATTTCCTTTAAAGCCACGTTTGCTGTGACAAAAATGCATCTTTGCATAAATCATTTTTGCTCACCTTTAGAAAGCAGATTCTCTCCAAGAATCAATTAATTAGCTGTCAGAGGAAAGTGCAGATCATACATTCACAAACAGTGGACAGAGCAGTGTTGAAACACCCGTGGCAAACATTCATTACTTGAGGTCTGGCAATATTAAAAGCATAGCACAGGGCTGATAGATTTTTCCCCTTCTGGAGAGAAACCTATGTAATCAGTCAGATGCTTATATTTTATTCTGAAGTGCAAATGTAATACAGCAATTGAAAAACATGTCCTGGAATCCTTATGCCCAGGACTAGGTTTACAGTTCCTGCTCCCTGAAGTGTTGAGTGCCACGTGTGTGTCTGACAACGCAGAGTGCTTGTCCCTGAGGGGTAATCTTGTGGCCTGCCTGTGCTCTAAATTTCCTTGCTTCAATGCAGAACCCCTTGGAGAGGGGGCTTTCCAGGAGAACGCCTGTGCTGAGTGCTCCAAGAAGCCCTTTCGGGGAATGAGTAGAAGGTGAGCATGGTCTTGGTTGTGGTCTTGCTGGGGTCTGTCCAGTACGTTCTACCTTTGCTCTTCTGTCTGCGTCACATTGATATGTTTATGTGTATATATACATTCATCTGCTCTCAAACACAAACCAGCACTGCCTTGATTTATGGCCACCATTTGGAGACTGGCTGGAGTCCCCTGGGTCTCCAGACAGCTTGGAGGAGGTGGGTAAGGAGATTGCTGCCAGCAACAGCCGCTGGGCAGGGAACTCTGACACTGGGGATGATTTTAAGGCATGGGTTTCTGCCCTGTCGGAATGGTTGTTCCTTAGGTACCCTGATGTAGATGGAGGGGCTCTATAAGCAGGGGAAAATCCAAATGGAAAACTCGAGTGGCATCACCTGGGCTTTTCTGTTTTTCCCCAAACTCCAGAAAATCTTGTACTTTTGTATGAGAGCAGCAATCAGCTTGGGGAAAAATAGTCAATACTTGTTAGCTATTTCACAAAATCTTGATATCAAAAATCACAGATTCAGAAAAAAGTACACATCTTTTCCAATTATTATCTCGAAAATACCGACTTTCCAAGTGCTTTGTGAAACTCATCCAGAAGCTCACGAGACCTGGTACCGCATGGTTCAGCTTCTTACGCCCATTGAACAGAGACTCCCCCCACAAAACCCTGCCTGAAAAGTTTGGACAGAAAATAAAGCACTATTAACTGAGGGACATATGTGGTTCCTTTGTGTCAGCAGTGTTGTGGCTGTCAGCTGTGTGACAATTGTACAGTTTAATTAAGGCAGGGCACATCAATGTGTGCAGTTTTATTTGAGTATGTTCCTCCTTGCAAGCCTAATGGACTTACTCAGCCCCACAAGCCTGAACGAACCTATGGTACTTTTCCCAGCGGTCATTGGCAGGGATCCCTGGATTTATAGAATAAATTGTCCAGTTCTAGAGAAATCGAGCTATTGTACTTAGTGAAGTACAATAATCAGAGGGGCATTTTTTCTTCATATCTTCCTTTAAGGAGGGTGATGACTGGGGTACAAGGATGGCTCCCAGTCACGTTTCCAGGCACAAATGCTTTTGGAGAAGATGCAATGGACATAATATACCAGTTTTGGCTTTTTTTGGTGCTTACTTTATCAGCTGCTTTCAGGCTTATGGACTGTAGCCAGAGGGACTGTGGACTTTTCAGAAAACATGCCCAAGTTCTTTGTTCAGCACAGAGTGAGAGCAATAATTGTGAGGCCCAGTTTAATTTTATTTCATTTTGATTGCATTTGTGTTTGTGTGCTGTGTATAAGAGAGAGGAAAGCCTGGTGGAAGTTTCCTCGGTGCTGGCCCTGATGGTTAGAGAGCCATTGCAGGTTCAGTATTTCTGTCTTTTCCTTGCCTCAGCACTGCAGCTTGAGGCATTCAGTTATCCTTCCGGAGCCCATCTTCACAGGGATTCCCATCTGAAAAATAAGTCTAGTAGCACCGGCTCATAGCGATGCTGGGAGGGAACGATAAAGAATCGGAGCAGGGCTCCTGCCCTGTTCAGATTTACAAATGTTTGCTTCAGTTTTCGACCTGTAAGTGATGCCTGAGGTGTCTCCCTCTATCAAACACTACTGAAAGCCTCGTACATTTAAGAATCACGTCAGTGATCCTCAAATCGCAGCCTGTGGCGAGGAGGCGGCGGCGCCATTTGCCCAGCCGGGCCGGGCGGTGAGGGCCGCGCTCCGCCGTGCCGCGGGCGCCACCTGCCGGCCGAGCCGCCCCGCCTGAGGGCAGCGGGCGGGACGGGGCCCGGGGCTCCGGCCGTGAGGCAGGGTCGTGAGGAGAATCCCGCAGGAGATGGGCCGGGACACGGCGTGTGGGAGCTTGGGAGATGTGGCTGCGTGGTCGCTGCCCAGGTTTCAAGGTTCGTACAGGGAGAGGCGAGCTGCTGGCTTTTTTTCCGAGCAGGGAGAGGGGATGCAGCCCGTGGCTCTCCCGGAGCCAGGAAATCCTCTCAGAGCTGCTCTCTCCTCAGCGAGATGGGCTCCGTCCTCGCACGCTCAGGTTGGTGCAAAAACAGGCAGGTACATCTGGGCCAGCATTTCGAATCAAGAACAGACACTGAGAACATTTATTTAGACTGTGTTTGACTTAGGTAGATAAAAATGAGGGAAGAGTATCGCTCTTGGGTTGTATCATCACACTTTATTTGCTTTTTTATTCCTGATTACTGCAGTGTCAGTGCAAACTCTGAGTTCTAAAAATTTAAGGGAATAAATAAGTTTTATTCTTTAACAAATGTTCACTAAATAACATCTCCTCAAAATTTACTAAGCTGACTGAAGTCACTCCTCTCAGTGTTTGTTTCTCCTCTTGCAGTACCTCTCAAGAACAGACGAGGCTGCTCTGCAATTGTTCCTTTTATTTATTTTGGGAAGTGATAATAAGGGGACTGTGACCTCCTGGCTAAATATTTCTTGAGGACTCTCACAAGCTCTGTTCCAGTGATTCGTTAGGCTGCCTTCCCTGTGTATGAGGTGTGGGTGAGGCTGTGGGGAAGAGCAGTACCGTGTCCTTGCAGCATGCAACCCAACGGGCCTTCACTTCCCTCTGCTTGTAGAGGCTACTGGGCGAGGGCATCGCTAGGAAAGCTTGATTACATGAATGAAAAGCACTCAGCATACTACAGGGAATCGTGTCTACTCCTGTTGAAGTAGTTTCATTATTCGAGCATCTTGTGTTAGGTTACTGGCCCTGAATTCCTGGATGGCAGCATTACCTTCAAGGTATGTCCTTTCAGCCTTGACAGGGCAGTGTTTTGCAAGCCTTTCTTTCTGTTGCAGCCCTTGTGTAGTTTCCCTTGCTCGTCTCCTTCCAGACTGTAAAGTGGAGTAACATGGGACTGCTTACCCTACCTTTCGTTGGGGTACCTCTAGGTCGTGCTGCAGGTGGCCACCACTTTGACAGCCTAACACCAGCGCTCTGTACCAGCGCTTCTGCGTTCAGCACTGGCTGCCACTTGGCTGCCATGGGCATGTCCAAATGTTGGTTTCTGTTTCTAAGGCACTGAATGTCCTGGACGCCAGATGCCTCAAGGACCATCTCTTTCCCCCCTCTTCTGCCAAAAAGTTTTTCCCTGCTGGAGATGCTCTGTTTTTTACCATAACATTAAGCTTGTAGCTGTGAGGGTAGAACACCAACAGCTGAAATCCCTTGCCACAACTGACTCGCAAGTTTGAAGTCTGGCCTTAATCTTCTTAAGCAAATTCTTATGTAGGCTGCTTTACAATTGAATGCCATCATCAGATTTCTAGCTAATAATTGCCCAGAAGCAAAAAATAAATAGTAACAAAGCATATCCCTGAAGTGGGCTTGGGGTACAAAAATCTGAGCCTTTCTGTGTCTTTGTTCAGTGAGGAGATGAAAAGAACAGAATCAGCTTTTAGGATCAAAAATATATCTCCATGTTCTACACATAACACTTGGTGTGGGACGGTGGTATGTAATGTCATGAAGAACAGCACATCTGACACCATTTGTCTGAGAGCATTACCACAAGGAAAAGCACTATCTCCAGACATTTTGTACCCTTATAAATCCAAAAGAAAATCAGGTAGTGCAGTGCAGGGCATTGTCCCGAGAAAGAGCATTTAGTTGCAGCGGACCAAAATGTTTTTCTCCTCCAAGGGAACATATTGAATGAGCGATATTATTCTCTAGACAATGGACAAAAATATTCCTTATTATGACAACTTTATGCTCTTTCATAAGCATTAATAATGGCAGGGGTATGTGGGTGGGAGAGCAGGTGGGCAGAAATTATAGATGGAAAAGCAAAATGGGATAGCTATGAAGGTGTAATTTTTTATGAAATATTTCTCCATATGATACTTCTTTCCTTCAGAACATTTTTATAACAGAGAAATGCTTTACGTTTCCTGCAGTCCTCAGGTTTTTACTTCATCGTTTATTTATTTATTTAAGTGTAACGCTACTGAAAGGCAATGGGAGGATGATGGTTTAGCCTTCGTTTACCCAGATGATGTATAGTACTAACAGCAATGGAAATTTCCTTGTGCTCTGGAACCAAGTATTTAAACTCGCAGTGTTCTGTCAGAGTGTTTTAACGCTTTTCAGTAATTTCTTTAAAAGATATGACCAGTCCTTCCATGATGGATTATAAGTAATGACTTATTTCAATGCCTTTGTTTCACTGCTGCTATTATGAACCATCTTACAGATACTGGTAAAAGTTTAATGCCATCCCACTAGTGAGACTTACCGGGGAGAATTTCCATTCAGGGTCCAGAAAACTTTATCGACACCGCATCAGCACAGCTCTGCTTTCCGCAGTGTGTACAGAAACGCCTTCCTGAGGTGTTCAGTTGCATTTTGATTGAAACTTGCATTCGTAGTTATACACATTTCTTTCCATGTCTGAAAATAAAATGCAATGAGCACTGAAGCAATGCTATGTGGATCTCACCAGCTAGCTTCTTCCTAATATAAAGAAATAATCTCTTTTAAAGAATAATGATAAAAAAATAATTGGTTCAAGAAAGAATGTTTGCGTCCCTGTGACTCAGAACCAAATGGTTTAATAAGCACAATTAAAATCCCTGGTGCCCTTTCCAGTTAGAAGTTTGTGGCTATTTCTGTAACTTACATGGCAAAGAAAATGTGGTAATTAAACTGTTAGAGAGAGTTGTGTTCAGCAGGGTTTGAGTGATTCCCGTAGGTTCTCCCTGGTGGGCTCCCCTTTCCCTGTCACCTCAGCCTGTATGCTGGAGGCGTTAGATCTGTATTTATTTATGTAATAGGGATAACACGAGAAGTGTTCTATTGATTTCATTGACTGGAAACATGTAACCAGCACAAGAAAAAAAGAAAAAGAATAGATACCAGACCAGCTGCTCAGAGGCTTTTACAGCCAGATAAAGAGTTAAGACATGAGAAGTCATCTGAAAGAGGTAACCGTATCAGCTGGATAAATGCTTTTGTCCCTCCACACCTACAAGTTCAAGTGTAATGCTTGACGATTACACAGGGGCGTGTGGAAAAAGAGGGTCTTAGAGGAAGCTCTGGCTGGGCAATTTGCATGGGTCTGTAAAGAAAGACGGAGAACAGCAGAGCATAAAGAGTCCCCGCCTGCACATCTAGTGGGGGAAATGCTGCAAGCTGCATTAATTTTCATTAAAAATGTGTGTGAAACAGCAGGAGGACCAGGCTAAGCTCTCTGCAGATGGAGAGGGCAGTGATGGGAGAGCATCAGCAGGGCGACCCTGTGCTGCAAATTCGCTTTGTAAAGAGAAAGGAAATACGTTTACCTGTCAGCTGTGTGTGTGGGGGGGGGCATTTTATTGTAGGCTGTGTGTAACAACTAGTCTATACGCATGCTTATGGCCTCGGGGATTTGTTTTTGTTTTTAGCACCTGAAAACCCATGCGAAATACTGGAAAATCCAACAACAACAAAAGCAACACCACCACCAAAAACAACAGAAGGACCTCTTCCCTTCTCCAAAAGGTCAGTCCATTAGCCACAAAAACAACAGATGTTGAAAGGAAGTCATTTTAACTGTAAGATTAGAATTGGCAGCGGGGGAAGATGAGTTGCGAAAATGTGTCTTTGTTTTGCTGTTTCTGAAAGCCTCGGTTCCTCCTAATGGAAGACTTCCATGTCTGGCCCCCGTACAGATATACTCGTGTTACATCGGAGCTGCTGTGGCGCAATCAGAAGGCTCCGGCTGAAAAAGGGCCGAGAAGCATCTCCGGAGCCCTCAGCCCGTGGCAGGCTCTGCGCTGCTTTGAGCACGAGTGGTACCAGAATTGGGCTTTTGAGGTAGGTCGGCGAAGGCTGCAGTCGCGCAGTTAGGTGAGAATCGTTGCCCCACAGGAAGAAGTGAAGGGGGTTTGGTTTTTGGGACTTCCCAAATCCGGCTGTTGTGTCCCAGCCTCAGTCCCAAGGTAGCAGCAGCTGCCCTGGCTTTTCCCGAGGAGCTTCACCTTGGTTCTGCTGTGGTGCCGTTGCTGTAGGATTGAAGGTGCAGTGCAGAACCCCCTGTTCTGTGCCAAGTTTAAGAAAAAAAAAAACAGATTAATGCTGGAGGGGGCTGTGGAAATCGGCAGAGTTTGGAGGAGAATAAGAGAGCAGCCATGATTTCCCATGGAGTGTATAGGATAGTTCAGAAACGCCGTAATTACTTGGTAATAAGTTGTATGGAATCCTTTGTGATTGGTACACATCAGTAAGAATAAACAAGAAGCATTTTGTAAATGCAGTGGTCAGAGGAGAGTAATTGAAATGTTAATTGAAAACATACGCTATTCTCATGCGTTGATTTTTAAATTCATGTTATCCACTAATTAGTTAATGCCTGGAGAGTGCTTTTAAGATAGAAAATGCTTTAAATTGCTATGCACTATTGTTACTATCATTATCTACTAGGTTTAATTATTTCTTGTACATTTTAATTGGATTATTGAGATGTAAAGTAGAGAATATGATTTGGGACCAAATGCCATCCTCAGAATCCCGGTGAAGCGAACAGCCGCAGTGCCCATACAAGCAAATAAGAAGAGCAGCTTGTCGACCTGGTTGGACTGGGAGATGTCGGTGTTTGTCCTGTGCGGATGGGTGCATCTGATGGCTTCGCGCTGCCTTAGGATCATCCTTGTTGAAAACCAGAAGGATCCACTCAGCCTGGCCCAATGGTGTGTTAGCAGAAGGATGTGTCACTGCTCGGGAGTGATTTCTGGTCCTGGAGGACTAGAAACAAGGAGAATGTAGCACAGAGATGAGGAGATTCCCACTTTCCTGGGGGGAACCAGAACGTTTCTGTCACCCTTTGAAGAAGGGGACTTGGCTTTGAAGAAGTAGCATCGTTAACAGTATCGGGTTGTAGTTTATATTTTTTCTTTCCCCGTTTGTAACAATGACAAAACCAGCTGACCTTGTCCTTCACTCTTGCCTGCAGTTCAGAAGGATCTAGGGAAAATAACTGATTCTATTCAGCTGTATTTATTTATTTAGAAATAACTACTTTTGAAGGAAGCATCAAGATCCTACTGGGAGAAAACCTCGGGGATGTTTTCCTTTCAATTTGGTCCAAGCACCGCTCCCCAACCAAGATCGGGGACTTTCTGGGCTTGTGGAAATTTGTAGATGGTCTGGTTCTAGAATTTGTTTTGCTTCCAAAACAGTAATTGGGCAGCTGGCAAATCTTCCCATCTGTTTGCAGCTAGGCTCTGCGTTCTGCATTTCTTCAGAATATTTTGGCTTCGCTGCTTATAAGACACTCTGCTTCCCACCCCCCCAAAAAAAATACAGTGAAAAAAAGGAATAAATTTGCTCTTATAAAATGCATTTATTGAAGTTAAATCAGCTGGGGCTTTCTGATGCATGGCTGACTTGCAAAACTCTCTCACATCTTTACGTTTTTGGTATTGGAAGGAAGTTCTTACCACTTGGACTACTGAAACTGGAAGGGGATTGCAGGTGACACAAGAAGAAAGTGGGGGATGTGAGGGTTGCTGAGGGGTAGTTCAGTAACTGAGTAGAGTACTGAGTGCTGGTCCAGTACTCCTTGCCAGCAATGGAAAAGTCACCTAGTGAAGCCAGTAAGTTTTAGGACAAGCGGAGACGTCTAACATCTGTCTGTTTCCATAGCACTGAGTTCCTGATTTAAAATGATAATTAAAGCAAATAAAAAAATCAAATCAAGAACAAACAAACAAACAAAAAACACACCAAAAACCTGAGGTCTGTTCTCTATTTTGATCACAACTTTCTGTTACTCATTTCTGGGGTCTTCCCTAATGGCATCTTATCCCAGTTCTTCCAACTTTGTAGGATCAAAGCCAGTTGTCCCGAACTTCAGATATTAGGAGCTTGTTATTTTTTAATTTTTTTTAGACTTTTGATGAATGTTTGCTATGTCAGCTGAGGAAATGAAGCTTCTGGATTAGCTCCTCTTTTATTCCACGTGGCGCTGCAGTTGCAACAAATTCCCTCTGCAGTGATGTTGCTTTGTGCGCGTTATTTATTTAATGTTACCGACAGAGAAAAGACCTGTCCCCTCAAGAACCTATTTTTCTTTGCCCTGCAATATTTCCTTGTCGGAAGCAATGGTTTGTACTGCAGCCTGTGCGTTTATCTTCAGGAGCACTTGCCCTTGGCGATTGTCATACGTCAGTTGTGACAAAATGTACAGCGGTTGGATTCTCCGTCCGTTCTGCTCCCTGTATGTTCCAGGCGTTGCAGTGTATGTCGTCCCTAACTGCTGGCAGTTGGCTGGGGTTGGCAATATTTTGCTGGCAGTTCTGAAGCAGCGGTTTGCAGTCTACTTAAGCTAAATGTTGTTTCGCAGAACCTCTTCCAAATGGTCCCCCTCTCTGTTTTACCTCTGCTCCGTTCAGTTTAACACTTCTACCTGGGTTGTTGTGCCTGTGGCTGTTCCAACCATGCACGACTTTCCCTACCCATTAATTTCTGCTCTACTAAGGACAAAACGAACAAAAAACAACAAACAAAAACCACACCACAACAAATGAACAAGCAAACCTCACTTCAGTGCACTCCATTTACCTCACCACCAGTCTGCTGAATTCCTGCCTGTCCTGAGTTGATTAAATAATAACTAAAAGTAGATTAGAAATCTGATTTGGATCCTTTCTTTTTGCTTTTACTGTTCACAAGCTAAAAGAACAAACTCTCCAATAACGCTCATATCATTGCAACACCGTGTTGTGTAAAACGTTGTGATAGGGCATGTAGTGTTAAGCTAGCACTGGACAGAATAGTTCACTTAGCTAATATATTGAGCGCAGCTTAATTAAATATTTAATGGATTTATCTCCCTGAGAGGAGTCAGCAGAATAACTAAAGAGTTTGTTCATGGAGAGGAAAGCTGCAGAGGGAGGCGATCTGCGAGGATCGCCGTGCAATAACCTCATGGGCAGCATTTCCAGTTCCTGAATAACTTTCTTCCGAGTGTGCTACCGTGTGCATTTATATATATATAACAAATATAAATATATATATATGTTTGTGTGTGCTTCAGCAGCTACTTCTCTTCCATAATTTCCCAGTATTATTGCATGAGGTGATGGTAAATACAAAACTCTGTACTTGCTGCATGTGGAGCTGATGATAGAAGCCGATCGAGCCTCTGAGCCCACTTACAGAGTGAGAGCAGACGGTGGAGCGAAGGCATGGTTAGCAGCTTTAGTTCTGGCTTAGGCTTGCAACTTCACCTGGCGTTCTTAACATTTTTCTTTTCATTTCAAAAACATTTTTCTTGTTTTTCTCATCAAAAATCATCTGTGGTTTTTTTCTATTTCATTTTTTGAATATGCTCAAAGAGCTCTGCGTGCTGGCTCCCTTGTCCATTTTATGACGTTGGACCGGATCACTGTGAAGAATTGCCGGTGAACTAGAGACTGAGGGCTTGATCACATGCACGATACATATTTTAAAAAAATGTTACAGTAATTTTTAAACGGATGTAGTAACAGAGGGAATGTATTCAGTAGGAAGTATCACTTTCCTTTAGGTAAGCCCTGAAAGCTTCACTTCATTGGGACCGAACATTGAAGGTTGGTAGTTTTGTTGTTGTTTTAATTTAAAAAGGGATAGAAAAAAGTATGTTGTAAATGCTTGGTGTCCTGTTACGTTGGCATCTTAGATGAGGAGGCCAGAAGATAACCGTCTTCATTCCTGAAGGGACTGTGCCAGCGTTTGGCACTTTCACAGGGCTCTGAAGCATTATTCTGTAGGCCGTGTGCCTTTTCTTGCTTCCCACCACGTAGTTGTTCAGTTTGCTTCCATCAGCATTGGTGGAAAGAAGCATCTGGCCCCTGCTTACCTCACTAATCAAATATGAACACAAAACGAAGTCCAGTGTTACCCAAACGACGAACGGAAGTACAATTAAAACAAACCCACAGATGCTCTGGTTCTGTATCTGCTTTGGATCCTGGCCAGAACAAACTGTTAGCTGTGTGGAAAAGTTGCCAAGCTCTTCACGATAAAATCAACCCCATAAACGGCTGTAATGATTTCATTCTAACATCTTTGGCTATCTGACTGTGTCGGGTACGTCTTCTGCTGGCTTGGAAAGGCGCCTGCTCCTATATTTCCTTTTGTTTCTAAGGATCAGTCATCCAACCACTTGTTTAACCTTGAGCAAATTATAACGCACGTCCATTTCCATGCTCATCACTGTAGTGAACAAACGTGTTTAGGACTATTGGCCAATAGTTTCAGAAGCAATTTCCGAGTCAATTTGAGCAGCAGAATCTTTTCCTGGCACCCCTGTGAGTAATCCCTGATCTGGGGACCTCCGATTTATCCTGGAAGAGGGCTGCAGGATAATTATTTCAGGATTTTTCATTCTGTTCTAGACTCCGAGTGAACTCCGCAGGTCTGGCTGAGCGGCAGGCACCACGTGAAGTCAGGCAAGAAGTGCTCATTACTCTCTGCTCCTCTCATCCCGGGGTATTCTCGTGGCTGTGCCGCCGGCTCCCTGTCGTGGTGTGTTTAATCCACCCCGAATGCCAGCTGCCGTTGATGCGGCTCGTCTTGCTGCACCTCCACTCCAAGGTTCTGCATTCCCTTCACCTCCTTTGCATCTGATACAGGCATCAGCGCAGCCATCCGCTGGGAAACCAGTCACGGGATTTTAGCAGTTGGTCTTGTTTTTAATTTGACTCATGGAGCTGATGAGGCTCACCGCACGGCTGTGTGATCACTAGATCATGAGAAGTGTGGAGGTGGTCGTAGGAGGAAGTTCAGAGCAAGCTTCTTTTCTTCTTGAAATGTTGAAAAGTTTCTAGATTTTGGAAAAAGATAATTTCTTATGAAACCATTCTATTTATTTATTTGTTCTTAGAGGATAAATAGAAGCTATTTAGGTAGGTAACTAATTGAAGGGTTTAAAGCAGAGACTTTCCAGATTGCTAGTTTGAAAAGGATTTTTTCCAGATTTCTTCTACCTTTTCTTAGCTGTTACCCGTGAATGTTTTTCTCTCTCAAAAATATCCTCGGGATGAGAAAGCTGCATGTTGCCTCCTGTACAAAAATGCTGCTAGTGGCACTGAAAACCATCTTTGTGGAGTTGTTTGTCACCTAAGCGCTGCAATAAAGCTGAAACATCAGCAAGAACACGTCAGAGTCGCGCAGTACGCCCTCGCGTAGCCAGCCTTGTCCGAGAGGTTTGTGGTCTCTGCTGTTTCCACTCGTTTTTACTTCCTGCGGCCGTAGCGGAGCCACGGAGAGAGAAAGCCGACGATGGGCAAGAGGGACTCGGGCTGGGGCCATTCAGCAGCCCGGCGTGGGCAAAGCCGCGTTGGGTGGCTGCTGCAGACGCGTGAGTGATGAGCGGAACGTCTAGAAGCAACTCTAATTAAAATTGCTTGAACTTTTCGTTTTCAAAGCTCTCGCCACTTCCTTCCAGTTTGGGGATGACATTTTTCGAGTCTGAACTCTGCTCAAAAATATTTTTGGAAAGCCTGAACCAAAACAATTTAGCCATCTTTGTGGATAATGACGGCTACGAAAGCATTCGTTTGTGCGACACATTTTTGGCAGGCAGCTATTGAACAGCTTTAGGGCCTCACTGGAGATACCCAGTGAGAAGTGTTTGTAAAATCACCACGTATTTATTATGGGTTAGGGCAGCGCTCGGGCTCCACCCGGCAACTGGAGGTAACCCACAGGCAGCAGTGGAAGGCTGGTGCCAGCCCTCGAGGACCTGCCGGTGAGGATTAGCAGCACAATAGCTGTGTCCAGGGCCGAGCAGGACACGGCAGGGAAAATGTCACCGGTTGGCAAACCACGGTCAGCTCTGGGGGTGGAACTGGATGCGGGTCCCCACGCTGCTATTGTTTGGCACGCATCGTGAGAGGTGAGAGGGAAGGAGACTGCAGGTCGCCGTGCCCCTGGATGGAGGCTGCCGCCATCCCGGCGCCGCAGTCCCCTTGCCCATCTGCCTGTGTGTGGGAATGTTCAGGGGAATAAGACAAAAAAACAGCTTTAATGCAAAAAGTGAGGGTTTTTTCAGGACATCACTGCTGCTGATGAATAGTGCAGGCACAGGGAAACCCTCGGCACTTGAGCAGCAAGGTGGACTCAAAAAGTCAAGTTTTAAACCTGCCAGGAGATGGGAATAATTATGTCCCACTTCCCACTCTCGTTTTGATCTTGTTACACAAGCGCATGAGAAATTAGATCCTCTTCGCAGCGAAATACTCCAGATTAGTTTCACTTCACACGTGCTTAGCTGCGCCGTTAGGGTTACATTTGCCCCACGCTTTTGAAGCTGGGCTTTATTAAACTCTGCCTAACGGCTTTGTGAATTCTCCTTTCATGTCTGTGTCCGCAGGAAAGCCGTACCTCCCGTGGACGTGAGGCACTTGCGGAGGTGTTGCTGGAGAAGGCAGCGGTCCCAAAGCCATGGGCTCAGGTCCGGGCTTCCCGCGACAAGGGCTGAAGAGGTGGCCGTCCTTCCTTGGAGCTTTCGACCCATTGCTCAGCCATTCCTCAGCCGCCCGTTGGTAAGAAACGTGGCATCGCGTGACCGTCCAGCTGGCTGCGAGGGGCAAGGCCGCGGTGCTTGCTGCCTCCTCGTCCCCAAGGAGCCGGTACTTGGGAGCACTACAGCGAGGGGTCCGCAGCCATAAGGGATTTATGACACGGATTTACCGTATCGTTGCTGTGGCTGCTCGGAGGCTTTCACCCAAAGCGTTCTTCACGCTGGGAACAATCTCAGAGGGTTCAAGAGACGCCTGGGGGCAGGACCCCAACCTCCTGCAGGTGCGGCCGGCGGCCGGCAGGGGGCGCCGGCGGCCCGCCGGGACAGCGCTGGGACAGGCCCCGCCCACGTCCCCGCCCCCGGCCGTGGCCACGCCCCCGCTCCGCCCGCGCGGGCCCGCACGTGGCGGCGCGCCCCGCTGAAAAGCCGCCGGCCGTGG